>KZ111552.1:45012-391236 GCA_002120315.1 Hypoxylon sp. CI-4A | reverse complement strand
TAATTATTATTTATTATTATATTTTATAAATTAAATTTATTTAAAAATATATATAAAATAAATTATATAATTTAATTATAAAATTTTTAAATTTATAATTTATTAAAAATAAATATAAATTATAAATATATATTAATTAATTTTATTAATTAAAATAATAAAAGCTTATAAAAATATAAATAATATATATATATTATAAATATAAAACGAATTAATTAATTATTTAATTTTAATTATTTTATATTTTAATATATAAAAAAATATAAATAATATATATATATTATAAATATAAAATAAATTAATTAATTATTTAATTTTAATCACCTTATATTTTAATATATAAAAAAAATATAAATAATATATATATATTATAAATGTAAAACAAATTAACTAACTATTTAATTCTAATCACCTTATATTCCAGTAATAATAATATAATAAAATCTTTAATCGCACCTTATTACATCTTTTTTCTTTGCCCTTTTTTCCTACGATAAGGATTATACTTCAACTCCTTAACACCAATTTCGGGCTATGGACTTGATACTTAAATAGCATTATAATTGTATTAACTAGGAAGTTAAGTATGGGTTCATCGCAGGCCATCAACGCCCTAAAAAAAGCCATCCCAGAGGGGCAATTTTTCCTTCGGGATACGGCGGAATACGGAAACTTGAACTCCTCGTATCTCTCTCAGCTGGAAAGCGACCTCAAGCCAGCCTGCATCTTCCAACCCCGCTCCAGAGAGGACGTGGCGGCTTTTTTGCGCACCATTCAACCATTTTCTCGCAAAGGGGATGTCTTATTTGCTGTTCGTGGGGGCGGCCAGCAGCCGGCACCTGGCTGTGCTAACATCGAAGGCGGAATCACCGTTGATCTGGGAAAGTTAACTGGGATCGAGATCAAAGCAGACCAAAACCTGGTGCAGATTGGGGCTGGCGAGCGATGGGGCGCCGTATATGAGAAGCTTGATGGCCATGGTATTGGCGTTGCCGGCGGCAGAGCCAACAATTGCGGCGTTGGTGGTCTTGCACTCCAAGGTAGGCACGCTTATGAATATCAAACCTCGCGATGGCAGTAGCTAAGTGTACTTACAAATAGGCGGCCTCTCATTCTTTTCTTCGCGGGAGGGATTCATATGCGACAACGTCATCAACTATGAGATAGTGCTAGCTTCGGGCGAGATTGTCAACGCCAACGCAAAGCAACATCCCGACCTGTGGAAAGCTTTACGGGGTGGTGGGAACAATTTTGGAATCGTCACCCGCTATGACTTCAAGACATTCCCCCAGGGGCCTATTTGGGGAGGAAATATCTTTTACTTCCTCCCAAGTATCCCAAGCCAGATTGAGAACCTGGTAAGCGAGTTGAATCGGCCACAGCCCTCCAAGGAAACACACCTTATGGTCAGCATCGGTTACGCAGGCGCTCTAAGCCCGGAACCAGTGGGATTGAACACAATATACTACACGCAGGATGTGAAGAACCCACCAGAACTTGAGCCATTTGTATCAGTCCAGCCGCAGATCGAACAGTTCAGCTCAGTGCGGATGATGACACTGAAGGAGGCAGCTACAGACCAAGCTGCGGGTGTCTCTATAGGCACACGGTAAGTGCAGACAAGCCCTTCGCCCATGAGAATAACTTTATCCTGACGATCGCGATATAATAGGTGTGTCTACATGAACCTCACAGTAAAGAGTGATTCCGCAGCATTGATAGCTGCCTCGGAGATATACAAGGAAGCTCTTGAGCCCGTCAAGTCCGTGGAGGGGCTCAGATGCTCATTTACTCTCCAACCATACGCCGAGTCACTTCTCGAGAAGTCTTCACAGAACGGGGGTAACTCATTTGGCCTAGATACAAGTCATGGACCCCTTGTATCGGTTCTGCTTCTTTCCTACTGGCAGAATGCTGAAGACGACAGTAGGATGTTAGAGATGATGGAAAGTGCGCTTGGAAAAATCAAGGCGGAGACTGCCGCCCGAGGACAGCTGGTGCCCTACGTGTACATGAACTATGCGTTCGTCAACCAGGACCCTGTGGGGTCTTATGGTGAAGCCAGCAAGAAACATCTGACGGAGGTTAGCAAGAAGTATGACCCAGAGGGTCTATTCCAAACCGGGTGTCCAGGCGGGTTTAAAATTCGCCGCTGAAATAGGGTGTTCGGTAAATATAGTGAGATCCAATGCTTTACTCGGATATCATCTACCTAACCTATATAGGTAACTAAAAATTAAAATTGACTCATTTCTGACTTTCATTCTTTACCTAGTTATCATGATATACCTATGAAGCCGCAAAGTCAAATGTTAAGTGTGTAACACATCTCGCCAAGTGCCCTACCACGTATGAGTTAGTGCATAATGTCTTGTGACTTCAGGGAGTTTAGTAGCAGGGTGCTCTACAGTAGAGATACCTAGTCCTAACATCAGCTGATGAGACTTGGCGGAATACAAATTGGTCTAGTTGTATATTCCCCCTTAATCTGGGTACTGGTATGCAACTATCAGCTCTTGTAACTATGAGAAAAGAAATATTACACATAAGGGGTTCCAGGTACCTAAGGCAGTTGACTCTCACCTAACAGATGTCGGAGACGTTGAATCCATACATCCTAATGATAAAATGAGCACCACTACAGAGAAATTGCCATGGATTCTGTTGTGATCAACGCAATTGAAGTCGCCTAACCGGTACGGGAAGGTCCAAATGTGTACTGTTTAATCGCATAGCGAAGTTCAATTCATCCATATAGTACTTTAACGCCAATACAGGCTACCGTATGCGTCACGATACAACCTCATCGAGTACCTCATTAACACGCAACAATCGAGTTCGGTGTGACTAACTCATCTGCGAATCAAAGCGCAATCCGAATAATAATTAAGAGAACCCCAAGTTTCAGTCACGATTTAGCACAGCGCTTTTGATTTCCATGGCTCAAGCAATGACCGATAACTTCAAACTGCAGCGGAGCGATATGAGGGGTAAGGGGTCCATTGACGAGAACGTCTTTGCCATCTTCAACGAGTACCTCCCGCTTGGAAGCACCGTTTCGCCCGCACAGGTAGCCAGCAAATTCGCAGCTTTGGTTCCCACCCCGACGGGCGATGCGAAAACACTAGACGACGGCCCTTTCTTCAGTCTCTGGGGAAACGTCATCAAGATTGCGGAGCAAATCCCCTACGACCACCCCGCATCAGACAAGCTCGTGAAGGTCATAAGGGAGCTAACCCTTCTGGACAACACCGGAATCACCGTATGGGAGGTAAGTTAGGCCGGCCCAACTCAATTCGATCGTGAGACTAATCGCGCGCACAAGACGCGTCTTTGGACCGACCTTCCTGTCCTAGGCGCCGCGTTTCGAGAGTATCTAAATGGCCCCGAGCGCTCGGATGAGGAGGAGGCCCAGGCGCGGATTGATCTCGCATGGATACGATTTCACGCCTTCTCTGCAAAGCTTATAGGCGCTGGGGTCGTTGATTTCAAAAACCAGGTGATATGGATGTTGCGCAGCGCGCTAGAGGAGGACAAGAATACCGCGAAGAGCAGTGCATTGGACAGAGACTTGACTACGGCAGCAGTGTATATCGAGTTCGCTGGTCCGATCTTGGTCGAAGCGCTCGCGGCTAGTCCAAACCCAGTTTTGAGCGACGAGCTTCGCCGCGTGCTCAGGGGCGGATCGCTCTATAAAGGGGAGCCCGGCTTGCGGTTGGACAGGTGGAGGTTTTGGATTGGGAGGTTTAGGGAGGAAGCTGGCAGGACGAAGACTAAAGGGGCTAGGGATATTGCTCTCCGCGCCGCAAGATTGATGGAAGTTTGGGATGAAAAGAGGTTAGGGAAATAAGAGCAGGCCACTTTTACTTTCAGTCACTATCTCCTTCAACCTTCCTATAGAAATAACGAAAGATAAGAAAGGAAACAAAGCGCATTGTCATAACCTGTCAGACTTGTGTTAGGTACCTACCTAAGTGTATCCCATCCCGCTACCGACCCCTCGTTTATCGAGAAGCCAGTGTATCCATATCATATGCCATTCAATAATCTGTGAAATCAAAGAGACATTTCGATCCTGTTTGACTGTTGGCGTCAGTGCTGGTAAGCCCCCTCCAGCTCAGACGTTCATGGTAAGAGCACTGACGGTTGGGCACGGGCTATTTGAGACTGTCGTCATATCGGAAAGGGCGAAGGCAAAGGCAACAACCATTTTCAAACAAGCCGGCGAATAGGGGCTATGTTTCCTTAAACGTTAAAACATGTCGTAGTAATTGCACTACCTAATTATAAGGTTAAGTTGTGATGGAGACATCACCAGTCCCTACTAGTATCTACTATATCAGTCATTAGACAGGCTGCTGGACATCCTTGCTTCCACCGTCATGGTTTAACTTTGCAATTGGGATGAGCAGCCTGACCACTTGGGCTTTCCATAGCGCTCGAGTTTAAATTGGGTTTAGTTATCGTCCATGTAAGTCTAGTCTCCCATGAGAGCCAGGTGAGAACGACCGCATTCTGGTGGTGATAAAAGGCGCGTTCCCCTCCCTTTTCAACCCATCTACTCAACTCTCCAGACAACATTACGATCAAAATCTAAAGCATCTCTACCCCGTTCTTTATAGTGTCGAATTCTTGCCTACCTATTCAAGATGACAACTTATCCCGAGCAATCATTGGACCTTTTGAGGGACGCAATGTCAAACATGCCATACATATTATGTGGCAAATCCATCCCGCCAAAGGGAACCCCCAGACGTCCTATCCATGTTTACAGCGACGGACTTGACGAACCCGACCTGGCTTTCATGCTGGTGATAAATGCCATCCCTCTCATACCCACGGAAGGTATCCCACTAGACGATGTCATCTCCTCGACCAACGCCCCCGCCAAAGTTACCAGCGAAGAACCCATCCAACCCGAGACTGAGGTCGCAGTCAACCCCCAAGACGCCGAGCCCGCTGACGAGCCCATTAATGAGCCGGTGGACCTGGCCGAGACCAACCATCCGGAACAAGGCTGTCTCCCCTGGAAAATCGTTGGGGCATCGTTGGCAAAGCGGAGTGCAGCCTGGCGAGGGAAGCTGAAGTTGAAGCGGGTGTATGCTAGACGTTGAGATGTCGGAAGTTTGCGGATCGAATCGCTAGCACTGGAGAATTCTATGGAGAAAGAAGCTTCCCCACCAAAGAAGGACGTTGGCGGACTGTTCCTCACTTTGTCCCAAGGCCATCGACCGACGCCAATCGGACAGGACACCGGTAGTAGTAACCGATGATGATCGTATGAGAAAGATTGCCGGCATTCGTCTTCTTTCGAGACACACAGTGAAGACCGTTTTTGCCAGCGTCTTTTATTTTTTTCTGGGGAGGGGGACAATTAGGTCAGGTGATGCTATTGCTTCGAGACTGGCTCGAATATCTTGCAGGCAGATCAGGGATCGGATATCAATATGATCTCAGGAAAACTCGTTGATGAAATAGGGGTAAACCGTCGACCTTTATCGACTTTAGGAGTCGAACATGTGTATATGCTTACTGCAGATGGCAATCGAACTGAAGAGATTCAGACTTTCCAGACAAACATGAAGGCTGATTTGAAGGTGTTCGAAGAGAAAACCGAAAACAACCTCGCTCTCATGGAGCTTAACCAACAGAAGGCGAATAAACACATCGAGAGAATGAAGACAACACAAACCGAAATGGCCCAAATGGCAAGACAATGCAGAAGGTTCGCTAGAGGATTGAATGCTGGAAGAACAATGACATTTTCATTCGATGGCTCGAGGGATGATTCAATGGAAGGAGGTGATCCAGAAGAGGATTCAGAAAATGATTCGGAAGGTGAAAGTGGTTCGGGAAATGAGGAGGAAGAAGACACAGAAAATGTGGAAAAATGAGGACATTTTCTTTTTTTTTTTTCATTGGGAGGCGGATATGTCATACCAAGTATGACATAAGCATTAGCTCTTTGCTTGATAACGTTTGTTTTAGAGAAAACAGATAGAAAAAGAAACCAACTCAAAGAATTCGTTCTACTCAATGTTGGCATTCAAGGCATTTGGCGCTCCATTTGGGCCATTGTTCGACCGGCTCACCATGAAGGGGATTGCCTTATGCTCCTAGGCATTCCTTGGCTCTGGGATGTGATGGCCAAGATGGATCAAAGATTCAGAGTTAAGATATGCGATCAAGGACGCATTGACGAAACACACTATCCTAGTTTTCTCAGCCAATCTGTAGCAGTATGATGGTCTAGGAATACATCATCTTCTCACCACTAGACCATCATACTGCTACAGATTGGTAGCACCTCTCCGTTTGCAGCAGTTGATCTTCTGGAACCCAGCGACCATCACCATTCCACCCCAAATGGAGTGTCAAGATGGTAGCACCTAAGCTTCACAGAGAGGGGTGAAATGGTCTGGCATTGCGAAACTGATCTTTGAAGATTGCCGATTGAAACGGTTAATGAACATTCGGAATACCAAGAATTTGGGGCTAAGAATCATAAGGGGTCGGAATTCTCTGATGATGGCGAACTTAGAGTGACGGGGCAGCTAAGGCGTCGAGGTAGTCAGGGCTTTGCCGGGGAAGATCTAACATCAGATAGTAATGAAAGTTGGCTAATACCCCATGACACCAAAGACGATGCGTGACTGGAGCTGCTAGATTCAAATGCTAAGTCGCTAACATTGTGGGTCTAGATCTGCTATTACTCTTAATTTAACGTGACTGAAGGCTTACATCGATCATTACAACTATTTCGCTCTCAAAATGGTATAAACGCGAACCACACCATGAATGTGCAAAAGCCATACAATAGCTTCTTTTTTAAAGAAAGCCCCCCTAGGAAGATACTCCTTGGATCGTAGCCGCAATTAAGCAAGGTATAGCCAATCACATCCAACAGTCGGAATATCCTGTCAAGTAAATGGTCTCAGTACGATAGACATAGTCAGACACGGGAGGTGGGTGGGATGCTGCATTTGAGATAGACCTACAGGTTGATTAAAAAGACCCCGAAACCGAACTTAGGAAGTGGGCCCCCTTGGGTGTTCTCGGAAATAACGGTTTCGCGCGCTGTGTAAGTAACAGGAGGGATGCGAATAAAAGTGATTACTAGTTCCGCAGCGAGCGCACGTGTATAAGTGAGCTCATTCAGCGTGCCAACTCGGACGGTGAAGATGCATAACGCCAATATCGCCAGTCCGAAATCGATCTAAAAAAACCGCACCGTCAGAATACCAACCCAGGAAAAGGCAAGGGGAACAAAGGAGTCCGTACGCTTGCTGGTATCAAGACCGTTGGTGAGTGCCGGAACATTGTCCAGGCTAGAATGGCGGCGAGCATGCCGAGGCCGAATTGGATGATGGCCATGATCAGCCAGGTGATGACGACGACGAACCGCCTCACCCGACAGGGGGCGTGCATCTGCTTGATTCTATTATTTGAGCCGCCGCTGTGGACGGGCCAGGTACAGAAGTGACATATGTAACCATAGTCGCCGTTGACCATCTCGACGAGTGGCCAGTGCTTGCGCGAGTTCTCTCGGCTCAAGCGATCGCGCCAGCAGCGGAAACAAATTGACCGCCACGTGTGGCTTGGACGCGTCGTATCCACGATCAGGCGATCCAGCCCCGGCATGGACAGACACTCGGTGCAGCAGCTCTGCAGGACGGGGTCGAGCCTCCCGTCGGCATCCGTAAACTGCTTGCGAACAACCTCCACGGTGATGATTTGGCGATACAGCGGATAGGTATGGCGCAATGTGATAAGGCTTGCCAAGTCCAGGTGCGACAGGATGAGGAACTGAAGCTCAAGCGGCAAGGAATCCAGCCCTGCATCTCCATTTGGACCAGTGGAGGACGGCGCATCATGAGGACGAACACCCCTATGCTCTTCCCGGACGGCGCGCCTCGTGCTCGTGCTCGTGCCTGTGCCTATGTTGGTGGTGGTGAGCTCGATGGAGTTGGAGTTGGAGAGGCTGCCCATGATGCGCGGTAGACAGCGTCTCGCTGGGCAGGAGGATGAAGAAAAGAGAATTCAATCATGTCAATTTTCATCGAGCGTTAGAGAGGTTCGTCATCATCTTCCGGCCGACTTATTCTACTACTAACGTCTCATCTGTCTTCGATTTGAAAAAGGCAGGAGTTGTTTTAAAAAAAAATAGGGACGATCATCAAATGCGACCGTTTGGTTGGAGTGCCAAGTATGACGGTTGAAGAATTTCCCTGGACCAGCCTGGGACTGATCGGTTTTCCGGCACGCAAGACAACGCGCTAACCCGGCTGTCCGGCACAGGCCGAGACCGTGCGCTAGTCCGTATAAATCAACAGTGTTCCTATGTCAGGTACACTGTATCTGTACTGTGCTTACGTCTTTGTGCTTAAAGTTGGTGAGATGTATGTTGAGATGATAATTCAACACTTGAGTATTTATTTTAGATATTTAAGTTTTCGGTAATGAACTAACTTAGGCATCTACAAGTCTTTAGTTGATATGCTGTGTATGTAGGTAGACGATAGTAAGAAATTAGAATTTGGAATCATGGATGTATTTAGATGCTTCATGTACCAAAGGTTGGATATCTAAGGTACCGATGTACCTTTTTTAGTCAATCAACTTAACGCACGGACCAACTCACAAAAGCCTCGCATCTCAGGACCCAGGGCTCAGGTAATATCCTTGAAGCTTCACATGCCACAGCTCTAGCAAGGTAAGGCGGAGAACTTGACTTTAATCAACTGCACTTCAATCAAACATCTACCTACGTATACGATGCGATTACATTTCAAGGATTGACCGCTCGCATTTTCATTCAGTTGATCGTCGAAAATACTCGAACCACCATGAGAGTAATGAAAACGACGGAAGCAATAAGATCACGCTTTCTCCTGCAAGTCAACACAGCAGCGGCCCCTCGGCAGCCTAACATCCTGATGCCCTACCAGGGTTCCATTGGACCATCTTACATAATGCCTTATTGCGATCTCTAGTTCTGTGCTAGGCAAACCAGACCCTATCGGATCAGCTGGGCCGGAGAGAGAGAGCCACAGTCGGCCGACATTCCGTCTCATCTCACCACTTTCTCTTCTTTTCTCTTCTCTTTTATACTTCTAGTTGCAAATACGAGCCCAACACCAATTTCATATAAAGAGCGAAAATGATTACATGCCAACCAATACCAACATGAGCTGGTGTTCCTAAAGTAAGTACCTACCTAGCCATCGTGTCATGCGAAAATCAACCCCGTCGGGTGTCTATCTACGTATTCACCGTTACCATCACCCCTGTCATCAAGTGCTTTCGTTCCGTGCCGAGTTGCGCCAGCCTGCAGCCAGCCGAGACAAATCGGGTCAGCAATCCCACTATTTTCCCCGGGCCACGTCGACTTTAGCTAATTCCCTCCCGATGAAACCGTTGTAATGGGATCAACATTATCAGATGTAGTCCGAATGCAGGAATTCTTCTATTTGTAAAACCTCTATCGATAGAGCGGGTTGTTGCTTACCTGCTCTGAGCTGAGGTTCATGTGTCTTTGTCTTCTAAAATTCGTTTGGGGTTACATCGTCGCTCACTCGTCTTTGTCCTACCACCATGAAAGCTTCTTTAGCATCCCATCCAGGCACCTTACTTTAGCATCTACCTTAGCGCAATCCAACCGGCACAAGCGTAATAAGCGCCCGTGTTACCCCTTCAAAGGTGTCCAAAGTAAGGGATTTAATTACCTACCTACCTAGCTTTCACCGTCATGTCAAAGATAAACACCTAGCGGTGGCTGAGCCGGCAATTTTTGCCTAGCTTGGGTATCTTGGGAGATGAAATGGGTGTTGAATGATATTGGGGTCTGTCGTGCCGATACAGCCGATTGCCCACAAGAGGAAATCCCGAATCCCGTGAGGCTCTCATGAGAGATACTCAGGTAGGTGAGCATTTCCTATGCTAGTCAAAAGAATGTATGCAAGTACGCATATTCTTCTTAGGTAAGCTGTTTTGTTAAAATGAGGTTGAGAGTTGAGGCCGGTTGTGATGACTTATGTACAGCAGCCTTAATACTAGCCCCGTTTGCTATCTACGGTCAAATTCATGACTTCGCTAGAAATATTAAGCGAAAGGCTAATAAAACGCGAATAGTGTGCTAATAGCAGCTTTCCTTTTTTCAAACAAATTGGTTTCAATTGGTAACTAGCAATTGATCTTGGCAGCTATCATCGAGACTAGAACCATTGGACAAACCCCACTCACTACCCCATATGGATGAAGTCATCTTGATGATAAAAACCAACACCAATCCCACCCCAAATCCGGGGTTGGTATGTATGCAAGTGTATATCTTCAACGAAATTGTAAGTCGAAGCTTATTTAACGAGGACAAATAACTATAGCTTAACGTCAATTCCAAAAAGCCTGATCGAACGCAGTACCTCATCACGCGACACATTTCTCATTATGCGCAGCGTACTGAACATGATGCGCGAGGCTCTGTTATATACATCTTGGATTGATTATGGCTTGGTTTGAATTCTCTTCTGGATGTCTTCCGATTGCGATAGAGTAATTATTTCCCCCTTTTCAGTTATTTGAGCCATGTGGTCCTACGTCCAATATCGTCGAATCGAGCGAGACCTTCAACGAGCAGCTCAAAAAGATGCACAAATAATTCGGTATCGGAAAGTGCAAGATCCCGCATCCCACGATGTTGAGGCAGCCGGGATTGATTCCATCCCACTCGGTACATGGGAAAGCAAGAATCACGACCAGAGCACACCAACAGGCCGCATTAAGGACAAGATCGTGGTTCGTGTCGACGGCGACGATGACCCTCTTGATCCAAAGAATTGGCCTTTAGCAGCTCGCTGTAAGAACATCGCCATCCTCTCCTTTCTCATATTCTCTCAGGGGTGGGCCGGGGCGGCGGAGTCGATGGCGAATAAGACCGCCAGCGCAGAGTTTGGTGTCAGCCAAGTTGCCGAGAATTTGTCGACAGCAATGTACCTCTTCGGCATCGGGTCAGGAGCGTTTTTCGCCGGCCCGCTGTCCGAGACCGTGGGCCGCAATCCAACATATCTCGTCTCGACGTTTTGCTATCTGTTCTTCGTGCTGGGGTCAGCGTTGACGCCCACGTTCGGCGGCCAGGTGGTGTGTCGCTTCCTCGTCGGCCTTTTCTCCAGCGCTACGCTCAGCATCAATGGCTCGAGCGTTCGGGACCAGTTTCGCCCTGTGAAAAGGGCGTGGGCTTTCCCCATTATTGCCTGGGCCAATGTCGCATGTAAGTTCCCGAAAACTCGGTCGGTTATAGAATCTATGGTTACCTAATCACATCGATCATTTCTCAGCCCCTGCAATTGCGCCAATCGCTGGTGGGTGGATAGTATCGAATCCAAATCTGTCCTGGCGCTGGACAGAATGGGTGACGTTGATCATCTCCGCTCTGGCTTTCCTCGTGTCATTCTTCTTTTTGCCAGAGACATATTTACCTGTCCTACTTGATTGGAAAGCAAAGCATCTAAGGCTCATCACGGGCGACAATCGCTATGTCTCCGAACACGCTACGTCCTCATCCTTTATTGGCAGATTGAAGCATGTTGGGCCCTTACCTGCCAAATTTCTTACCCAAGAACCCGTCGTTGCGGTACTCGGCGGGTATCTCGTCTTGCTCTATGTTCTTCTCTTTACATTCCAGTCTGGATTTGATTACGTCTTCAAAGATACGTACGAGCTCTCTACCGCCCTCGCCGGTTCATGTTTCGCTTCCATCGCTGCAGGGGCAACATTCTTCACTCTTTTCGCTCCAGGCTTCTATAGCTGGGCGAGATGGAAGACCGAGTACGTGCGCGGGTCGTCGGTCGAGCCGGAGTTCAGGCTCTGGCCAGCCATCGTGGCGGCACCTCTACTCCCTATAAGTATGTTCTGGCTAGGTTGGGGCGATCAAGCAAGCATTTCGATATGGAGCAGCCTGGGTGCCTGTTTCGTCTTTGGGATGGTCATAATTGCCATCTACGTGTCTAGCTATGAGTACATCATTGATAGCTATGGCAACCACGCGGCGATAGGCTTAGAAAGCATCACAATAGTGCGCTATCTGGTTGCCGGCGGCATGGTCATGGTCGCGCGCCCAATGTATGAGAGTATTGGAACACATTGGACGATGACGCTCCTAGGATGCCTTTCTGTGGTATTGCTTCCAGCTCCTCTGCTCTTCTAGCGATATGGGCAGCTACTTAGGTCTAGAAGTCCCTACGCAAGAAGTCCATGATTTAAATTGGAGGGATCCTGTGTATGGATACCCCTTTTGGGGAAAGGAGTTATCATTGCTATCCTGCTAATATTCGATATTGTTCCGAATACCATCGAAATAATAGAACAATTGTGGGAATCAGATCGTACATAGTTGAACCTGTTCTTATGCAATACTAATGCTATATAACACCCTGCCAACCCAAAGCCAAATCGTTGAACATTCCCCAGGTTAATGTAGCTGGGTTTCGAGCCTTTCAATGGACCTTTCAACTTTATTCAAATCTTGTCCAGCAGAAACTACGAGTACATTTTGGTCCTTGTCGTGCCATGATGAGTATCCCACCATGATCTGTGACTGCAGGAAGTATCTAGTTTTCCTCAAAAATGGTAACTTTCCAAATGGAAATTCTGGGTCACCGGGTCGAATTGCTGTGGATTGCTCATGGTAAAAGTCGGAGGCGTTCATATACCTATGAAATGTATTAATCTTCTTGAGACATCATCATTGAACTGCCGTCGGTGCTGTGATAACTTACGCAAAAAATAATTCAGGGGTACTATTTAGCTGTTTGAGAAGCTCAATCCGCCGGAGAACGGTGCGCTCCTGCCACTCCTTTTCGTTGTCCCCTTGGTAGGCCGGTGGGGGTGCGAGCCCTCGTGCGCGAGTGATCTCCACCAGCTGCTCGTCGTATTCCGATTCAAGTCCTCTGCACTTGTTGCAAACGCACGTAAACCCCCAGGATGTAAGTAAATTATCTTGTCGCTCCTCAGTCTCCGAGTGTATCGAAATGTATGGGACGTTTAACTCTTCGCCCGCTTTTATAGGCCGGCCAGCTGTAAGGATGTAAAATCCAGGATTATTGAAAGCATCGTATGTTAAATTAGGTTCACAGGTATGGTTGAATCTGGATGCCTTGAGAAATACGGCCGATACGCCAGGAATATCTGGTTGGCCTTCCTCGTCCGACTTCTTTGGCCCTATAATATCGAAGGCGTTGGAATAATATTTCTCATACATATCAATGTATATGCTCAGTCTCGTAGGATCAACGTCGATTCGGGCCAGGATTTGCTCTAGATTAACTCTCTTGTCGGGGTTGGTCATCCCGTATAGGGCCAAAAACTGGGTTTGTTGCTCCGGAGGGAGTGCATCGAAACCCTTACATAGGCCTGAAATGCGTTCGAACGCATTTTCCACCTCCTGGCAGGTCAAGTGAGGTTTTTCTACAAGGATGATTTCCCCGGCTTCGATGTCCCTAGTTGCAAAGCATCCTGCTCCCTTGTCACCTGTGTCTCTTACTTCGAAAGGCTCTTCCTGCCGGTTCTCGTATAATCGATCAGCCATAATAAAGTAATTTGGCCCTAGTATATCAGCTTTGGGCTAAGCGAAGGACTTAAATATTGTTATATGATATTTTATTAAGCGTAGGTAGGTATAGTTACATCTTGAGTTGCGCGGTTCTGTCATCCAGTACAAAAGTATCTAAAATAGAGACGGGATAGAAACAAGCAAGAGACGCTCATGTCAAAAGGTGTTCTGAAACCAGAGCTGCTTCTTCATTTTAGAATGCCATATGAAGCCCGCATACGGTAATGCGTGGATTTGGGATCATTGTGCGATGTGGATAGGACCTGTTGAGACAAAGAAAGACGGATTCGTACGGGCCATAGAGTGCGGGTCTTCTTTTTGTTCGGATGTTTTAGTACCTTTGTAGCAATTATTATTCTGACCCATTCTCGACTCCTTATTTCTTGCTATTCCTAAGACTCGAATTATCTAGATGACATTATGTCGGATCTCATCTCAGTTTACCAGCGATAAATAGTTCTTCTCAGCCGATACCCCTAAAAAGCCACACACGGGTCTAGCACCAGAAATTAGTAGCCATGTCATCCCATCCAGTATCCGATCCAACCGCAGATTCTGGGCAGAACGGGAACGGGGAGACAGGAGATCTATTGGAAGATCCAGTATTAGACGGACCAGACCCAGTCCTCGATCCGTCACCGTCGCCAGCACCGCAACCAAATCCAAACCCAGAACCAGTAGAAGATGCTCGATTAGCACCCTGGATCGATCGAGTTACGCAGATTGAAAATGAACTATACGCTGGCTTCGTGGACTATGAGGCTATTGGTCATTCGACAATGGGGACATATTTCCTATCGTCGTATTCAGACTTGACAGGTGTGATCCGCGAAATCTCTACAGGTATTGCAGGTGATAAAACAGGAAAAGTCAGGCCCCTCTTTACTCACACTGTTGGTCTTATTAGGAGGTTTGCAGAGTTTGCTACCCCAAATATCGATGAGCTGAGAAAGCTCAAGGACTTCCATTACAAGCTAAAGAAGAGAAACCGTGACATATTTATGGCACCATATATCACTTTCGATCCTAATGTTACACACTATGCTGGGCTGTTGGAGGACTTGGCCAGCAGTATCACACCTACAATTAATGAAATCTGGACCAACGGCGAGCTGCCTTACCACAAGAGTTTCCAACAAACGTTCGAAAGGTTTCTCACACTCGATAAAAGGCGTCTTGGATCCGAGCATGACTACCGACACCTTTGCTTCTTGTCACAACAATGCATTGAAAATGCCTGGATAGCTCTTCGCGTACCTTCCGACACCTACTGGAGACTCCGCGTCGATTTGTTCAAAGACCACTTACGGCCCACATACGTTGAATACTCATGCAAGACAGATGAGTTCCTCTATGGAAAAGGCAAGCGACCAGGGATGTTGAATATCAAGCTACTACTTGGAGGTCAGATCACACCCGAGCAACAAAAGAGGCTAGATCAAGCCAAAGGGGATACCAAGAAGCGACCTGCTTCATCCAAGGATCAAGAGCAATCAAACACGAAGAAGCGCCGCATCGAACGACCTTACTCGATGACAATCGAGGACGTCGAGGCCGATATTTTAGATATCTATAGCGATGCGTGGTTCAGAATGTTACGTCAAAAGCCTACCAAACTCGTCACGCCCACGGTCCAGAACAGGGAGAATACATTACTAGCATACAGAGAAGACTTCACGAGGAGATTGAGATATTACCGAAGAACTTTCTTCCAGCCAGAGGAGCCCCCGACCGACTACCACAAGCGGGCAGGGCATATCATGCGACTGAAGGAGGAAATGGCCGAGCTGCGGAAGGACTTCGACAGGAGAGCTATTGCCACCACGAGTGCCTCTATAATCAAGGAGGCAAGGCTTGATGCTTTCAGTCTGAAATTCCTCCAGTCTCTGCATCTAAAACTGCTACTAGGCCAGGATCCGCCTGCATCGAACCAAGAGATCAACCAAGCGCTGAAGGATCGCCTCAGCGACTGGATTCTCTTCGAGCGGGCCTGGAGTGCCGGAGACATCAAGTCCACCGCCCTCGAACGGACGTCGGCAGCCACCAAGGAGCTGCTGCGAAGCCTCGTCCGGCGGCGGCGCCAGAACATAAACCACCTATCCGAGTTGGTGGAGCAGTTCCGAGAGCTGGAGATTCTGGGATTCGAAGCCGGGGGGAAAGAAGGCCGCGTCGACAAACCGGAAGAGACCATACAAGACAGTGAGGCCAATCCGACAACCGAGACACGCAAGGAAGGGGAGCAAAGTCAAAAGCAACAAGACCAGATCAAGCAACAACAACAACAACAAGAACCCCCCGTCCCCAGCGCGCGAGAAAACCCACAGGCGTACTTCGCGGCCGTAGTCGAGGGCCGGGCGTCGTACCCGCTGGAGCTGCGGAAGATCGGGGCGGTGCCGTCGATCGAGAAGCGGCGCTTCGGGCGGTCGGTGTACGTGGACTACCAGCTGGAAGAGCGCGAGAAGGAGCGGGCGGTGATGAAGGTGAAGGTGGACGCCATCGGGGACCCGATGAAGCCGTTCCAGGAGGAGCAGGAGCGGCGGTACGCGCGCGAGGACGCCGTCGCGGCCAACGTGACGACGGAGATCGCCAAGGGCGGGCCCCCGGACCACGACTCGCTCCCGACGGAGACCGTCTGGGACAAGCTCGCGTACATGATCGTCCTCACGCACTGGCGCTTCTACCGGGTCGGCCCCATCATACATGGTCCCGGGTTCTCGGTTACACTGGATCCGGAGATTGAGGAGTTGGAAAGGTTGGGTGTGGGGGAATTATTCTAGACTATCTGGTGGTGGTAGCGGTGTCGCGGAACACGGTACATGTTGCATGTATGGTAGGCAGGCATCTTCCATATTCTGAAAACTATAGCGGTAAAATATAGGGGTTAAGGCTTTGGCAGTGATGGGGTTAGCTGTGAATATACCTCTATAAATTCCTACCTGTATCCCACAGCTGCCTGTATTAGGTACCTAAGAAAGTACCGCCTATCCCTCAACGAAGAAAGGGTTTCCCAAGTAATTCTCATCAGTCAGAGCCAATAGTCAGTCTCCCTTGGAGCATCCCACTTGCCTAAAAGGGGAACCCAGTGAGACTGAGTATCCGCCTGAACAACTCTCTGGGCAAGATTTTAGGGAGCGAATAAGTTTTATCCAAACTACTGGATAGTGTTAATCAAGGAGTTAATTCGATTCAATCCAATTTGATCCAATTCATGCAAGGCCATGGAATTTGTGAGAAGTAGGTAGAGCAGTTGATTAATTGAGATTCACTCAAATCTGTCTGAGAGATGCCTATGGCGAACCGCCTAAGGCCTCTAGGAATTATAGCCTGGCGGTATGCGTAAGGCGTATCGCGGGGCACATTGATAGACTGATCGCATCCACGGTTATAATCGAATACTGAATTCCGATAATATCTACAAGGGTATCAAAAACTACCAAAAAACCCATCTAATGAAGTGAAAAGCAGGTCCCCAAAACGTAGGTAGGTACACAGGCAGATAATCGTACAATCGTCTCATATCTCGTACAAGTGTCAAAATATCCACCGTGTTCGTTCTCCAAATGTTACCAGCACATTCCGGGCCCTATCTACGGGTTCCTGAGCCCCCATTCCTGCAGCACAGTAGGCTCCTGCGCCGGGTCCTGCACCCCGCTGGTGAACACGCCGCGACAGGCCTCCAGGTGGGCGGTAAGCACGCCATCGCCCTCGGTGTTAGCCCAGCGCTCGTCGATCGCAGCGAGGACGCTCAGGCCGCATGCGTCGCGCACGTACGGGTTGGCCCTCAATTGAAGGAGTTCTTTCAGTGCGACTTTCTTGCCCGAGCGCGCGGCCACGTGAAGCGCCGTTTCGCCTTTGCGATTGCGCTTCTCGAGGTGCGCGCCGGCGTTGTAGAGCCGCCTGATGATCCGCTCCATATTTTCCTTGTCCGATCGGGAGTCTTCGGGCCTATACTTGATAAACGCCATCAAGGGAGTCTCGCCGCGATCGTCGTAGTGGTTGACGTCGACATTCGCGGCCAGGATGCCCTCGAGAAAATCTAGTCGCTTGCTGTTGTTGCTGCTTTCGGGTCTTGGTAATTCTCCCTCTTCTTCCTTGAACTTGCGCTTCTTCTGTCGTTGGTTGTCGCCTGTGAGATGTTGGATGCGGTCCGCGTCTAGCTCAACCTCCGCAAGACAGTGGAGCGCGTTGCGCCCATGGGAATCTTCGGACCTTGGATTTGGGTTTGTTGAATTGAGATCATCAACCTTGACCGCATCGATTACTATTCGAAGAAGATCGGTTTGAGGTTGGATTCGTGCATCGTCCCTATGATCCGAGGGTATGTCAATTCTTGGTGGTGTGTTGGGATTACTTGAGACGAAAGGGCGCATTGGTATAGCAGCTGCAGGGTCCAAGTGCCTCGATCGGGTGTCCATAGGCTTAACCCCGAAAGCATCCCGTCGTCTAAGTAAGTTCCAATCGAATAAGTGCGGAGGAATGCGAGCAGCGCCTTTCTTCTTATTCTGCAGTAGATGGAAAAAGCTGCGTCCGTAGACATCCGTGGCTAGAATATCAAAGTTGGCGTTTTTGAGCATGGTGAGAAACTGATCGAGAAATTCTTGGTCGAACCATGAGGGATGGAGGACGTGAAGAAACGTCTGACCAGCTGTATTCGTGGAGCGTACAGGTAAACGCGGGTCTCCAAGTGCCTGAAGAATAAGAGTGAAGAAGGCCCTATGATCTTCACTCGTGGCGGCGAGGTGATGGAATACTGTGTTACCAAAACGATCTAATCCTGTATATACACCTTCCGGAGGGAGGTTGTAAACAGTAATATTGTTCCAGCCGATTGGCCGCATTCCGGGAGCCGATAATTCATTGGTGATTCGGCACCAGCAGGTGTTCGACTCATGGGAGATGGATCCAATCTCGCACAAGCCTCTTCCGGCAACTGAACGCGTATCCAAGAAGTCACCTGGAAGAGCATATTGTGCGCTAGATGAACCGCTAGATGCCCATGATGTATCTGGATCACGTAGCTCCATGTGGGTAGGCTGCAAATGCGAGTCGGGAGATAGCATTGGGGAAAACGGTGTTCCTCGTTGAAGATCTGAGTCCTTTGGAAATGTAAATTGTTTCAAAACACGCCATGCGCCTTTCGCTTGGTCCCGCGACACGGTGGAGAGTTTCTCCACAAAGCTGCTGCTCATGCTCGTTCCAGTAGAGTTGGTCAAGTCAGTGCCTTGGCGCGATGCATTTACACCACCTGCAAGCCAAGGAGGTTGAGGATATTGGAGGTAAGTATCGTAGTTATCGTAACCGATGTCAGTGCTATTGCTAGCGGTTCCGAAACCAAGGTTGAAGGTATCTTGTTCAAGTGGAGTGACAGGATGGGACTTTTCGAATGAAGGCTGGCGTGATTGAGCAAGAGTTAGACTGTCGCCGTCATGATGACGGTCCCGAGTAGGGTGTGATCCCGATGTTCTATGATGAACTTTTGGGCGCCGGCTACTCTTGAGGCCTGTGATACGTCGCTTTTCATCGTCTTCGTCTTTCGGTCTTATCCACCGAGGATCGTTTCCGAGGAGTTGGTTTTTTATTTTATTCGCAGCATCCTAGATGAATGTATTAGTAACTTGAATGAATATTCATAAACCTTCGTTTCCATGTTTTCGTATTTTGAGCAGAGAACATTTGGAGGATAGGAAGAAATGTTCGGGCGGATACAAGGGAACGGCTTAGATAAAAATAGATGCCAGCAACATCTGTCTCACGCACCTTGCTATTAAGCAAGAAAGTTAGCGGTAAAATCTCATCATATGACAACGAGGAGTTTTAGCATACCCTGGAACCCAAACACCATCTTCTAGGAGCTTTAAGATGAGGTCAAATGGTAACTTGGTATAAACGTAAAGTCGTACGAGTCTGCGAGCTCGTTGTTCTGTCCAATCCCTCGGCCTGCCACCTCTGTTGGTTGATGCACTAGTGGTGGGTGATGCTGAGTTCATCGTGGCAGTTGGAGTGATTGTCCGAAAAGAAAATCAAGGGGCTACAAGAACATACTCCCTATAAACGATAGAAGAAAGACATGTAAGATAGCCCATGTGAAGAGAGAAAGCACGGTAATAAGAAGAGCGAGTCATCGCGGACAAGGCTCGCGGCTCGAGGGATCGGTGGGGTTTTTGTAAAGGTCACCAAACTTGGAGTATCACTGCTGTTGTTCTAAGGTGGACTACAATCCCTGCAGTATTCCCGCAAGTAAGGAATACACGGGTGTGCAAAGGAACCGCATACCAATTAGCAGCCTCTCTATAGTGGCCAAGTAGCAAGGCAGTCAGGTAGGCAGTCCCAGGAGGGAGGGACCGTGGCGGGGAACAAGGGTAGGTGTAGGCCATCGTCCAATGCGGTTAACGATCAATCCTGCAGAGACACCCTATTCGCAAAAGGGTGTTAGCGCTAGAGCCTTCTTCACATTCTACTCTGATCGTTTCAATCCATCGTGATGGAGGATGCGGTTAGTTCATGCCCTCATATCTGGTCGCATAGAATCATCGGACTATCCGTGGCCCATGCAATTTGACTGGGATCCATGTGAAAATTTCCACCCTAAACTTCTTGTGTTGCTTGTTCATGAGAAATTGATGAAATTGAGCAAAGAGCTTAGCACGTTGGTAGGTGTAAGGCATTCTAAGATCGAAAGCCAATAAGATCACCTCTTGAGTACCGGCATCCATTGCTTTACTTGCCGTGATCCGACTGCTACAAACAAAATGACTTCACAATAATATTCGATGCGGCTCACAACTTCGAGGAGGGCGAAGTAAAAAAGACGAAGAGAGGGGTTGAAGCGGTGGGTTCCGATTCTCCTTGATCACTAAGGCCGTTTACTGGCCCGTGGCTGTGATCTTCTGTGGCTGTCACAGGCTGTGCAAACTAAGCCCATAACGATGCATTAGGCTTAGTGAGGAAGAGGAGGGGAAACGAACAGGGGCTGGCTCGTTTCTACACTTTATCTACCTCACGTCCTCCACCCTCAAGTTGCCTGTCTGTCCGCCTGGTTGCCTTATGGCCTAGTCTTCCTATATTAAACATCCTCGGTCGCGATCCAAATCGCACATGCGATTGAATGGATGAAAGAAGGCAATTACCTCCACGATCTTGTTCGCAAGATACCCAAGCCAGTGCGAGATGAGATTTGCACATCGATCACCACTTAGGCCTCGCCAATTGACCTCTCTCGGTTTACGATACCAGTCCAAGCTTACATGAGACACGAGACACGCGCCTCAATTATATCAATCCGGGCCAGCATTCGGTTCCATGACATCAGATTTACAATGAATATCAACAGATTCTAACGTAAAACAAGCTTATATCTTACTCTCTACCTTGCCTGCTTGCTTAGCTCAATTCGGAGAGGACTGGGGTATCTAGTGGGTGGCCCAAAACTAACCCCCATTCTCCATGATTCAAATCTCCTAAGTTCTGACTTTCTATACCATACCTACCATGCATTCCTCGTGTGCCTCGTCCTTCGACAACCTACCCTCCACCCTTTTCACCTAGACTAGTCCATCTACCCCTTTTTTCTACTTATTTAGGATATCGATACCATTACCATTTGCCACCCAAGTAGTTGGTGGTATCTTGGGTAGCAACCGGGTATTCCACCCTTTCTTTCAAACTGTACCTGCATGCTAGCGCCGAGCAGTCGTCACGATTGTAATAAGGTGGAGTTTTATAGGCCTCAAATTTCTACATTCCGGCCTCTTTGCGCCTCTGTTCACTATCCCCCGCGGACAAGCCCAATTCTACCTCGTACGTACGTACTGCCATCAATTGAGGCACGGATATGGATTATTGTAATTAGTCCTCGTTCTGCGAGGCCCTTCCGTGTCGTGACTATAGCCAATCCATTATTCGCTGGCAAATTAATCAACTTTTCGACGCCTCTCCCCGGGTTCCACCCCGGCTCCGAAATACTACGAGGTAGTTGCCATTGATCCTTCTACCATGAATTTGTACCTAAGTTCCCTGCTGGGGCCAATATGACTCTTCAACTTTTTCTACTTTGAAGATAACTAGTTGACGTGTCACACACCACCCTTTTTTCCTGTCTTGTTCGTGTATAGGTGATCATGGCCTTGATCACGGCAGGGGTATAAGAATAAATCGGCCTCATACCCTTAGAAAGCACACATAAAACCACCAACAACCCCAACGCTTCATTGAAATTGTTAGTTTATACTTTTTATTATCTTTAACAACTTCCTACACGTTCAGGCACGTTTACTAGCCCGCCAACAAACACGAATTATCGTAGTGGATAAAATAAGTGCGCAACACCAACGCCGTCTATATCCAAGCGGACCGGGCCGAAATTCTGCATCCCGCTTACATCACATCGATTCTACCAACATACCAACGTTCCTCGTTGTCTAACTCAACCATCATGCCGAGCCACGCATCATCTCGCCAACACCAATCTAGGTATTATAGCACCTCATACACCCTCACCAGCCCATCACTAACCTTCTTAGCTCCCATCATCATCATCATGACTCGTCATCTCACCAGAGCAAAGACGGGCAAAACAGGGTCAACGACTACCTCAGACAGACAGACCCACGGGAAAGATTTTTGGTCACCGGACAGTCAAGCCAACGATCAACTGCGTCGGCACAGCGCGAGCTACAACAATGGCAGGCCCGCTACGACAGCGCCGGATCGAGGCGTCAATGATCATATGCCTCTTATAGTCTTTATTTTAATCGGATTAAAAACGACGTGTATAATACTGTATTAGTATATGTACTATTCTATCGGCATAGAGGTATAAAGGCATAGATGAGGTCATTACAGCGCTAGATTAGAATGGACGGAATGGCGTTTAGGTTGTCAATATGAATTTCGAGTTGTTGTCGTCGTGCTTATTAGTTCCTTCCTACCCGGCCGCCGGCCTTTTGGAGTGCTTTGGTCCAGCGGCCCCGCCCTATAAAATAGCTAAGGACGCCCGCTAAAGACGCGATCCGTGCCGTCGGTTCTCCATATTACAGCGCTTATAAACTGCTGTACGAACCATTCCAAAGAACCTGCATGGCGGAATTAAACCAACACCAACATACAAATTACAGAATTCTAATACGCGCACGCTCTGCCTAATAGGATCAATGGCGTATCTTCAGCAGAATACTCGAGCATATTACAAAAAGCCAATTGCGCAATTGATACATAACTCTACAGATTATAATGATACATTGTGCGTTAAGATCACGAATCAATTCGTTCAGTCGAATCGATTACCCTAATCTCGACTAAAGGATCCCCTGAGAAGTTCATCCACGAACTCCAGCTCAAAGGAACCTAGACGGTGTACTATGAAATACCAACGCAGCACTCATTCAACGACCAAAAAAATAACCATACATTCCTTACACAGGGCTATAAGCTATGAAAAACTTCCCAGCGCCAGATTTATGTGTAAAATTACTAGGTACCTACTTCCAAGGTAGCTATCTCGTAAATTTGAATGTTTCCACCCCGCGTCAGCACCAGCCGACCCCACCAACTCCCATCAAACTTACAAGTTAGGAAGAGGACGAGGCGGCATCGTGTTTTCCCAGGCTGCCATGAAGCGCAGCAATACGTCCTACTCATTAGCTCGTCCCATGACATACACTCCGAAGGGCCGGCCATTGTATCGAAGTTTTCCTAGTGGCACTGTCGCATGCGGATAACCTGGATAAGGGCGTGAGGATACTGAATATGATATTTACCAGGATTATTATGGTTTAAGTCGATTTTTTTTTTTTGCTTACCTGCGGCAGCGGCAAATGTGCGTAAGGCAGAGTCGCCAGGCGCGCCAATAAGATTCACCCCCTTTTCGTCAAAGACCTCATCGAGTACCTCTCTCGCTCGGTTCCGAACCTTTCGCTTCAATTCTATCATATCCTCGGGACTTTGGTCATACCCAAGAGCCTTGATAAGCTCGCCTTGTTTGGTATAAGCTGGGTAGGATTAGTTAGCTCTCCTAATTATTCCACAAGCTTTGTTGCGGGGCACACACGTTCCGGCATGGCAGCACTCGAGTGCTCTTCATTGAATTTGATTATGTCCTCAAGACTCTGGACGGGACACTCATCAAATCCTTTGATGAACTCTGGAATACCTATGTTCTTGAAATCCCAATCTGTTTATGCATTTGATCAATCTCCTTTACTAAAGGTGTGGCTGCCCTGTTACTTACACGCTATTGGCATGACAGAACTCTGGCTATCGATATTTAGTGCTGAGGAGTCCACGAGATCCACGGGGTATCTATTTTACGAAACAACCCAACTACTTCACTTTCAAAATAGCTACTTCGTACTCATTTACCAATAATTTCTCAGTGACGTCTACCCTTTATCATGGTACGCACTTCATACCATTTGTTCCTGGGTACCTTCGAATTGGTCGCATATACGCTCATCCATCTTCCAAATGTTGGGATCAAGAAATGCTAGAGAGTCCCTCCCATGTCCCTATGTTATGATGACTAAACAAGCAACCTAGGAGCACCTCGGACAAGCCCATTACATCGGCAGCAGATTTTGCCATGGGCCCTACAGAATCATAAAACTCGGTTATTTTGTACATACCAATCGTGTCCTGGATCCCTATGGTCGGTTTAAGTGCGTACAGCGCCGCGCGAACGGAAGGGGTGACTATCGAACCAATCGTCTCGGCGCCCAATGCCAAAGGACTGAAACCGGCCGCGACAGAAACGGCCGACTCAGTTGAAGACCCTCCTGGAGCCTAATCCAAGTTTCTATTAGCAGAATATTTCAGACCCTGATGAGACTGTGTACTAACCGAATGACCCAAGAGTTTTTCATTCTCCTTGACGGGCCCCACGTACGGTGAAATCGTCTGGCCGCCATGCGGAGACCAACCAGGCATCATTTCCAAAGTCTTCATGCCCGCAAACTCCTACGACACCTAATCAGTTTAATTTTCTTTCACTTTAAGAAACTCCATCAAACCGTCATGTTGGCTTTGGCCAGTATTATGATGCCGGCATCAATCAAGCGCTGCACAATAGCTCCGTTCTTGGAAGCTTTCGCCTCGGTGAACGCTACCGCCCCAGCACACGTGGTCATACCAAGATCAGATGCGGTGATGAAGCAATCCTGGGTAGGCACTTTTGGTAAGAATAAAATTTCTATTCGGGGAAATGAAGGTCCCATCGCACCTTCAGCACAATAGGGATGCCACGTAACGAGCTTCGCAACCGACCCTCTCGCCGCTCGTTGTCTACTATGTAGCGAGGAAGCAATACGGCGTAGGCTTTCGCGCGGGGCAATAGAGACCAAGGCATTTAGAGAGCGCTCGTGACGTTCAATCTGTTGAAGATATTGTTCAATGATTTGGACGCTTGTGATTTGCCCCGACTCCAACATATGCTGTAAGTCCACAGCGTTGGTGGTTAGGGGATCAAAATATGATATCTCCATGCTCTATAACCTTTGGCGATAATATGGATGGAATAGGGAGAGAGGCACAGGAATAAAGGGTAGAAGATAGAGTGTTACAGGGGTAACAACCCCGCCCACGGTAAGACGCAATAGGCATTACAGATACCGCAACGATCACTTGGGAGAGGCAGGCACCTAAATTGAAGCCTGGAACGGATTAGGTGACTACAGCATACCCAGCATAACGTTAATATTCGTATGAGATGCAGGTACCTCTAGCAGAGTCCTTATTCACCAGCCGGTGTACTGTTTTATCCTCTGAAGTCCCAGCCATCTCGATAGATGAACTGCAGAAGATGGGCCAGGATGTTTCGCGGAATGTGATTGGCTTACAGGTCTACCATCTTTCCTATTAAGGCAATCCAGCATCCTTGTCTGTATCTCTCTGCTTCACCCCCAGCTTGGTACGACAGTTTACAGATCGTATCATTAAACGTCCTCCGTCTTCTGCAATAGCCTAAATCAATCTACGATATTCTTACATCCTCAGACGCGACGGGGATGCGATAAAGTGCCCCCCGGAGGTAGGTATTGGCCAAGCTGAAAGCGGCGCGTGCGGCACGTACTTCAGATGACGATAAATCGGCGTACTCGGGTTCGGATAAGGTACTAGCTTTATTATCCCCCCCTCGGCGCCGAGACATTCTTTAGTGCTTAGCAGGAACCACAATGGGCAGAGGATCTTGTCAGGATCTTAGTCAAGGTATCATTATCAGGGGTGACATCTACAAGCTGGAACCAGGTTTAGAAACTGGATTCAACTCCCTGCGTGTTGGGGGCTTAATATCACCTTAGGTAACCAGGTAATGGCCGCGGACAACAAGACCTAGGCGAGCATAGTATGGAGTAATAGATCACACCGTACCTATATAAGGAACTAGGGTGATAGCAATTCATCTCTAGCAGGAGTTGGTGGAAGGGTCAAGGAAGAGTTTCACACCTGGACATCTTTATACCTGTATTAGGTAATAGTAATTTAGCAAGGCCATCCGTCAAACGTGAAAGCGACTAGAAATCACCCTATCTTAGATTCATTGTAGATTAACCTAATGATGCGGCTCATATCTAGTGCTTCGTTTGCCTGTAAGAGGGGCCCATGTGATAGGGGCCCTAGACGACAACAAGGAGCAAGAAATATTTGAAAATCACTTGATGAGAAGTCTATCAGTGTCGGCGACTGTGTCATCTCTCTTACCGACCCTTCATAGAAGAATGTAATACCTTCCAATCCAACAAGGCTCAACAACTGCCATGTATGTGTTGGCTTGATGCGACCCTACGGCTAAGCAACTCACGGCCCTTCCGACAAGTTACATATTCTAAAAGGACTTAGCACTAACGAAACTATCTTCAATGTGAATTGAGAATGTAAAGCTTCCACTGGCTGAACTATAAAATCGCTAGATTAGATAGCTTGGGGACGTGCTGTAGACGTGATGCGAGGATGGATCGAAAGCTTCAGTCAAATAGCTCCCTATTCTTCGCTACCTAGGTACCTAGGTATCTGCCTTGCAACCCATTCGTTCTTGGGGAAAAAATGTTTACGGGGCACGTAAAGCGATTTCTTTAATGAAGCCACTATATCGATGTTATCATAAAACGATGAGCTTAGTGTTACTAATCATATCGAGTCTTTACTGATGGGAAGGGTATAAGATTCCTTCTCGTCGATTTTAGACATTTTTTTTAGCTAAATTATACCAATAAGCGACGAGGATCGAAGTTTATAGCCAAAGTCTTCGCACGGTCAAAGTATCTAGGAAGCGATCGGAGATAGATCAGTCATAGCGAGCGTGTACTAAAATGTATAAAAGGGAGACCACTCTCTGTCTACTATGTTCTTGGAAATCTGAATTTTGGTCACAATACACCACGCAGTTTTCCTAAAAGAAAGGCCATCTGTCACGTTTCTACCATCCACTTTCAACTCCAGTAACATCAAACTCTAAAAGTAATCATCATGAAGACCTCTACCATCACCAACGGTCTTCTGGCCGCCCTCGGCGCCACTAAAGCCTTCGCAGTCGCCGTACCGCGACAGACCGAAGTCGAAGAACTCGCAGATGAGCTCACACCTACCGGGGACGCAACACCAGCGCAAGACGACCCAGCAGCCTACGAACCATTCTTCGACTTGTCTCTCCTGAACGTAACCGACGAGAACGCCGTCACACCCTCATCATACAACACCAGCGGGATAATCCCCGTGTCGCACATAGGCTGCACGGGCGTGCACCTGCCGGCCGAGGACATCAAGACGGTCATCGACCGCACGATCCAGTGGAGCGCCAAGGGCGGGCAGGTGCCGGCCAACGGCATACACTGGGACACGACGAACCACACGGGCTTCTACATGTGCAACTGCAAGTGGACCTGGCGCGACGGCGCGCCCCGGGACGAGCTGTGGGAGGCCTACGACATCATCGTCGACGCCTGCGGCGAGGGCCGCTCCGGCTGGATCACCAGCAGGAAGTGGCGGAAGTTCTACCACATCACCGTCATGGAGAAGATCTTTTATACTGTTCCCAAGATGAACTTGTGCCCGCCGCTCTGCTGATGTGGGCGGAGATGAAGCTTACCTAGGTACCCAGGAATAAAATTGGAATTTTGTTGGGATGGCTGATTAGCGCCAGGAGTTGGGGTTAGAAAAATGGTTTATGCAAAGGTATCGCGTCGTCGTTTCATGAATCTTTGCACGGGACTTGTAGTTGCGGTGGTTTTCCTGGTGGCACTATATTTTGCCCATAACTAGAAACGAGTTAAGAACTAAAATATATTTTAATCATGAACATGTCACTTATCAGGGGGGAGACGCTATCCTTGACATAATTGTGGCCAGGTAACTTAGAGAATTATTAGCTACCTAAGTCCAGCCGCTCATATAGAGCGTCTGCTAGGGACCTGACTGACCGGAAAGTAATTATTGCAACAGTGGTTAGTTTTTCATTAGGTAGTACATAGAACGCATCGCGTGAAACATTATATGCGACAGCAAAAACTCCTGTGCCTATCCAGGCCATGCAAATCGTAACGTATGGTACATTCTTCCATCATTCGTGCCAAGATTCCGTATTGCATTTGAATGCGTATCGTCGTGATGAGGACAGAAAATTAGGATAATCCCAACCGGTCATGCAAACATCAACTCCACTCATGCTTTCGACACATCTTTACAGTTCCAAGCCAGTCTCCTTGAGCAGAACCTCACTCAGGGTTGAGCCATCACGAAGATAGACCCACTCTCCATTGCCGGAGCCCTGCTTCTCGTCCTGGCCTTCGCTGACGACGTAGTCGTATCGCTTCGGACCGGAGACAGGCGATGACAACCAGATCTGCTTGTTCGGAGGCTGCTTGTTGATGACGTACGTGCCGACGTTCGGGATCTTAACAGTCATAACGCCAGACTAAGAGTAAGAATTAGTATATTTACTGCAAATACCATTGCAATTAAATCAAAGGAACAGGATGGAAACTTACACTGAACTCAACATCCAAGTCATCCTGCGCATCCTGCATCTCCTCGTACTTGACAAGAATCGTCTCGAGGTATTCGTCGGCCAGATCATGGTACTGAGCCTCGGTGATCTCCGCCGCAGTAGGCTTGGCGGTCGGCGAGGGCTTCGCGACGTAGGGAGTGGCAGAGAAGGGGCGCGCCGAGATAGACTGGCGGCGGGTGACGGGAGTAGAAAGCGCCATTCCGAGTCGAGCGGCGCTGGTGGCAGTAGTAGCTTGTCGCATGGCGGCGGAAATGCTGCCGCTAGCCTTACGGCCGAGCTTCGCAATGTTGGATCGATTCATGGCGAGAATTGGGTTTCTAGATATCGCCGATGAGGATTACGGTGAAAGGGATTGGTTATATGTATCGCCGCGCCGTTGTCTAATTGTAATGCGACACAAACGGGAAGCGGCGGAAGGCAGGAAGGATAGTCGCCGATTATTAAGAGACGATGATACTCAAAAGGTGATAATACGTTTGGAAACGGCGATAAGGTAGGTAAGGGTCGCCGGTGATTAAAGAAGTGACCAATGTTAAGAAAAGCGGCGGTTTATGTGAAGTCGCCGTTACCAGAGAGGAATCGATAATGAGGGGATATTAACGATCGTTGGACGTGGAAGACGCGATTGATGATTGAGAGTCAATTCCTACAATTTTCCACGTCCTCAATGTCGGATCAATGCATTTCATGCAACGTAGGCTTAGACAACGAGTTCCATCCTCATTAGAATGTGGTTGCGACGCCGAATGAAATGTTGAAGATTGATCAGCGAAAAAAAAAAAAAAAAAAGGTTCAAGGAACATTGGAAGCTTCGGCGCGATGATCGCGCAAGAATTGCCCCGCCAAACTTATTTCTGGATCCCTGCAGCCCTGTGGCTGACTAACCCTTATCGTCTTATCGATCTGCATATGATGGCCCGAGCTCCCTATGAACTCATAACCCCTGCTTTTTCGCCCTTTGAATCTCAATCCTCCCCCCTATTGAGGTTAACTCAGGTCTAAGGAGATACCATGATTTCTTGGTCAATGCTAATATTACTCACTCATTCTTAAACTCTCACCATTTTTCTCTTAAGACTAAATTGGATCTCTCTCACTATTGCCGGCTCGTTTGCCATGTACTGAGAACCGCAAGGTCCTACTATGTTTGGCAATGTCAAAACCTAGGCATTCTCATTATTAAAGAACGCGGCACTCCCGTCGTTTTTAACCATTCAAATGAGATGTGATATGATTATTGATTCATGTAGCAGAACCTTATGACCATAATAACGATCAAGAGTTGTCCTTTCACTCCCACGGATATCTGTTAATTATATTGTAGGATAGCTCCACTGGATTAAAGATAGCCTTATGAAAACTTATAAGGAAGAGATATAATTCATCCGAGCACTTTTCGTCTAAGCATTGACCTAAAATAAGGTGGTACGAACTATTTATTCTCATTCATGCACCCGCAAACCTACTCGAGGCGTACCTTGATGGATTAGCAGCTTGGCGAGAACTAAGATATCTGTATTCACCCAAGTACTTTAGGCTTCACCCATGTTGCTGCAGAAAGCTACCAAAACTTCGGTACGCGGCGTGTGGGGGACTACCTTGGCTCTTACTAATAAATCAGCTCTAGACCCTAGGGATAACTGAGGGGTCGAGGGAGTAAAGGTAGATCCACAGTTACTGGCTAAAAGGACCGAAGTAAGTGGTGTAGATGGAAATAACTCTTCGCGAGGGGTTGAAAGAATCCCAAATGCTCTCAAGCAAAATGCCTCTATCTCATTGTCTCTAACAGGAGGTAGATATCGTCTTGAAGATACCGGAGCATAATCCCGGGAAGTATACGGGCTCCCACCTATGGAAAACCAGATCCGGCGCTTCCACCGTGATGTACTGATAGGATCTACACCTCTTTCATCACCGTGAGAAAATTGTATTGCAAGTGATAGCCGATCCGCCCTATCGTGACTCCCGTACCAATCGCTGTGTGACACCAACTCACGATGACCCACTGAAGTAGCAATCATATCCATGAGCCGGCGAGAATCGGCGATGGTATGCATGAGAAGAGGTTCTCTGCAGGTGTAGTTAAACTTAGGAACCTACTGTCGGTTGCATTATAGTTGGTAATGACGACACTAGCCGACGGTACCCCGCTTCACGATGAGTATAAAGAAGTTGAGAAGATCCTCCTCGCTAGCTCTCTTCTTCTCTCTCCACCATCTATACTCTCCTCGCAGATAATAGCTCGAATAAAAACACAACTGCAAAAGCAATCGTATGCGTCGTTTTCAAAGCCACGTCTCTGTCCTTTAACACAGGGATATATACTAACACTTTACTTGACTAGGACCGATACTCGGTACGCGTCAAGATGGCGACCCCGCCATTAGAGGTCATGACCCCGAACGGGTTATCCAGCAGGTGGTCTATTGACTACACTTGATCAAACCCCCTCATCATTAGGTAAAGATCTGAGATGAGCCATGAGCCGGTGTTCGAGTCTCTGCGTCCCTCTTGAAGTGCATCCAACCATACCCCTATAGAGATGGCCTCTCTATGTGGTTGGTATGGAGATGCATGGAAGAGCGGCAAACACGCGAGTTCGTTCTGAGATTATACGGCCGAAAACTTGATCTGGATAATACCAGCGAAAGGATCATGCTCTCGATGCCCCCTTAACCACTATGAGTAGCAACTAACACCTACTAGAATACTTGATCAATATTCAAAATGGCACCATCCGCAACCGTAGAAGTCGTTGAGCCTACTACCCTCCCCCACAAGGGTGGTATCCCCGTTGGCAATGGAAAGCTTCATGCCAGTGGTGACTTCCAGCTTGAGGGGAAGTGGAAGGAGTTCTCTTTCGACCCCATTCGGGAGTCCCAGGTGGCTCGTGCCATGTCGCGCCGATACTTCAAGGACCTCGACACTTATGCCGAGTCTGACATCGTCATCGTCGGTGCGGGTTCTTGCGGTCTAAGCACTGCATACACCCTCGCCAAGGCCCGTCCTGACTTGAAGATTGCCATTATTGAGGCTAGCGTCTCTCCTGGTATGGCCAATCACTACCTACGACCATACTATTAGACTGACATTTTATGTAGGCGGTGGTGCTTGGCTCGGAGGCCAGCTCTTCAGCGCCATGGTGATGCGCAAGCCTGCCGACACTTTCCTTACCGACCTCGGTGTCCCATTTGAAGACGAGGGCCCTTACGTCGTAGTTAAGCACGCTGCTCTCTTCACCTCGACTCTGCTTTCGAAGGTCCTGGCGTTTCCTAACGTCAAGCTGTTCAATGCCACCTCGGTTGAGGATCTCATTACCCGCCGTGATGATTACGGCAACCTTCGAATTGCTGGTGTTGTTACCAATTGGACTCTTGTCGCCATGCACCATGACGACCAGTCCTGCATGGACCCTAGCACCATCAATGCACCTGTCATCATCAGCACCACTGGTCACGACGGGCCGTTTGGTGCCTTCAGCGTCAAGCGACTAGTCAGCATGCAGGCACTCGAGAAGCTCGGTGGCATGCGTGGACTTGACATGAACACGGCCGAAGACGCCATCGTCAAAGGCACCCGAGAGATCGTGCCTGGCCTCATTGTGGGCGGCATGGAGCTCAGCGAAGTCGACGGAGCTAACCGTATGGGTCCAACTTTTGGGTAAGTCATCAACAGCTTAAAAACGAGTTGATAAGACCGAACGCTAACTAGTGCGAAGTGCTATGGCCCTATCCGGTGTGAAAGCCGCCGAAGAGGCATTGAAGGTCTTTGAGCAGCGCCAGAAGGAGAATGCCTTCTAAGCTCGAGGTTGATTCCGGAACATTGGATTTGAAGAGTCCGTACACGTATGATCGTATGATTGGTCACCGCTCGGGGAATATTATTATTCAGCGGATTACATTCATTACTTCAATCTACAATATTGTGAAAATTTGCCATATTTATTACCACTGGCTCGTTTGAGTGTGAAATGATGCAGTTCGCGAAATGGTTGGGACTAAAGTGAAATTTCCCACCTTAAGAAATGAGAGGGAAAGTAAACGTAGTCTCCTATTGGACAGCTGATTCAGTTCCCCATATAAATCGGAGTAATGTCGGAGCTAGACTAGCTTGCTACAAAACTTTTCACTTGCAAATTCTGAAAGCTTTTTTTTTCTTTTAAACTTCCCAACTTCAACAAACTTCAGCATTTTCTCCATGAACTGCTGGATAATGATGTGCAGCAATGCGCATCCTGCTCATCCGGCATGGTGAGTCAATTGACAACGTAGCCGGCTTATAGTAAGTAATCATTGCTACGTCTCACATCTTTCAGTATCTAACAATCTCACAGTGCAGGATCTCGCGACTCGCACTTAACTGCTCATGGTGTCCTCCAAATACAGAGGCTGGGAGCCCACATTGCAAAGCGTGATAGCAGCATAGGTCCCATCGAGCACATATTCACTTCGAATTTGCGTCGAGCATACCAGACCGCCGAAGCAATTGCCGAAGCACTTTTCGAAGCCCGAAAGTCCTTGAGCAGCCACACGTCGGTAATCCCGACCAGCTTAGAAGTCCCCCGACTAGTGGAACTTCGTGAGAAAGACTATGGGTCATCTGAGGGCAAGAAATATGGTGTGAAGACGGCTGGGAACAATAGTCGCCTGGTTCCTTCTGACTCCGAAACCCATGAGTCGATGAGGGCTAGAGTGGACAGGTTTCTAGATACCCATCTGAAGCCCATTGTCGAGACTCGCGTGTCTGAGGATATCACTGTCATAGTCGTCGCACATGGCATCATTCTTGGCGTGCTTCTGAAAGCACTACTTGACCAGTTTCCAAGTCCACCGGCTCCTACAGGGAGTAAGGGTGTTCCACCAGAACTTGCTGCATGGAGCAACACTGGTGTACTCCAGGCCAAGCTAGAACTTGGTAACGATGCATCGACGTCGGATAGCTCAAAGACGCCAAACGGCTCGAAAGTGACCACTGACCTACGTTCATCTGCGGAGTCTCGTAGCAAAGTATCGCATATGACAATCGAGTTCACTAACAATCTTGATCACCTCGGGGGCTTAAAAAAGACCAAAGGTGGAATTGGTAGTGCTAAATTCGACACGCGGCAGCGAACCATGGATTCATTCTTCGGTCCTTCGAAAAAGCGAAAGCTTAACGAGGCGAATGATTCCTAGGTAACAGCAACACAGTTGATGTTGCTTCAAATCGATGCTTATGGTACGTTCTCTCCATTTACTGTCTTCCTATTCCTTATATGATGAGAAAGCATAATTCACAGACCTGTTCTGAAATTCTATGTGGAATCCTTTATGTCCAACCGCTATCTGAAAATAACTACCTTCGCTTTTAATGCTTGTATTCTATTCAGGAGCATTCGCTAATTTGCTATCTCCGATTCAGGTACATTACTCGTATACCAATAGTCTTGGTGCTTTTGCGTGAAAGCGGGAACCTCAAGCTGCTGAATGGATATCGGATAAGGCAGCTCCATTCTGCCCTGTTGAGTAAATTGCATTAGGTATCATGTAGGTAGCTATTCGTAATCTTCAGCCTCCGAAGGCAGTACATCCGGGAACCATCCGTATTCAGAGAAGTCTACCAAAAGTTCGCCGAGTGCATCGGTGGTTACTGTGACGCCTTCGGCTTCAAGAGCAGCTGCTTGATTTCGGGTGCCGGAAGGTTGTGATCTACACATTAGTTAGTTAATACTACCTTTTAAACCGATATTCTGGTTACACACCTCGGTGATATAATACCCTTGGCATTGATGACCCTTTGCCACGGAACATTTTCGTGATTGTGTCGCGCATCTGTGTCTTGCGGTAGGTGCTTAAGACAGATGCCAACTTGGCGTGGCCGCTCCGCTGTAGGAAATCATAAGCTTAATAATGAATGTAAGAAGAAACAATCGATCTCATTTACGTACGCGTTCCAATCAATTTTGCAATGTGCCCGTAGCTAGTGACTTTGCCGTAGGGGATCTGCTGTACAGCATTGTACACGGCAAAGAAGAAAGCCGTCGCTTCGTCTGATCTTGCCATTATACAGAATTGTTTAGAAGAGCTTGGTGGTTTTCAATTGCGGACTAGTCACCAAAAATGCGTGTGGTCGGAATATTAGAAAGACGAAATGAAATCGCGTCGATGGAGAGAATCAACACAGGGACTTCATGCATTGCATAGGGGGATAGGGGATATGATATAAACATGCATTAGATATTAAAGAGGCTTTGCTGCTACAAAAAGCTTCAATCTCTGTCCCTCAAACAAGTATAATAATTTCTTCCATTCTCCAGAAAAGTCCTTGGAACAGAAGCCTACACATCTCATAAAACATATCCAGTTCAGCCCTCGCTAGTAATGGCAAAGATGGTCACGAAACTCTATTATCATAGACAGGACCTAAGTATTACTGAGGACTACTAATGCATTTCCCCAGGCTGCTAATGACAGAATACTAAGCATCTAGCAGGAATCTGGAAACAAAACATTCAAAATGTTAATATCAATAATTGGTCAATGGCAAAACTCAGTCATCATCTGCTGATGCATGAATAGGTCATGATCTCCTATTATCAAAGTCAAAGCAACGACATTGACGTCTTTCGCCTGGGGTTAAACAATCGGCCTCATGTCGTCGCAAGCGGGGAATTTGATATCATACGGCGTATACCTATCTTTCAAAGCGAAAATCGCTAGAACAGATCAACATAGTGGCTAAGCAAACGGGCAAAGCATTCAGCCTAACGATTGAATGTCCAGCTCGTTTGAGAAGTTGAAGAAAGATATGGGTCCAAATGACGTTTAGAAATTGGCTCTACCAGGGACTTCTGTTGATTTTGGTCGATATTAAGGCGATGGCACTAGGCTGTACAAAAAATAGGCGGCTTACAATAGGCCTGAAAGCGAGATCGTCGAGGCCAAGGAAGGCCTGGTTGGCGGCGCAGCACCCTGAAAACGATCCAAGATCAGCATGCTCCACAGACAGCCCTACGGGGATGAAAGGCATTAATTGATTAAGAGTTGCCTACTTCCTCTGATGAGAAGGGCCCCCAGTTCAACTGTTTCTTGAATTCGTAACTTAATTAATTACCCAACCTGATCTGAGTAGCACCAACACGAGCAACTTCAACATGTCATTCAACTCCTTCCTTATCTCGAGAAGCTCGAGCAGCGACTACCAAAGCAGCTACAGCAGAACAAGGAAAGCCATCACAACCGGATGGATAGTCGGGATAGTCATCATATGCCTCTCCTTTATCGTCGCCGTGGCCTTGACCACATACGTGTTCGTGCGAAACAAGAGAAGAAGACAACAGAGGATGGCCGGGTTCGACGAGACGGGGGAGCCCAAGTATAACAATAATAATAATAACGGGGCGCCCGTGACGGGATATCAGTTTGCGCCGCCGCAGTCGCCAGCATATCCACCGGCAACGCATCAGCAACAACAACAACAACCTAACGAACTCGTCGGTCGAGAGCTGCCACCAAAATACGAAGCTACGGATGCATCATCACAAGCTAGAGAGCTGCCGAACAGCGAGGTCTCTTACCAACCAGTGCGACACGAAGCGGATTCAGTTCAACGAAGTGAGCTCCAATAAGCCTGATTCAGCCCTGGAGCTGGGGAGGTGGAGCCTATTGGATACGATTTTATGCACCAATTTCAATTGTTTATAGGCCTATAGCATGGCCAGGTTAGGAGGTACCGTGTCTGCATTTAGTGCTACTGTCTACATGGTTACGGCGGGCACTATACCCTTGTGGGAGGGAATTTAGAAGGCAGTTTATCTTTATTATACCCCAATAAGACGTTATTACTACAGTATCTATTCCGCGCTCGATACTACATTCCCAATTGACAACCGCTATCGTAGCTACCTATCTACAGCTGGTCGTAGCCATCATGAACGGGCTTAATTTCAACTTTGCATCTCTATTATATGATCCAGGCTAAATGGGTATAAATATGAGGATTATTCAGGCGGCTCTCGTATTAGGGAGCTGTGATCTTGCCCGAGGCGTGCTTGAAGTTTTCCAAGCTGCACCACCACCTCGACTAACCTTCGATAACCCGGTGTGCCGTCAATTGCTATTCAAGCACGACTTCGGCAACAGCTATGGAGCCCCGTATGTCGGAGGATATGTACCACCCACTGACTGCGACTTTACGACTGTCATCTTCAACTTAAGCGTCATCTCAAGCGGGCGGCAATACGACAGGCTCGCAACATTATGGTTTGGCGACATAGAAATATGGCGGACTTCCACTGCGATGCCGATTCAATCAGGTATCCACTGGTCATTTCAGAAGGACATGACAATATGGCACCCGCTGCTGAGCCAGCCGCAAAAGGTCATCTTCGACCTCGGCAATGTCGTAGACGGGGACTTATACACCGGCTTCTTCAATGTGACCGTGGAGGCTCTATACTACGACGATACTTACGCGGCTGGCTTCCACCCCGCTCAGCTTGTTTATCCTATCTCGACACAATCGTCTTCGGGGAATACCGCTTCCCTGTTTTCACTTCCGAGTGCTACCGTTGCTGTCAATTTGACATTACCGAGGAATATGAAGAATGCAGTAGTTTCAATCGCTGCCTCCGGCAACGGCGCTGAGGAGTTCTGGTTTACGAACGTGCCATCGGAGTACGTCGACACGTTCCCGGATAACGAGGGCTGGCTCTATGGGTACAGTCCCTTCCGCGAGGTGCAATTGCTTATCGACGACCAACTGGCAGGCGTCTCTTGGCCATTCCCGATTTTATTCACCGGCGGCGTAGATCCAGGGGCGTGGCGACCGATCGTGGGTATCGATGCCTTTGAATTGCCGTCCTTCGAGATTGACATTACCCCTTGGTTAGGCTTACTAACCGATGGACAATCGCATATCTTAAAGTTGCAAGTTGTCGGTTATGATACATCCGCGAAGGACGGTCTAGGTCCGGTGGGTGAGAATTGGTGGGTGTCGGGGTCGGTTTTCGTCTGGCTTGATGATACAATAGAGCAGACGACGATGCAAGGCTTCAAAAGCGAAATGACAGGACCATTCTTCAATTTCAACTCGGTTATCGGTTCGGGGATATCTGATAATGGCACGATGACCAATACCTCGCTTTACTTCGCACTGACGGCAAGCCGAAACATTACGATCTCTTCGACACTGATAAGTGGGAATGATACCCTTGAAGTATCTTGGACGCAAAGTCTCTCGTTCTCCAACATTCAAAACATGACAGATTCTGCTTTCAATCAATCCCTTGCGATGGTAACGTTAGGGAGTCACTCTGACGCAGCATCCGGTATCATCTCTCGCTACACCTACCCCCTAAATCTATTCAGTGCGTACAAAGTATCGTCGTCCGGAGCTACCACGAATCCAGGCTCCGTGTTCTGCATGGCTGATCGAAGTAAACTGGCGGATGGTATTTCGTCGATATCGTTCTTGACCGGAACATCCATCGGCTCGGAGAGCTTGCAAACCAGACAGAACGTCACGTCTGATTACCACTGGAATCGGACCATTGTGGAAGGCACCGAAGGTCTAGATACTATGAATGGTGAAGTTTGGCTTTCGTATTCTAGTTCTGGCGCAAGCGGTGAAGAAGTTGTAGCGTATCACCGATACGCAAGGGAGAAAGACGATGCTATTTTGGTCGACGAACAAGGTCCAGCGCAGATACAGGTTCCACCTACGGTCCCGCTTCCTTTTGTCGAGGGAGAGCCGATAGTTTAGCACCACATCTTTTCCAGCACTATTAGGTAGTGCAGCTAGAGGGCCAATTAATAGATCAATGCTCGCTCTGGATAGCCTCCATAGTGTCTTTAATACCGATAGCAGTCTCCCTCGCCTCTTCGTCAACCTTAGCAGTCCCTCCGATCCGACCAAGTCCCATCTTCCAGGAATTCCAATCGTCCATACTTAATCCCCATTCCTTATCCTTGCACATATCGTATATTCTCCTCCCCGCAATAGAAATCCAAGCAGAAGCTGCAGGCATGTATAATGCCGCACGAAAGCGTAACTCAGGCTCGTCGCACGATTCATCTCGCGCCTCTTCCATGCAGTCCTTGATATAGAACGCCATGCCGGATAGGTTTGAGCTTCTCGTAAGACATACTGCTGCAAATGTGGTGGCATTATAGTAAGGGGTTTTCTGAGCGACCCAGTCGTTAATCTCCATCTCCATCTCCTCGTACGGCTCAATGCCTTAATTAGTAGATTGTTAGAATTAAGAGTGGATTATGCGAAAATACTGCATTGGAATACATTAGAACTCACTTATACCATATTCTCTAAACATCAAGGCGAATGTGGGTAGATTCGACCAAAATCTGCCACCCCATTCGTGCTTGATGATGTTTCCCAGATCATCCTTGACATCTAGCTTGACAATGGAGTCCAAAAAGTCAACTAAACGCTCACTCACTGCTTTGTCGCCTCCTAAGTGCCGCACAGAGTCGCAGAGAAAGCCCCAGACAAACGCAGTATGTTTGTCATCTGGGCTTCTCTTAATGATAGGCTCCAGGATGGTAGAGACAATTTGCGCAGCATCCTGCGGTGTTGACTTGCCTTCCAACAGGCTCTGATATGCATCAATGAGCCGCTGGCTCTCCACGCTCTGGTACTCGGCCGAGGATCTTGCCTTTGCTGCCCAAGCCTGAACAGACATGAGGAGTGATCATTTGTGTTACCCCTTGCGTCCTCGAGGGAGGTTTCGATCAAAAGATTAGGTAGTGCGCTGAGTAATATCCCTTTCTCTCTCTCCCCGCTCGGGTAATTCTCTCGCAGCCACTGCTGCCGATGACAAAGCCGCGCAGCGCAGTATGGTTGTATAAACCCGCCAAGCCCGATTTTCTCGTTTCCTCCGCTGCTCATTTCTACCACCACCTTGCACACTCGTAAAACCCGGCATATACCCCCCCCCCCCCCCCCCCCCCCCCCCCCCCCCCCCCTCCCCCCTAGATCTTCCACGCAATGGCGGCCACGAACGAGACTTCTTTTCCCGAGAGAAACAGGGGGTGGTATCAAGAAGACATAGTCGAAGCCAACGAGCCCATCCGCAAGCTGCTCGAGGAGTACTCGCATATACCCAGCTCCGAGGTTGTAAAACACATCAACGACATCGTAAGTATATAATTCCGGACTGCGCTCACGCCGTATTCTTCTCGGGCAACCTAATACTGATAACTCAGCGCGAGCGGGGCTTCGCGGCCAACCCTTACCCATGTATCGGGCTATACCGCTTTGCAATTCTCACATTGCTTACACATCCGCTGTACAACACAATCGTCCAGCGTCTCAAGGCACCGGGCGCGACGTACTTGGATGTTGGATGCTGTTTTGGACAGGATCTGCGCCAGCTAGTTCACGATGGCATCCCATCCGATCGGCTCACCGGCCTCGATGTGGCGGGGGCCTTGATGGAGCTTGGCTATGACTTCTTTCGCGATCGCGAGACGCTCAAGTCGAAATTCGTCGTAGCCGATGTCTTCAAGGGGTCTGAACAGGGATCCGCGTGGACGCAGCTTCAGGAGACAGGCGTTGATGTGATACACTGCAGCGCATTTTTTCATCTGTTCACCCTTGAGGAGCAGGTCGCTGCGGCGAAACAGCTCGTGGGGCTTATTAAAAAGGGTGGGATAATCGTTGGTCGACAGTTGGGCAGTCTGAAGCCGGGAAATGTGGCTGCGATCAAGGCTGGAAGCTTCAGCTATCGACACGATGTCAGCACCTTCGAGGCCATGTGGCGCGAGGTGGGACAAGCTACTCAAACGCAATGGAAGGTTGAGGGCACTTTGGACAGTGAGTAACACCCGAGCCTCCTCATCTGTGTATCCCAGAGACTGCTACCACCTTCGTGTTGTTTTATGAAGGAGATGAGCACTAACACGCAATACTATAGTGGTCGGCGTCAATCTCAATAGCCCCGTTGAGGACGAGAATACCCGAAGGTTTCTCTTCACGGTGACGAGGATTGAATAATGGATATATACTATGTACCTAGGTAGGCATGGCGAATTAAATCTAGGTTCCTACCCAGTCTTCCAAATCGGCGGCATGGGGTGACTGGTATCTTTGGGGCGTTTCCTACGGGAAGCGGCGGTGGTGTGTGACACGGCACTGAGCATCGATTTGCATTAATTAACAGCCTCGATCTTATATCACCGACATGTAGCAACTCACATCGTGATGGCAGATAATACAAGAGACGAAGTCCGCTATGTACCTAGCTTGTGACTTATTCTCATGGCAATAGAATGCGACTAAAAGATCTTTTGAAGTCAGCTTTTGTGAAGAGCAAGAATTGCATTTGGCGATTTCCTTGTATTCTTCGAGCATGGGGTATACAAACCCCCAAACGCCCAAGCCGTAAAGACGCGAAACAAATGCCATTACAGTAGGAAGACAAGATCGGGATCTCACACGTTCAATGCAAACAATTCTACATATCAAAATCTTCATTCAAAAGTAAATTCAGCAAGCCGCCCGAGACACCCTCATCGCCGCTTTAACCCCGCCTCCTCTTTTATAGAAAGAAAGAAAAAAGCATTAACGTCACGCATGGTAGGTCGCTATGGTGATACCTAAGCGGAATAGTGCATGGATGCCGGTAAGGATGTTTCAGCTCCCGCTGTAGTGCTAGGCACCACTAGGCTCCGGATCCGATGTAACCCTATAGCATCCTTAGGGCGCGCGTTCGTGGCCGACGATGACGTCTAGCTTCAGAGGGGCCTTGGGCGATCTTCATATATCAATCGTAGGTATGTAGGCATGCTCAGCAATCCTCCATGATGTGGGTTCTCGTTTATCGAACCGAAAGACGAATATGCCGAGTTGTCCCGCTCCGCCAGATTGCTTCGTGGAGGAGTTCGATGCCGATCCGGATATCGTAAGTGATCGCGAGCCTCTAAGATAAATAAAATAAATCTACCGAAAACTAACGATCGCATATCTAGGCTGGAACAGGTGTACGTTAGATACCTACCTAGTACTTGAAGACAAATCCTGAGTTGTGTATCCTACTAACCTACCTGTCATAGGTGATCCTAGCGTTCCTCATCTCCGCATGGTTCAGCTTCTTAATCCTCACTATCGAATACTTCTCCGTGTACAGCAAGGATTCGACGAACGGATTTACCAGGCTCGACAATGTCCTGAAGGGATACACCCAGAAGTTGACAAGAAACTTCAAAAAGCCATGGAAGTTCAAATCGATCCAGCCTGCTGTGATTATGGTCAGTGACCAGCAGCTGGTCACCGGGACTTCGATCCTTACCGTGGGCTACATCCAGCATTGCACCATGACCCAGTACCACTTCTACATAGTTTTCCTGCTGGGCTTCGTGGCACTGGAGGTCTACGACCTCGCCTTGCTATCGGTGAACCAGTACGTCGATAAGCGCCCGGAGATGAAACTGTGGAGAGCAGTGTTGATGACGGTCCTCTTCGGCATGGCCATTGTGAACTCATTTGTCGTAGACCACGACGAGTTCCTCAGAGAAGACGGTGATGATTATTGGTACGTTGGGGCGCCTATCCAATGCATTTGGGATCACTTCATCGGCAGCACCTATTATGAAAGGTATCGTCTGGACCTCGGTGCCTCGTTATTCGTGCTACTCTGGGGCTACCTCCAAGACATTCACCTTCTTTATCCTGACTTTTTCAAGTGGCTTGGTCGGTTTTTGAGGTTATCCCCGTTGCCCCTACTCCTGAAATTTCGTGAATGGACCAATAGGAAAAGATTCGAATACAACATGGAGGCCGACAAGAAGACGAGGAATTTCACAGGCACATGTCGCAGGGTATCGTTTGGCTTCCTATTATCAACGTTTCAATGTATGTTTTGGTTATTGTTCCTCCCAACTTTTACCATATGGGAGCTTGTGCGATCATATATCATAAATGTTGGAAGGATATTCTCAGTACTACTCTGGGCATCGCTCAGCATCTCGAGGATCAAGGGAGAGGTTGCTAAGTACGACCTTATCAAGGGGGATGAATACAAATGGGGGTTTGGTCAAATACTCCCCCTGCTCCTCTTAATCCTCCCGGCAATGCAAGTTTATGAGACATACAAAGGCAAGGACCCCAAGAAACAGAGTAGCAGAGGGAAGATACATGGCATCAAATGCTAACACCTCACAGAGACAGAAAGGGATGAAGACGGTGATAACAAGACGCCAGTAAGAGGCCCCGAGTCTGAACACCTGATCATGCAAGCCTCAACAAACACCAACTCAATATTCGACGAACCCGAGCAATCTGAACTCTCAACTTATTCCTTTAGATTGCAGGAAGTTGGCACTGCTACTTCAACAGACAATCCCCATCAGAAACGACGACAAGACACGGAGGCGCGTATTGGCTACTCTGATGACGACACGATGGTAAATGATAAAGACGACCAGATGGACTTCCGGGACGTAATGTACGAGTCCAGGCTATTTCGATTTTGGATGGTTTTCTGGGTTTTGGCCCTCCTCGGCCTCATAACCTACGGTGCTGTTAAAGGCTATGCATTTTAATATAATATTCGGTTTAGAACACTTAGGAGTCGGGTTAGTGTAGGCGTTTGAGGGTAACGAGTAGCACACGGAAAGACGCAAATGAAGAAATCGAGGGCATGAAATAGAGACATTGTCATGACTTGACGTACACTTTTTCAGGTTTAATCTCCAAGCTTCATGATATTCGTTAATATCCAACGCCGCGGACTCGGGGGTATCTATACCGGAAATGAAATCAATCGAGCACTTTCTCTCCACGTTCCCAGCATCAGTTTAATATGTCTGAGTAGACATCCGTCAACCCATTCAGGTTGACGCTTTCGCTCCAGCCCTCTCGCCCCTCTCCTCCGCAGCCACTTTCCGATAAAACGAATCGCCAACCTTCTTCGTTCCCCGCGCCGCAGTGCAGCAATCACTTATCTTCCGCACAAGCCATATGACCAGCTGTATCAGGGTCAAGTATTTGAAGGCCTTCCATGCCGCAGACCCGCACATAGATGCGCTCGCTCGCTTCGTGGATGACTTCGCGACGACGTCTGTTCAATTTCGTGTCAGCTACCTGTTCACCTAGGTAGGTACCTAACCTGGCTGCTTGGATGGGTAGGTATTTATAATGAATAGACTATATACCTTGTCGTAGAAACCGGAAGAAAAGCACCAGGAACACGCCCACCCACATCGCGGCGAATATGATGACGAGCTCGGCCCATAGCGGTAGGGTATTATGTCCATTACCGCCGCCTCCGCTTCCGTAGTTGCCGCCTTTTCCTCCTCCTCCGCCGCCGCCTTTGCCGCCTTTGGGGATGCGGGGATTGAGTATCATGTCCATGTTATTATATGTTGTTGTGATTTGGGCCTTGTTGGCGGTATGTCTAGCGTACGAAATAATGCTGAGTATCTGATAGTCGTTGATTTTAGCAATAAAACAAGACGACAGGATAGGTTGAAATACATAAGAAATCCGGACAGTTTGCGAGTTATATCGAACCCCCGAAAAGCTACAAGTAAGCCTTGCGATTCACCCAACCAGAAAAAGCTTCAGTGGACGCCTCCTTCAACCGACCTGCCTGATACTGGACCGGCCCTGCATAGCCCGGCTGATGAGATTAGAGGAGGCGCAAACGCTGAAAATCCAGAGGGGTTTGAACGCTTGCTGCGCCGCGTTGGTGGGGATCTCGGACACCATCGCATTTTTACGACAATCAATACTACGTACGGTAAGATCTGCCTCTCATATCATAGTATTTTGAAAAAGGACACGAAATGATATGTAGTGGTGGAATAACATGGTGGAGTAATAAGGCCATCGCGAAAGGATTCGTATAATACCGTACGAGTCGTACCTGGTCTATACATAATTGATTTTCCGTTCCCTGCCTAAAATATTCCTTCTCTAACTGAGTGATCAAATCGAGAAGTCATGCAGCATTTAAGACGATGATACTGGGGCACTGCGACCAATTAATGGGATATGTAAGGCGTGGAAGCACGTAGGTATTCACGACAGGATTACATACAGAACTATACATTAATCATCGGCCTCTCCAACAACATGCTAGGCCATGCTTGATCAACTCTCCGTCGTCGAAAAGTAAGAAAAGAAAACTCGCCGCTCAACTCGGACTTTCATTTTTTTTTTTTTTTGGCAAACTTCCAAGCCCTCCAGCCTCCAGTTTCGGCGCCTATACAAAGTGAGGTATCTCCCATATCAGAACAAAGGAACCATTTCGTCTTGTGTGTCTCGATGTGTCTCGATGTGCGTTATTGTAAATGCGTGGTGGTTGTGTAACTAAACCCGGGTCTAGGACTGATTAGCTAGGTGATTCGCAGCCTAGCTGGTGAGTTAGTACCCCAATCCCATGACAGTAATAAAAATTTTAGCTTACCCTCTCAAGGTTGTAGTCGTACTTCTCTAGCGCGTTGACTGCATCGTTTCTCGAGTAGCCCATGCCAGTTAAGTTCTTGACGATCGGGTCATCATGTCTTCCTTCATCGCTCAACACCCTCCCAAGCGTGCTTGGTCTGCCTGGGCTTTGGCTTTGTACCGGACTTTTGTTCTCTTCATTACTCTTTGCCGCCGTATCGCTCGGCGAGTCTAAGCCGGCAAAGAGAGCTTCCCAGTCTTGGTTGTTTTGAGGTGCGGGAGCTTGGCTTGAGAAGGAGACATTGTTAGTATTATTTGTTGTCGGGGCGGCACTGGCTGTTGCGCCTGAAGTAGACGAGACTGTGCCAAAATCATAGCTGCTGTCAATGCCGAACGCATTGGAGGCATTGGTCGACTCGCTCTTAGGTTGACTTGGAGGTGGGCTGCTGTCAAATACAGGATTGAAGTCGTCGAGGTTGGATCTCGATAGATTGGCAAACTCATCATCTGCTGAGCCCTCTTTTGCATCTTCGAGGTCAGCAAATTCGTCGTCTAGGTCATCGAATGCACCTTTCGGTACAACGGGAGCCGTGTTTGTCACAGTGGTCGGTGTAGGTGCAAAAGAATCACTGGGTTTGGGAGAAGTTTTCGGTGGTTCGGGGAACACGGATAGGTCACTTAATTGGATGTTAGTATGGATACAGGGGCATTCCAGGAATGCATAAACATTAAAAGGCGTACTTTGACGGTTGAGACGCATGCGACGCAGTCTCCGCGGCTGGGCCGTCCGTGGCGGCAGCACTGGCTTTTGACGCTGCTGGAGAAGCTGGGGCTGTGTGGACTTCTTTGGCCTCAGTTTTCTTATCGTCAGGGGACGCGGGAGCGAAATCATCATCGAATCGGTTGCCCTCGCTAGCAGAGTCTGACTCATCATCTCGCTCAAGCTCGGAGATAGGTGGGAATTCCGAGTTGAAGGTTGAAAATGCGTTCGAGTTATCCTTAGTTGGCTTGTCTTGGGGCTTGTTCGAAGAATTACCCATACTTGCGAAGGCAGATTCAAAGTCCACCTTTGCGTTACCAGTGTCTTTCATATTTCCGAATAGATCACTATCTCTATTGCCGGCGTAGGGTGTAGTCGGCGCGGGGGCCGTCGGGGTCTCATCCGGGAACGAACCAGGGATGGATCCTTCGCCAGATGTCTTTGGTCTTTCATCACTCTGTATAGAAGGCCATCTTTGGTTGGCATCCGAGTTGGATGCGAAACTATGACCGGTGGACGTCGGTTCTATCGGAGCAGGTGTAGAGGTAGAAACTGAGGGGGTTGCGATGCTGTCGCCACCTCTGCTAGCAGGAGGCGAAGTTTGGCGCGAAGGTGGTAGCGTTTCGGACGCTTCACCAAACGGTGCGAAGCTCGGGCTAGGTTGTCTCGACTCAGTTGGCACTGACGGTTCGGCTGTCAGAGTGGCCTGACGACTCACGGTTGGGGTAGAACTGGTTGGCGTAGCAAATGATCCAATGCTAGCCGATGAAGTGCCCGTGTCTTGATTCTTGAACGAAGTCACCGGAGCTGGTGAACTGCTCTCGCCCCCGAAGTCGCCAAATATGTCATTGAACGACTTCTCACCATACGGCTTCACGGGAGGTGAAGAGAAGGTACCCATTATGTCCGTACTTCCTGTTCGTCTGAAAAAAGGATTGTTCGCGCTAGTAGTCGACGGCGCCGGGCTCGATACTTGAGCAGAAGTGGCAACTGGAGAACCGGTACTAACTTGGCGAGAGAGCTCTTCATTGCTCTTCGTTAGATCTTCAACCTCAGCTTTCAGCTTGTCCCGCTCGCCCTCACCCGTGGAAAGCTGTTTCTTGTTAATGGCGACCATGCCTTTTTGCTGCCGGGCTTCTAATTTCAACTTCTCGATCTGTGGCTTTAATTGAGCTATCTCAGTATTAACGGCACTAATACGTTGCTTAAGACTGGCGTTCTCTTGCTGATCGGCCTGCAGTGCTTGCGATATTTGCTGATGCTGAGTCTGCAGATCTTTGTAAGAACCGTCAATAGTAAGCCACTCGCCAGAGAGTTTCTTGATTTCCTCCCGTACGGTCCTTAGTTGTTCTTCCAAAGTATGAACGTCTTGGGCTTCCTTTTCGTACAAAGCACGCAATTGCGATAAACGTTGCTCGAAATTTTTCTTTTGCTCGCTGGCTTGATTGATCTCGTTTTGCGTAGAACTGCGCTGTCCTTGTACTTGTTGCATCTGTTTCGACAATGAGCCAACTTGGTTAGAAAGGTTGGCTAATTCTGTCGATTCATTCGTGAGCTTCTTGCTAACTTCGGGGTCATTGTCTCCGAGAAGATCGTCTACGGCGGCAGCAGGAGGAGGTACAGGTCCTCTTTGACTCGGGACAGAGCCGGCAGAGCCTCCAGTGTCGTGGGAAGTAAGAGTTCTACCGAACGAAGAAGATGGAACAAAGGGCTTGAATGTGTTGGCGGTGGGGGAAGCCCGAACTGGCGAACCTGGCGGGCCACTAGCAAAGGGGTCTCTCGCTGCTGAACCTCCGGTCGATGCCGGAATTTGATGCGGAGCAGGGCCAGGTGAAGCATCGAGTCCAAACAGGTCATCAATGGCAGATTTAGGTTGGGGCGGTTGGGGCGGTGCTTGAGGAAGCGAGGGAAGCGGGGCGTCAAAAGGCGAGGGGCCGATGGGGGGACGAGGAGGCTGACTTCGGAGGGAGGGAGGGATAAAATTCGGTGGGAGAACTTGCGGCAGTGGTACATCTCGGCGACTTCGCTGCTGGCGAATGAGATACATGGCAACTGCGAATGTGTCCCTAGTCAGTCGACCCTCAGAGTTGATGTCCGCCAAATCCCAGATCTGAGCCAGGGCATCTTCAGGTAAGCCTGATTGGCTCAAGAATGGGACAGCTTCCTCTCCGGTGATGAATCCCTTATTTGTCTTATCCAGGTCGGCGTAGAGCTGATCGAACCTGACCTTATCGGAAGGCGTGACAACCCAATCGCTTCCAGTCAGCTGAGGGGGTATACCTGTAACCTGAGGACCAAGCGGCGGCCTTCCTAGGGGACTAGTCGTTCGTGCTTGCGCTTGTCCACTTAGTTGTCGCGGTATAGCAGGTATCGGCGGGACTGCAGTTATGGGACTCTGCTGTCTTGGTGTCGAGCTGCGCCTAGTAGCGGCTTCATAGAGCGCAGCAGGAAGAATATTGGGCAGACCCCTTAAAGCACCCGACTTCATAGAAGTCAACAGATGCATGGCGATAACAAACTCAGCCTGCACAAGGGCTCCCCTCTGCTCTGTATCGGCAAGCTGCCAGATGCGTCCGAGCACTTCGTTCGGGAGTCCTGACTTCTCAAATATGATCCTTGCCTGGTCACCAGCGAGTATGCCGCCATTCTGTAGGTTTTGTCTCTCGAATAGTCCAGCATACTGAGCAACCTTCTCGGGTGTCAACGGCGGTATTCGGACGGGCCCAGTACCGGTTCCTTGTGCCTGTAGCGGAGGATGAGTCGGTGGTACGGTGGCGTTGATGGTAATCCCATCGAATCGTGGTAGAGGACCTTGTTGGTAGGCTAGTTCAGGGGTTGGTTCGCGTCCAGCCTGGGCGTGGCCGATGAGTCGCAAGACAAGACCGAAGCCAGTAGGTGTTAAAAAACCGCGGTTCTCCTTGTCTGCTATCTGCCAGATCTGCAGACATCAAGAAAGTCAGCATCCTTCCATGTTATGTCGTAAACTACTTGCAGAATAGTATAATGTATCCTACCTCACCAAGCACACGTGAATCAAGTCGAGTCTTCTCAAAAAACTTGACAGCAACTTCGCCTGTCACGACGCCAACAGTGTCGGTATCCGCTTGTCGGAATAGTTGACCGTAGGCTCGCTTCTCTTCCGGGGAGAGGTTGAGCGCCACTAGAAAGGGATTATCAGCAAACAAATCCGATGACGCAAGTGGAGAGCTGAGCAAATGCTTGATGGTAGCTAATATCTAGATGCAATACATGTATAAGGGTTATTAGAACTCACCGGCGTCAACGCTGGACTCGGCAGACATTATTGCGCAGCCGAGCTCACCAGGCTTCAATTTAAGACAGAGCTCGGCGGCGAGGACTTTGGTATGTTTCGGATGAACAACTTAAATAAAATAAATAAAATAAAAAAAGTCAATTGACGAAATGTCAAAATCGACAGAGAACGGTTCGTAATTAGAAAACTAAAAAGCTATCTCGAAGCTTTAACAGTAAAACAATACACCGTTTACGTATGCGGCCGATGTGATGATAGAAGGCAAAATTAAAGTCCAAAGTGGAAGTGACAGAAAGTGGATGTTTTGATGTTGGCGTCTCCAACTTTCGCTTTTCGCAGGAGGCTGGAGTTCGTTATACAGGGAGCCCCTACCTTCGAAGTTGCTGGATCGCGCGGGTCTACGTAGGTGGGGCCACTTTTAACTGACCTACCTACAGCTGCCTACATGTAGCTAGTGCGCTGCCATTACCTAACATTGTGAGCTCCGGGCTCCCGGGATGACCATATTGTAGGTACCTACCTACCTAGCATCGGGGGTATGGATACCTATGGATGTCCACTGTCGCATAATTAATTCTAGGTACCTATTCGACTACTATCTTAGGCATCGAAATATTAATTCGCATTTCCTTCCCCTCGCAGAATAAGTCTGGTTTCACCCCGGGAAATGTTTCCAGAATCAATTGGGAATACCTTTTCCGTATCTGTCGTTTTACACAATTACCAAGACACATAAGCGATCGTCCAAAATGAGTCAATCCCGTCACCAGTGCCGTCCGTACCACTCAAATTTGGAATCGTCATTTTTAGGGGACAGGACGTTATGCATGCCGCTGCGAGCTGCATTGGGGGAGAATGCCACAATTGGTTGAAGGTTGGTTCAACCGCGCATAGCGTGGAAGACAACCCTCGAATGAGGTGGGATTACTGCTATGTAGTCTAAGCCATTGGTCCAAAATCAGTCACACTGCATGGGCATCGTCAAGCGACACGAAAACGAAGCGGCAGAAGTTAATCAAAAACGCAATTAAGGAAGCATCTCCATTTGGTATCGTAACTATGAGGAAGTGTGAGGTCGATGCGTGCTATTAAAAGTCGTAGGACGGATGTACAAAGTGTATACTAATCTTGCTACCAGGCTGAAAGTCACAGTCGAATTAAAAAGCTCTCCCTGCTGTCTCTCCATTCTTCTCACGGACAGGTCCACGTTTCTTTGCTACTTGCGCGCCTTTGGCACACCTCGTAGGCCTCTTATTATAGACAGGATCCTATCACGCCAGGCCTGACTCGGGTGCGACAGTGGGTGCGAAATATTAAATGCCTCCAGCCGTGACACGTAGCGCAGGCAACCTCAAGCTTAGTACTCAGCCTCAACGTCTCCGTCGCCCTCCAAGGAATCGGTGGCGACCTCCTCGTAGTCGCGCTCCAGAGCAGCCAAGTCCTCGCGGGCCTCCGAGAACTCGCCTTCCTCCATACCCTCGCCAACGTACCAGTGGACGAAAGCGCGCTTCGAGTACATGAGGTCGAACTTGCTCGACAGAGCGGACCAGGCCTCGGCGATAGCCGTCGTGTTGGAAAGCATGCAGACGGCACGGTTGACCTTGGCCAAATCACCGTTGGGGACGAACTGAGGCGGCTGGAAGCAGATACCAAGCTTGAATCCGGTTGGGCACCAGTCGACGAACTGGATAGTACGCTTGGTCTTCAGCGTAGCCACCGCTGCGTGAGCGTCCTTGGGGACGACGTCACCTCGGTACAGCAAGCATGTAGCCATGTACTTTCCGTGACGGGGGTCGCACTTGACCATCTGGTTGTAGGGCTCGAAGCAGGACATGGTCATCTCCTGGACCGAGTTGGCCTCGTGAGCGGCCTTGGCAGCCGAGATGACTGGCGCATAAGCGACAAGAGGGAAGTGGATACGAGGATACGGCACCAAGTTGGTCTGGAACTCGTTAAGATCGACGTTGAGAGAACCGTCGAAACGAAGAGAGGCGGTGATAGAAGACACGACTAGATAGTGTTAGCATTCGGAGGTGCCAATAGTATTAAGAATTTGCATACCTTGAGCGATCAAGCGGTTCAGGTTCTCGTAGTTGGGACGCTCGAGACCAAGATTTCGGCGGCAGATATCGTAGATAGCTTCGTTGTCAACCATGAAGGAGCAGTCAGAGTGCTCGAGAGTGGTGTGTGTGGTGAGGATGGAGTTGTAAGGCTCGACGACCGAAGTGGCGGTTTGGGGAGCAGGGTAAACGCAGAACTCGAGCTTGCTCTTCTTGCCATAGTCGACGGACAGACGCTCCATCAACAAGGCACCGAAACCAGAACCAGTACCGCCACCGAAGGAGTGGAAGACCAAGAAACCCTGGAGACCGGCGCAGCTGTCGGCAACACGTCGCACGCGGTCCAAGACCTGGTCGATGAGCTCCTTACCCACAGTGTAGTGACCACGAGCGTAGTTGTTGGATGCATCCTCCTTGCCAGTGATCATCTGCTCGGGGTGGAAAAGGCTGCGGTAGGTACCAGTGCGGACCTCATCGACGACGTTGGGCTCGAGATCGCAGTAAATAGTGCGAGGAACATACTTGCCCTGGCCTGTTAAATTGTAAACGTTAGATTATTTTCCATTCGCCTTAACCTATACAGAATCTGCGTACCAGTCTCGGAGAAGAAGGTGCTGAATCCCTGGTCAGGGTCGGCTTGCTTGCGCTCTTCGGTCAAGTATCCATCGGGCTACAGAGAGCATGTCAGTGCGAAGTCTTCAATACTCCAAAGTTAGTAGATAACATACCTGAATACCGTGCTCGAGGCAGTAGAGCTATAAATAAATAAAAACTCATGTTTAGTTCCAATCCGTCTTATCCTTGTGACGCCGATACCACATAGACCCTTGATTATAAAGGTTTTATGCGATATCGTTTTTCGGATGATGGGAACTCACCTCCCAACAAGCATTGGCAATTTGGCAACCTGCCTGACCGACTAGAAAAAGAAAGCATTATTAGCATAGGCGAATATTCAAGGTTGGAAATCGAAGTGGCGTGTCGACGTTGCGAAGCACGGATTATGCGGTGAAGAAAACGCGTGCTTGGGGAAAATGACAAAAACTTACCGTTGATGCTAATGATCTCACGCATCTTGAAGATGATACAATGCAAAAGGTTGTACTAAATAAAAGGACGAGAGAACAAGAATCGGAAAAGCAAGAAGGCAGGCCGGAGAAGGACCTCTTTGCAGGATATATTGGGGGTGGGAGTGAATTGTATGTAGGAATGGAACTCGAGTCGAAAGGAGGTTGTTGATACTTCGAGTGGTCGTTTTTACCCAAGCAACTTAAAAGTTCAAGTGGGGGCGGATTAAAAATTCACCCCCTGGGCCCTGGCTTGGGTAAGAGCATTTGTTGACATTGGAGGTTGCCTAGATTGGACTCGGCCTGTTCGGGAGGAGGCACACAGACCACGTCAAACTGCAAGGGGAAACAGGGGTTGGCAGCTGTTAATCAGTCAATTTACTTCAATTTACTTCAATTTACAGGCAAACCAAAGGCTTGGCAGTAACGATGCAGAATCAATTGGACCATTCTGCCATTGCACCCCCATTGCCCAATGCTATCATTGAAAAATCTGATCTTCATTAATAATTACAATTTCTTTTATTTGGTTGCCTAACCAGATTTGTGAATAGGTAGCCACAATGTTGGTTCATCTCACCATTGTAATCCTGCTAATTGCAGCCGTACTCGCAAATACCGAGAAGGCTATCTTTCTTGGCCCACCGACAGTCAACATACCTGCAGCGCATCCAACCCTCGAAGACTTGCGTGTCGATACCCTCACACCTACCAATGGGAGTTTGCGAACATATCTAGAAGCACAATTTCCTAATGCCGCAATCCCTCATGGCAAAGCTACTTGGCTCATTCTCGACGAGCTCACTGAGGGTCAACGTTATGAAGTGAGAGTATGCTGGGCAGCAACTGTGAGTCAACATCTAGCTTAGGTCTTATCCTCGAAGATACTCTAGTCAGATTAAGAAAAGGCTCACCAATCATCAGCAACCTACGGAATTTAAAATTACCGCTTATGAACTCCAGACCGTTTTCGAGACTCCGGAATTGATTTCCGAGCTTTCTGATTATTCATGGTCTCGTCAATATCTTGGAAATCACCATGGGTCTCAATCTTCTTCATATAAAAATGACCCGACTCCAATCTCCGAAAGGGAGGCGTCTATCCTCTTCCTTCAAATCTTGACAGCAGCAGATTATTACACAATGAACAAAACGCTGATGGAACATGTTGCGCCTGTCTATGTAGATATAATTCTCGACCCCTTTATTCTCAACGTATTGCCCCGTTCGCTACTACCAACTGTGGGGTACATCATTATAGTGGCCATCGCATCTTGGTTTGTCGCACGGAATATTTCTACACAGGTTCGTAGTATAGCATCGGAAGCAACCAACGAGAAGAAGGTTCAGTGAAGCAGAAGGAGTATTTTGGTGAAAATATCCTATATTTACATGTATCATCTTACACCAAGCAAGAACACTTACTACCTAGTTTTGGTCGTCATAATTCGTGCTGCAATTTGTCGAAGTAGCCATGCGTCCGCAAACGAAGCCGTGTTCGCAGCATCCTTTTGGTATTATCTATAGGTCATGGTGCTTAAAGCCCATCACGAAGCAATACAAAAGGCAACTTTCCCTTCTTTTCTGCAAGTATGGTTAAGATGAAAATACTGCAAAACGAGAGAATCTAAACTCCACATTTAATATATGCCTAAAATTTCTCCAACGTCGTTGGCTTCTTGGAATTATCCTACTACCAATTGCCGGGGTAACCCCCTTGTTGACCATGATGAGGGTGTGTCCCTGAAGGGATCGGCGGCCCAGCGTTGGTATATGAAGGCTGTCCTGAGTAGCCATGAGGGCCTGCTGGTGGCGGCGGCGGCATATTATAAGATGGGTTGCTGTAGGTGGAAGGTGGGGGTGGATATTGCTGATGGCCATTGTATTGAGGCTGATTCGGTGGTGGTGACGTGTATTGTGGTTGGTGTGCTAGATGTCATGTTAGTCAACTCAACGACGAAAAGTCAAAAAAAAAATGATCACTGACAATAACCGTGTGCTTGAGGAACTGGACTGTGGCCATAGGTGGAGTGAGGTCCCGATGGCGGCCCACTACCATATGAGGGATTCTGATGCTGCTGGCCGGGAGGTGGACTGCTGTATGATGTATTCGGATGAGCGCCTAGCTGGCTAGGTGGGGCATATGTCGTCGCGCTATGCTGGCCGGGTGGAGGTGGATATTGCGGCGTTCCGTGTTGACTGGCCGCGTGGTTGTATGAGGGAGAGGCTTGCTGATGCGGTGGGGAGCTGTAGGACGGTGTAGAAGCTGCTGGTGTTTGGTAAGATGTTGGGGGAGCTTGACCACTATATCCTCCCGCTTGACCAGCATTCGAATAACCATAGCCCTGACCCTTTAAATAAATTGGATGTTAGTGATTCTTTTTGACTACTGTCAAACAAGCGACGAAGCGACGTACCGGTTGGCTTCCATGACCCCCTCCGAACATGTTCGCGACTCCTCCCATGACGGAGCCGGCCAGACCCGAATGCTGAGGCTGGTGAGATTGCCCACCATGGTAGTTCTGCGGCTGTTGAGGTTGCTGCGGCTTGTTGCCCGAGGAAAACAGGTTGGAGGCAAGTTGACCAACAAGTTGGCTAGAACCGCCTCCACCATGTCCTCCAGAAGAGCTTCCATGACTACTTCCATGGCTACCACCAAGACCTCCAATTAACTGGCCGGCGAGACCTCCTAGACCACTCGAACTGTGGCCACTGCTGTTCTGTGGCTTTCCGTGACCGCCGGAAAATTGGTTTAATAACGAATTAGCCGCAAAACTCTGCGATTCAAGTATCGCGTTAGTGTTTTGTTGCCCTAGAATACAAGATCCATTAAAGGACTTGTAGACTTACGCCGAATCCTCTATCGCCAGACGGCCCATCAATCCCTCTGCTGCCCTCGGGTGGTAGGACGGGTTCCATACGACCATCGGGATGCTTGACAGTTTGTGTGCCATCGGGATGTGTGATAAGCTCTTGCTGGCCAGGAATTCCATACGGGTGTTCGTTTGTCTGAGCGGGCGTGCTTCCTGGCGCGGCTTGTGTTGGGGTTTCCCATTGAGAAACACCTGTTGAGAGCTGAACGTAGTAGTATTTTTTACTTGTGCCATCCCACTGCGCTGTCCATCCAGGCGGAAGTTGTGGTGGTTCGTACGTAGGGCCTTCGTTGGGAGAGGCGGGGCCAGCCATGGCGACTGAGGGAGGGGTCTTATCGTGATTCTCGATAGCCAAAGGTGCGCAAGATGGACTGAATAGAAAATCGGTGAATTTAATCAAAAAAGAATTGGTACACAGGCGAAGAGTAGACTCGAGTATGATGGATTCCCTAATGCCTAATGAAAAATACGGTGTTCGTTAAAAACTTGGGTCGAAGAAAGACGTGCTGAAGGCGGTATGACATGGCTTGGGTACCTACGTCGAATTTATTAAGGAATCGATGGGAATGTGAAAGCGGAATGGAAGCAGACTAACCTGTTAGTTGGGACCCTGCAAAGCCCACCCCTAAACGTGCCTAAGGGACCCTGATGCGAAGGCAATTAATTAATCGTCAAGGCAGGTTGAACTGGTGTAAGATGTATGCCGTGACCCGTCACAGGTTTCTACTTCCTTTAAGTACAGATTCTCCTTACGCGTTGTACTTGCTTGCAATCTCTAGCACTGGAGTTACCTTGGGTACCTACAATCTTGGAGGGGTTGATTAGGTCCATGTTCATCCTGGTTTTCTGTGCGGGTCCACATCTGTGCTTGTGATGCCATCCATTATTACCTAATTATCGAATAGATGGGCAGATGGGATGACTCTTTTACATTTAGCCACAACTGTGCCACAAGCAGCAGTCACTCCTGACATGGATGTTCAAGTTCAATTGGCCTCACAACATTGGACGTTGATGCTGTCAAGTCGATTGTGGCTTATTCTTTTTACGAGTATGCATCCAGTTGGCTGCCTCCCCTTGAATGCAAAATTAATGGTTGATGACGGGAACCTTTTGAAACCACGTGTAAATAGGTACAGTGGTGTCAGGCCATATGCACATATACAGGCGTCCTGGCGATATTTTAGGGAAAACACACTGTCACACAGTGACATCAATTAAGTCGACTGTGATTCGATGATAATTGAAAATTCAATAGAGCAATACATTGAATACGTAGGTAGTCTTGGCATGAGTATGCCCTTGTTTAGTAAATATACTGTCTAGTGAGGGTACCGTGTAGTGACTATACTCATAAATGCATACCCTATTCACTAGGTACATATGTATGTAGCTGCCACCCATATCCACAAAATATCGACTGTGCGCATTAAGCTACGATAACCTCTCTACCTAATTACCTTCACCATTTCTCGAGGCAACGAGGCAATGTTAAACCAAATAACACCCTTTTGGTCTTCGACTTAACCCACCAAACATAAGGTCATCAAGCTTCTAGACGCCACAAATTAACTCAGCCCATGATACCTGCTCAGTATCAATTCAGGCGAAACTTTGGCAGATTCAGCAGCCAGCTTCGCAAGACTTCCTATCATCATGTCATTTGCTGAACTACGTCAGCTCGTTCATGGTGGCTCCCTCGCTGACGAGGAACTTCGCTATTTGAAATTCCTCCTTGCTGATTCCCACATAGACATAATAGCTAAGCTTCCGATAGAGCTTCTGCTGAAGATCGCGGAATATCTGGACTTGCACCACTTTGTTAATTGTCTTGCTGTGTCTAGGCAATGGCGCAATAAGTTCTTATCGCCTTCTATCATAGGCGCCATCACAAGGGATTTTCACCCTTCATTGACTGGATTGCCCCAAGGATATCAGGTAAATCCGGATGCATGCCTAAATACCGTCCACAAACTAGGCCGAGCACGTTGGAGATGCTTTCAATCGACCTTTCGAACACCATTCGCTTTAGAAGACGAAACATATTTCAAGCTTGATCCGGTCCTTCATGGTCATCACGACGCCTACGCAGAACTAGCATCGGTAGACAGAGGTCGGTCACCATGTGTAGACGCATTGCAGTACGCCAATGGAATAGTGGCGTGGCTCACTCGACCTTGGGTCCTGGTGCTTGACAATCTATGGACCCGGTCACGGAAGCTCTTCAAGCTACCGTCAAGTCCAGGATCTATCTCATCCTCTATCGCAGCACTGGGTGATAAACTTGTGGTGTGCTCCATCGATCGTCGCTTGTAGGTGACTCCAAAGCAAGTACTGTTTTTGCTTAGACGCTAATAGCCCATTTAGAACCGCATGGGATTATACCACAAACGACCGGCAAGAAAAGAAATTGCCCACCGCCGTGCTACATGCCGAAACCAAGGGAAACAAAATCGCCGTGGTCCTGCTAAACGGAGACCTTCTCCTATGGGAGTTCAAGGGTGCCATGTTGACGCTCGTAACAGATTCCCTAAAAGAAATCTATCATGTTGACGACGAGACACGCTCGTCCTTGAAGTATATCTTTAGGTTCTTTTTCCATCCTACTTGTGACGAGACGCTTTACCTAGCTTTCAACTACAACATCCGTTTGGCTGAGTCCAAGCAGTTCGTCATGAAGCGTGTTGTCTTTGAGTTCAGAGGAACCAATCTCGTCAACACCTTCGAACTTGAAGCGCCCTTAAAATACCGCAAGGAGCCTCGCCATACTCTAGTCAGCATAAAAAGACTTCTGCCACATCGCCGCGATCTCATTGGGTTTCGAAGGACCTCGGGAAATCTAGGAGAGTCTGACTTTGAGCCATTCGTTGAGTTCGACATGCACGATCGAAAATTCGCAATTAGGGAAAACGATGAGCTTTATCGGAATGAATTGGGCTGGCCTGGCCCAGACGAGCATTCAGACCTGGATTTTCTAGTCACGTACGACTCGAGTTTGTACGGTCGGGCCATTGACCTTGTTGTTTATAGCCTCCAACCAGGCTTCGATTTTAGAGCTGGAATGTGAATTCCGAGCAGGCTCACACGGGGCACAAAGTCCAAAGCAATCCTATGTTATGGGTTGCTTCAAATTTTGCTTACTTCGAGCTTTGGTAAGTAATACCAGCCAATGGGTCATCTATTTTACAGGAAAATTCGGAAAGGGCTTCTTGTCACGACCTGAAAAAAGAAAGGTGAGGCGCATTATTCCGATTTGGTAAATGATCGCACCTAGAAGATGGGAAGAGGCTGGCTAAGCTACTACACTCAGTCTAGGAGCTTTACCCAAAGATGATAACCCCGGTACCGTATGTGGGAACGATATCCTCAACGCCTTCGGGCAAACGATACGTAAGGAATTACGGCTATAATCTGCACCACACCAAAGCAGAGTAACTAGTATATTCCGATAATCATTATAGACTTACCTATAGGTTCATCTCGTGCCAGGCGGAGTCAGGCTCCTCGCAAGCACGTAGACGAACATTAACAAGATTCCTACCTAGGTACCTTAGACATCAATTATAGAACTATTATATTCGAAGAACAGATGCTGCTGCTGAACAGTAATACGAGCACAACCGCCCAGATCGACAGCCTATACGAAGTCGTTTCCTAGCTCAGAATGTTTTTGAGTCCTCTTCCTGAAGTTCATGGCGCTGTCGGGTGTGTATTGTCCGAAGGTGCAGGAGCGGAACGAAATATGGCTTAGCGGATTTGGCTGAGGACCGGCGATAGTTACACGAGTCCGAGAAAACCGGATGTATTACTATAAGAGGACAGTTTCTTGAGATATATTCACGACTGGCTTATAGTAACGTAGTATAGGTGGTAATATTCCCATCCAGTAGCTGAAGCGGTAAAAATAAGAGAACAGAGAACAAGCTCGTAGGTTTGTATAACGGTAGGTTACGAATTCCCCCCTGTTACCCCGCAAGAGAACACTTAGCTCAACATGCTAACGTCCGCTAGAGCGACCTAATTCTGCATAGTCCTCCGACCTGTCACGACTGTCACATCCAGACCCACCCCCACAACTCAACTACGGGAAAGGCGGGGGCTTTTCCCTGGGGCATGACAATTTTGAGCTACCTTTCTGGTTCTATTATTGGCTCCGTTCGGGACTGGTGGCCGACTGATCAACCTCTCCTTCTACTCCAAACGCCACGAGCATCATGGATATTTACCTACCAGTTCCATACGCTGAAGGATCCAGCCAACCGTTGGGCGTATACCCCAGCATGATGGCCTACTCACCTGCCGCACGGCATCAGCGGGACGATCCATCATTGGATCCTTCGCCATGCTACCCGCCGTTTGCTTACCTTGATGCCCAATTGCAGCTGAGCAGGTTGTCCGATTTGGAAAAGTAATCGCGCCGATATGTTGCATAGGAGGTAGGCAGCCAGCCACTGCGCCTCGGCTGGGGACCTGATACAAATACAATACAATACAATACAGGAATAGAGCATCTTGCTGAAGGATTCACATGCCATTTCTAGATTGTTTATGCAAGAAATTAGTCTTGGGACGTCGCATTCCAGTGTCTTTACGCCTGGCCGCTGTTCTTTCGACCGGGGAAGAAGCCTAAGGCGGTATGTTTACATACATACACCATGCGGGGAGGTGTGGAGAGCTAAGAGATTCTTTACCAGATTGGATTTCCAGAACCCGGGTTTTTGCGAATCTGTCTGGGGCACGTTGCGAATTTAGGTAAGTTGTGCGAATACGCTGTCGTGTCCCTTCGGTCACCGCGGTCAGCTGGGTGCAGAACGGGCGGACAAGGGACTACTACGTTGGCATCGCGTTTAAGCTCAAGCTCAGCTTCCTCCCTTGATTGATACCTCGATAATGCACCGCCCACACATCCCCCCCTCGGAGTATATATATCGATTGACATTCCCGTGGCTTGAAACATTATGAGACAATCCTTCGGAAATCTCCTTTGGACTAGCACTGCCATCCAATAGAGATAATATATATCTCTTGGTTAACTCTCCTCCCTTCCGCTCCCCCACCTACCTCCAGTTTTATTGGATCCTAGGCACAATGCATAGCATCCTTGCCTTTATAATATCGGCCGCCGTGCTCGTCAGCCTCGCCGCTGCATTGCCGGCACCAACTCCGACGCTCCAGGACCGGGCCAGCACGGCCTCGGTGGTCATCTCTTCAGGAACTATCGTCGGTTCAGTTTCCAACGGAGTCGAAAACTATGGAGGCATACCGTTTGCCCAGGCGCCGACGGGCAGCTTGCGCCTCAAGCCGCCGCAGAAGTTGAATACTTCTCTCGGCACATTTGACGCTTCTGGCAGTGGCCCTGCTTGTCCACAGATGTTCTTCTCTACGGACGGAGACCTGCTGACCTCAGTTTTGGGCTACTTGCTTGATGTGCCGCTCCTGCAAACTGTTACAGGGCAAACGGAGGATTGCTTGACCATGAGAGTTCAACGTCCAGAGGGAACAGCTGCTGATGCCAAGCTCCCCGTCCTCTTCTGGATATATGGAGGTGGTTTTGAACTTGGCAGCCCTCAGATGTATGACGCTTCGTCCTTGGTTTCTAACGGGGTGGACCAGGATAAGCCGTTCATCTTCGTTTCGGTCAATTACCGGGTTGGTGGCTTTGGGTTCCTGGCCGGCAAGGAAATCCTTGCAGATGGTGCTTCAAACTTAGGTCTCTTGGACCAACGCATGGGCCTTGAATGGGTCCAGGATAATATTGAAGCATTTGGAGGAGACCCAGAGAAGGTCACTATCTGGGGAGAATCTGCTGGTGCTATCTCGGTCTTCGACCAGATGGCTCTTTACGGCGGCAACAACACCTACAATGGCAAGCCGCTTTTCCGCGCCGCCATCATGGACAGTGGGAGTGTTGTCCCAGCTGCTCCTGTCGACTGCTCACGTTGCCAGGACATTTATGATACCGTAGTCAGCGAGGCAGGATGCGCCGATGAGCCCGACACACTGGAATGTCTTCGCAATGCTGACTACGACACGTTTCTCAACGCAGCCAACAGTGTTCCTGGAATCCTAAGCTATACCTCGGTCTCGTTATCTTATCTTCCTCGACCGGATGGTGTAATCCTACCGGATAGCCCTGATGTCCTGGCGCTTGGTGGCCAATACGCAGCTGTACCGATGATTATCGGCGACCAGGAAGATGAAGGCACGCTCTTTAGCTTATTTCAACCCAACATTACAACCGTAGACGAGGTCATTGACTACGTCCGAGATATATTCTTCCCTGCTCTCGAAAGAAGCGATGTTGAAGGTCTTGTAAACACTTATGATCATGCAGTCGCCGCCGGAAGTCCCTTCAACACCGGCGAGTTGAACAACCCATACCCCCAGTTCAAGCTTCTCGCGGCAATTCTAGGCGACATGGTATTCACACTCTCACGGCGAGTCTTCCTCACATCAGCACTTGCTGCTAACCCAGACGTGCCCTCGTGGTCATATCTCGCGTCCTACGACTACGGGACTCCTATCTTGGGAACGTTTCACGCCTCCGATATTCTCCAGGTCTTCTACGGGGTGTTGCCAAACTATGCCAGCAAGGCGATCCAGAGCTACTACATATCGTTCTTGTATACGATGGATCCCAACGATGGGACAAGTTCAGATATCGCGGACTGGCCGCAGTGGGGAGAAAACAGGGAACTAATACAGTTCTGGAACAACCGTAGCAATCTGCTGGCGGACGACTTTAGGAGCAGTAGCTCGGATTACATATCCGTTAATGCGGCTAAATTCGTAATCTAATAATGTATACGATTGTTTAAGCTATGTATATACCATATTATTACTATCTATCTACCTTCCAACTGCGTCCTAAGTCCTGAAGATGAGGAGCGGGGTCTCGACTTCTACCAAGATCCAAATACCAGGGTAGTAACTCCATGCATTTCAATCAAGATAACCCGAAGAGAGGGGAATGTAACATCGCTAACCGATATAATATCTACTTAGATGGAGTGTCCTGATTCGCAATAACTATACCTAGCCATCGTCGTGGTTAGGCACTGTCGTACTGTATTCGACTCGTAAACCCAATTTTATTGGCCGCTTAAACTTCATTTGGCGATGCGGTCTTCCTCTCTACTAGCCCTATCAAGGGCCATTGGGTGTTTTCAAGCCCATGCAACCGAGTTTGCCAAGAATGGACAGTCCTTGAGGGGTGTCGACGATGGAGTCGCATTAGATAAAGATTCGCACATAAATGCATTGGTTTCGAACATGACGGTCGAGGATCTTGGTAAGCTAATTGGGACCTGAGGGCTATCAACTTGGAACTATGACGCTGACAGGTGGTTAAGTCTTACAACTTCATCTCATGTTCGGGAGTGATATCGTTGGGGTAGAGTCGAAGAATGAGCTTTTTGGTAATATGACAATCATATATACGGGTTTTCTGGCGCTTACATCGCTACTAGATTACACGATGCGCTTCAGCCCAGATTCACCTATAGGCGTAATGCACGACTGGTACGTCGCCTCACTGCTAGCAACCTTCGGTGCATGGCTCACAGTGATGCTTGCAGGTATCCCCTCAATACTTCACACTATAACTCTGTTCAAAAGTTGAACCTTGAGAAAGCGAAACTCAAGGTGCCACTGATGCATGTGGGAGAATGCCTTCATGGGGTTGGATCTTTCAAGCAGTCTATCTTCCCGCAGAGTATAGGCTTGTCGGCTAGTTTTGATACTGACCTCGTGTATCGAGTAGGTCGCGCCATTGGGAAGGAGGCGAGGTCGATAGGTATCCACGCTTGTTTGGCTCCGGTACTTGATATCGGCCAGGATCCTCGATGGGGGCGTATGCAAGGTACGAATTTTCCTTCCTATTCAAGTGTGTTTTATTGACTGGATTCTGGTAGAGGCTTGGGGAGAAGATAAGATCTTGACTTCGCATATGGGAGTCGCTTACTCGAGTGGTCTCTCTAAGAATGGCTCTTGGTCCGAGTCGGATGCCGTAGTGCCGGTGCTGAAAGTATGAAGCAGTCTGTCATCAAGTAAACCCCCCTTACTACGTGCCTTACTCATTCGTTTCCCATAGCATTTCGCAGCGCATGGAGCGCCGCAATCTGGGCATAATACAGCCCCTTTTATGGGCCATGGCAATCGACAGGTCTTGCAGGATCTTTTAACTCCGTTCAAGGCTGCGATCCAACTTGGCGGGGCAAGAGGTGTCTTGATGTGAGAAGCTGCGCACGAAGTTAGACGCCATATAGATACTGACCAAGGTACAGGGCGTATAATGAATTCGATGATATACCAGCCCACGTTCATCCCATGTTGTATAAAGCACTAGAGAATTGGGGCTTTGATGGGTTCACTATTGCTGACGACACAGGAATGATTGAGCTGCAATCAGTGCATAAAGTAGCTGGTTCTCCCGCCGATGCGTTCCAGCAATGGTTCAATGCTGGAGGGATGATACAATTCTACGACTATCCCCTAGAAGTCTATTTAAATGTGAGTCCAACCTTACCCCTTTTATTTAGACCACGAATACGACGTTAATAAAGTGTTAGACGACGAGGGACTTAGTATCAAATGGTACTTTAGAGTTAACCATTCTGCAGTCGCACGTACGTAAGATACTAGGAGTTAAGTGGGATCTTGGTTTATTCGACGACCCTTTCATCCCGGCACATGTTGCCCCTCAGGATATCGTGGAAAGCCACCGAAACTTAACTCTTGAAGCAGCTCAGAGAAGTATTGTACTCCTCGAAAATAAGGACTCCATATTGCCACTAAAACCCCAAAGCCAAAATATCACCAGAGTTGCTCTTGTCGGGCCGTTCACCGATGTGCTCAATTACGGGGACTATTCCGGCCAATGGGGCCAGTATCCCGCCGATGCAGCGCAGACGATACGGCAGGGAATGCTCAAATATGCGGAAGACGAAGGATTCGAACTGGTCTCGAGCTGGGGAACGAATACCTGGGAATATAATGCGCAATACGTTATACCGTCGTATCTCCTATCGTCGAATGGATCAGCGGGGGGTCTTCTCGCAACGTACTTCGCCGACACCAATTTTAGCCAACCTATAACGCAGAGAATAGAAACTCCGGCTCTTGACTGGGGAATCTACCCTCCTGATGGTTTAGTATCAAACAACTTCAGCGCAATCTGGGAGGGCGACCTGCAGTCTCCAGTCAGCGAGGATGTAGATGGCTGGATCGGGGCAGCAATAGGTGCAAACACAACAGTCAAGCTCTTCGTCGATGGAGATTTGGTTATGTCGCGCGGGACGGATGGAATCCTTAAGACGGGAAATATCCTAGGCAATATCATGGAGTATGATTATATCACTGCCAATAACACCTTGCCCCCGGACGACTCAGCCCCTTTCGCCTTCCGGAAAGGGGCAACATACCATATTCGGATTGAATACCAGGCATTTAACCTTTATAAGAAGACAGAGAATGTGAATTCTCTCAACTCACAGCTTATCTTATTCTGGAATCTCGTCAGTCGGAATGGAGATTCTATTGAGCAAGCTGTCCAGTTGGCGGATTCGTCGGATGTCGTGGTCCTCGCAGTTGGTGCGGCTTGGAATAGCGATGGAGAGGGAGGGGATAGGGGATTGCTTGGTCTCGCTCCTAGCCAGGACACATTGGCGCAAGAGATCTATAAGCTGGGGAAACCTGTGATACTTGTTCTTCAGGGAGGTCGTCCTTTCGCGATTGATTATTATAACCAGAGCGCAGCAGTACTGAGTGCTTTCTTCCCCGGTCAGTCCGGCGGCCAGGCTATCGCTGACGTTATCTTCGGGACTGTCAATCCGGGAGGCAAGATGCCTGTCACTGTTCCGAAGCATGTTGGTCAGCTCCCCGTTTATTATAACTATAAACCAACTGCTCACCTGAAGAACTACCTGGACATCGAGTCGTCCCCGGCGTATTGGTTCGGGTACGGCTTATCGTACACGACTTTCGAGGTTTCGGGATTCAATGCCACTATAAATGGTATGAATGCCTCAAGCTTTAGAGATGGAGACACGATACTTTTCTCTGTTTCTGTCAGGAACAACGGCACGCTGGACGGGAGTTATGTAGCACAGGTATACCTTCAGGGGCGTGTTTCATCGATCGTACAGCCGGTGCGGCAACTCGTCGCCTTTCAACGTGTCAACCTAGTGGCTGGAGAAGAGGTCACAATAGGACTCGAGCTGGATGCCGATAGATATCTGACTATTCTCAATAGGAAGAATGAATGGGAGTTGGAGAAAGGTCCATATATCTTCATAGTACTTGACCATGGTGGTGACCAAGATACGGGGCTGAACGTCACTTTGAGTTGTGTCTAGAATGGTGAGAGGGATGCTGTCCAAGCAGCCGCTTTACAATGATTGTCGATATTCAGGAAACAGTCTTTGACGGGTTACCTAGGCCATTGTTGGTAAATATATCGTCAGATTGGTCCTCAGAGTCCCTCTTTCCTGCTCCTGCCCTAACCCTAAGAGACAACTGGAAGAATGACCTCGTCACCATCGTCCCGAATGTGTCATCCTAGCTCCTTATGACTGTAGAAACCAATGTAGCAACAACACCTCGATTAAATAACACAGACGGTGCGACGGGAGTAAGCAACCCTATCTATACGAGTTTTCTCTATTCGAGTCGCGAACACCACATTCGTAAGTCATCCGACTCCCCTACAGCCGGTACTCTTAATTCATTATATTCAATTACGCGATCGCAAGTATCAACACAACCGCCAGATAATTATCAGAATCTACGCTTTCCACTTCACCCTCTTACTTAGAATACAGACCATTCTGCAGAGTACACCATGCGCACCAGTAAGGCACGTCACGGCTCATCGGGCCAGCCGGGACCTTCCAGATCCAAGCGTCTGGTTTGTGGCAATCCTAAGCCGAAACCAAACATCAGAGTATCAAGCAGTCCTGAGGAAGGAGAAATCCGCGAAGATGGAAGATCTTACCGTGCTGCATCGTCGCGTGTCGCGCCTACCACTACCCAGTCGGGCCCCAGCATCATGGAAAGAAAGCTAGAGTATGTCAATCATTTAACTTTAACTGATTTATGAAAACTAATCGAATAGTAGCAGAGCGACCCATGTAGCGTCTCACCAAGAGGGACTACCCGTGGCTGACCGACTCCCTACGGCCATGAACACTAGCTCTAAGGCCATGACAGCAGAGCCAAAGACAGCCGAGCAGATTGCAGCTGAGCGAATTGCCGCCGAGAAGGAGAAAGCAGAGCGTAAGGCAACAATGCGAGCTGAGCTCAACCGCCTTGCGCTAGCCCGTCCCCCGCCATCATCCAACGACCCGAACTGGCGAGTCGAGAACAGCTTCGGCTACGTTCCGCGCGACGCACCCGCCAACTCGTCGTCTCTGTACGCCACGGCACCCCTTCAGGTGGAAAGAGAGAAGCGAAAGCGCGAGGAGAAAACGGAGTCCCCCGAGCCCAAGGCGACGCGAACCAGCCGAGGCCCGTTTTTCAACGACTGGCTGCGCATGCACGCGGACAGAATGGCCGGCGAGGAGGCTGACATTCGTCGAGCTGAAGCTCAGAGGGTTAAGCGCGAAGATAGTGAGGAGAAGCCCGAGGATGAAGATGATGCTTAGGAGAGGGGAAGTAAGGTTACAAGAAGAGAAGACAGGATATCGCAACGAACTACTGGAAACCCGATAGCATCCTTACGTTGCAAGAGAGTGTGGTGTTGCTTAGGGACCACACGACATGACCGCGAGTATAAGGCGGCTTCAGGATGCTTTATGAGGATGCGTTTTTAAGGTTTCTTTTGTTTAGGGTTTTTATTTCAGAGGAGGGATCCGGAAGCTGCAGGAAACAGATTGATACTAAAGGAATTCCTGTGGCCTATGGAATCCTATATTAAAGGGTTGATTTTCGAGGATAGTGAAGCAACGAGTTTCCTCTTCCTTGTATAGTTTGCTTTCAGCTTCGGTTACGGTTTCGACAAGTTGCCTTGATGCAACCTGAACAAGTGGTCTGTTTCTAGCTACCTTGTAGATAGTACCACTAGGGAAAAGTCCCCCTTTTGCTTTTAATTCATGTCTTCAATACATTGCATAAACGTGGGCTTTACATTGCATTAAACAAGCTATTCTTGTACCGCGGCATCTAGGGTAGCTCGCAACCAACATGCAGATTGCCCCACCGAGTGGAACGTCACCACTAACAACTTCCGTTACGGTAGCCTTGATTCACATTTCCCATTCCTAATTTCGCGGCTATTTTTAATTATCTATCGATTATTATTCATTATTCTTAGCTAATTAGTCGCACGTCCTGCGGCGAAAAAACATTACTCTAAAAATCATGATTGAAGAGATATCTCAAGATTCATGTCCGTCTCTTCGCCCCGTTCCCCGTCTGAAGCGCCCGATATAACATGTATCGCGCCGGAGCCTTTCGAGCCAATACCCCTCATCTCCGACATCCTGCGCACCGGATACTGTATCCCGGGCTCGGTGTTCCTGGTTGAGGGCATTGACTCGGTTCACACGTCCAATTCGAAGAGATGGCGTGCTGTGCGCCTGATGTTGGGGGATGGAGAGCTGTGTATCCAAGCCCTGCTCTCCGCTGAGATGCACAGATACGTGGACCAGGGTGAAATCGCATTTGGGTCCTACGTGAAGCTGGAACGCTTCCGAGTCGAATGGAAGAATCTCTCGACCGGCATTAGGACTAATCCTTCCACTACTAAAGGGAAGGGTAAAGAACGAGATGATCAAGCTGCCGGAGATAGTATGGTCTATCTCGTGGTCGACGATCTTGCGCTTGTCGGGTGGAACAACACCCTGATTGACGCGCAAACCGACGACCAACTCCCGGAAGCCAAAGCCGGACCCGAAGCTGAGCCCGAATCCGATAAGGAGGACGATTCCAGCACGACGCCCCGTGCAAAGTCCGAAACTCGTGTCCTGCAGTCCTTTGACAGCGGCATCGACATTCCCAAGCAAGCTGTCAATGCAGACGACGACGATGACTTCGAAAGCATGCCTGATACCACGGCAAAAGTAACCCAGAACAGACAACACCTCGCGTCTAGCGCTAAATCCACTGCCAAGCCCGCTGCCTCCACTCCGCGCAACGCGCCGGACAAGCCTCTCAAGCTCACCAAGCTACGCTCCATCCCCAACCTGCCATATAAGCAGAACTGGAGCGTAAACGTGCTCGCCGTCATCTCGGCCATCTCGGATGTCGAACCCTCGGGGTTGCCGCCGTATACTCAGCGGCAGGCGCGGCTAACAGACCCGTCTACGGACAAACATGTTTTATTAACGGTGTTTCTCGACGCGGACCAGTTTGCGCCAAAGGTCGGGAGCGTGGTATTGCTGCTTGGTGTCAAGAATCACCGCTTCGATGGCGGCAGCTTGAAGAAGTACGTTAGCGATCGCCCGCCGGAGGGGAACACCTGGTGGTATGAGAATCCTACGCGGTTTGATTGGTGCGATGTTGAGGGCTTGAGGCGGTGGTGGGTTGAGAGTCAAGTTATTTGATCGCTCGTGGTTCTTTCAAGCATGATATTCACCTTGGTCTATTGGCATAGGACGCGACCATGGCCGCTTGTTAGTTAGGGGAGTTTTATCAAGATAAACGCATTTATTCAGCTAACAATCGCTCGGCGATACCTATCCAATATCCCCTCATCCTTCCCAATGCCAGCAATCTAGCTAGACAATATCCTACATAGATAGCCGAATCTCAGTTTTCTCATACCCCTCCTAGAGCTTACAGCGCCTAATAAATAGGGCTTTTACATGCCACGCATGCTTTCCCGAATAGCTCTGTCCAGATCATCCGACTCCCCACTTTGACCGCCGCGGGGCGCATTCTGGGAGCGCGAGACCGAGTCGTGCTCCTGGCGTGAGTTCACCATCACCACGGCGTTCTGCATCGCATCATAGTACTCATGGGGCGTAGCGCGATCCCAATCCTCGCCGAAGCACTGCCGCATGTGGTGTTCGTTGAGCGGATAGCCTTGGGTTCTCCCGTTCTGCCACTGCTCCTGCCAGTCCATAAAGACCCGGCCGTAATCTCGGCGCGAGAGCGTGGGCGGGAGATCGATGTGGTAGAAGCGCTGCTGCTGTTGCAGGTGGAACTGTTCCAGCTGGCGCTGCTCTTGGCGCTGCTCTTGCTGGCGCTCCCGCTCCTGCTGCTGCTCCTGGTATAGCTGTATCTGGGCTAGCTGGAGTTCGTGGAGCTCTTGCTGGTAGCGCTCGGTTTGCTGTCGGTAGAGTTCTTCCTGTTGCCGATTATAGTGGGCATTGTTGCCGCCGTTGGGGAACTCGGGATCGCCGCAATTGATGCATCGACCGTTGACGAAGACGCATCCACCTTCGGTGGGAAGTTCAGGTTCTCCGCAGTTAATGCACCGTCCGTTGACGTACACACATTCTCTAGGGGAGGCGGATGAGGCGGAACTGTGCCCGTGGTGGTGATTGCGATGATGGTTATGGTTGTGGTGTCCGTTTCTGCGTGGCATTTTAGCTATTACGATGGTATCTGCAGAAAGTTACAAATTACGATGATACTTTTCAGTTGGCGAAAAGAGGAAGCTGGGCCTTATCAAATAGATATGTGCTTGGTGGAAAAGCAAGAGAGAATACCTAATGCTTACCTACAGGTTGTGTAAAGCTTCAGAACTACCTAACTCATGTTAATCCGTTGCATGTTGCTACTTCGTGTTTTAGTGTCCATCCCAGTGGCTCCTAACGTGGAATGCCTCATGTTGAATAATGCTGCATTTTCTAACATGCTTGTACTTACTTTACCCATGAAAAATTGACATGACAGCACCTTCTATCATTCACCCCCTGAGTGTGACATGCATTGACACCAGTAGAAATATGTAACAAGCTACGTCACTGTGACTCCCATGGTTGACAAGATGCATAATCTACCTATGAACTCTAACAAATGCGTCGTTGTTTATCTTGCTCTGCGTATACGTAGGTACCTATTCTATGCCTATGACTGAGTAATAATAGTTGTTGAATTCTAGGTGAAAGGACTACCGCCCTAAAATGTTATCTCCGAGGTATAGGTTTCACCTATTCAGGGGTTATAATCGGTTTATTGAACTTAAATAAGCCAATGCAACTACCATGGATAGCCTTTCATCGTATAACCTAGGTAGCTAAATATAATGTCAAATACTGCAAGTGATAGTAGAGTGATATCAATAGGCCCTCCTGTCTCTTAATAATAGGATATCTCCTATTCATATGGAATATATACACTCTGTATCATAGCATGAAAGTTAAGTACCTCGATGTAAAAGGTGAAATTTTGGTGAAGGGCAAGGGGTAGACGTAGTAGGGGCGTTAAGTAACGGCCTCTAGAAAGTAGTATCTGTGGTACCTACCTGCCCACTGGTTTCGATCTTAAGTAAAGGTGTTCGGTGTCGTTATTGGCCATTCTGCAGACTCGTGTAAGTGACCGTGTGTTATAGTAGGTACGCGTAAGAAGCAGTTTAACGAACGCAGTAAAAAGCATATGTATAGGTAATTAAATAAAGCCTAAGTCTATAAGATAAAAGTTTGATTCCGTTGAGCGAAGGTAGAGTGTAATAGGTCAAGATTTATGATATTCCCATCGAAAACAGAAACTTAATTGGCAATGAAAAATGTATATATAGGCAGGTAGGTCCTACTGGCATTTACCATTCCTAGAGAAAACCAGATCTTGACACCATACACTGACTCCTTATTCTAATAATTCACCATGGCAGCTCCGGGAGCCAACCCCACGACGAACTCGTCAACAATACTGGATTTCTTCCCTGCTGAAACAATCCTAGACATACTAGACCATCTTCCTGTCGAGGACAAGGTCTGCTTTGGTTTGACCTGCACAGCTTTACACCGATTTACCTATAAAATCGACAAAAAGCGACTCGACCCACAAACCAAAGAGGCAATCCTTATCCGCCTAGAAAAGGATCACCCTGGCTTCTTTTACTGCCATTCTAAAGAGAAGCTTTTCCCATTCGGCTCGACATACCTATCCGGGCCGCTGCCATTGCATGTTTTGACAGAGCAAGTCAAATATTTCGGCGTGATCAATTTCAAGGGGTCCACGTTCAAGCTTCGGTACTACGAAGCAAGACTCGCAACCAACCACCACCTTCATGGTCCTGAGCATGGAATATCGCCTTCGACCTTGACTCATCGGAATCCTATACTGCGTACTTCGCCCGAGAGCTCGCCCCGGAACAGACGTCCAAAGAACCTAACTTTCCTACCCACCGGGCGTCCAGGCAGTACCCAGTTATTCCGCACCTGCAACGGCAAAGACCTGGTAGGGGGTTCTCAGGTATGCGGAATGGAATCATGGGAAGTGCGGATGATAGACAACAAACTTCTTCTATCTGCCAAGCACTGCAGAATTCATTCCGGCGGTGATAGTAAAGCCTTGCAGGACTATCTGACCAAGGGTGAGGCGTTCCGAGTCTGCATGCATGCAGGGGTTGATGTGGCAGCAATAAACTGTGTCAAGATACCAGCTCTCGACAAGGGCATTTCAAGGGAATCAGGTTACCATGGGACAGGCTCGTGTATATTTTGTCCAACTGACTGGGACTGTTCCGTAAGATGGACCGGTGCCAAGCACGGATGGGCAGTGACTATCAAGACATACCACGAGGTGGGAGACTGTCGATCGCCATACGATACGAAGTGGCAACAGATGACCAGAGCAACACCGTTTACGATAGCTAAGGGGAGGGATATCCCACACGGTTCTGTGCGGAGTCAATGGTTAAGAAAGTAATTCTGAGGCTTGTGGTGTTGAAGAGTGATGCTATTTGTATACTACTTCTTCCTTATTTGTACATTACTTTTTGACAGCTGGCAATGAGCGCCCACCTAATTTAGCTGTGTACTAGTTGGCATCACGTCTTATTGCACTTACTGTACTAAGACAATAGTTTAATCCATGCTACAGCCCCTCATTATATTCAACCTCGTCGGCGCCTAAATAAACATGATAAGTTGGAAAGTTACTATGTAAGATATATGACTACTAGAGAGCACTGCTATGGGATTAGGATGGAGATACGGTGTAGTAGAAATTACCCCGTTTTGGGTGTTATTAGAAATTTAAAAACGCCTATTCCCAGACGTAGTGCCAACAGATACATAGCCAAGTTAGGTGAGGAGCCATTACTAGCTGTCAAGAAAGCAATGTACAAATAGCATCACTCGTGTTAACTATTGGTAGGTAGGTAGCTACCTAAGCAGATAAATATCAAAGAAGGATGATATCAAAGAAGGATGTTGCAGTACTCAAGTCGATACATTTCTACCATGGAAAATGAGTCTTGTCTTCCAAGATAAATACCCTATGATTTCCCATCCGAGCCTCGACGAGTGATCAATCCTTTCCCGCCAAGCACCAAATGCACCTTGGGTGCTTGGTCATCAACCAGTGGTACTGCAGCATTTTGACTCCTTGTCTCATTCTCACCAGTCGAATTGCCATCGTCAACTTTATCTTCATCTGCCGTCGCCAGTCCAATCAACCCGTCGATCTTTTTCAGCCGCTTCTCGTCCTCGCGTGTTACGGGGCCGAGAGGAGGTAAGTCCTGGTCCCCCAGCGCCCTGGCAATCCGCGCCACTTCCATCGCGTCAAATGCGGATGCCCAGGTCGGCAAGGTGTAGATAAACCGGACCACGAGAATTAGACTCAGGGTCTGCAAACCAATGAGAGTAGTTACCACAGCCATGCTTCTTGTACTCATGACCGGGCGTTGCATAACCGTCGTGCCTGGAGAAAAGTAGATTTCACGGGCAGAATACATATCCACATCCTCAGCCACTATTGTCTTAGTTAACATCGCATGGTTGGCGAGGTACATGCTTATCATCAACCCGTACTCGGCGTAGTCTGTATTGTTGAATATACGAGCATGGGAGGCGACCATCAACGTTATCTGGTCGTCCGAGTTGTCAGGAAAATATACTATCCTGTTTATGACATGGCCACAATACGCGGACGGTCCCTGGTCGAATGGTATGATTCCCAACACCTGCGAGAATGGAATATTGCCGTGCTCACACATAGCTGCGTAAGTTGAAGTCGCCGTCATATTGGTCAAATTGTCCGAGACAAATTGTAAAAATGAGTAGTTCCCAAATAATACTTCGGCCGATACCATGAGAGGGCCGGGTACTGGGGCCTTCCCGGGTATGTATTCATCATCGAATGGTGCCCCTATGTACATGTTGATTGGCAAGGGCTCATCGGGTCCCAACGCAGACGGGTCCCTTAATCCAAATGCGTTAGTGGTTGGCAACGTGGAAGTTTTGTGTAAAGGAATAGGAATCAATTACTCTTCTGTAGGACGTGCAAGGTGTGTACCTGCATTTCGAAAGTCGTTGAAATTCTTCTCGATATCGTCTGGGTCTGGCCATCTTTCCAGCAACGGGCCATAGATGTAATTATTCTGCTCGTTCCCGAGTTCAAAATACCCTCTAGTAGTCGATGCACTGCAGTGTAAGGTAAAGTTGTCAGTGAAGCCTGTTATATTGTGTGGCGACTCTAAATGGATATATAGCTCCTCTGTGATATCTTGGCGGTTGCGGCTAGGTGTGAAAGGGAACTGGCTCGAATTTCCAGGCACACACACGTCCAGATTAAGACCTTGTCGTGCTATATGTATTTCGAGAGGCTGCGCGCCTGGACAAGGATATGGAAGGCTCGACCGCGATATGGGCTCGCAATGTACGGAGGAATTTAATCGTAAAGCATGCTCGCGTTACACTCCAGTATTCGTTCCATTGCTCAGAGCCGTCACGAAAAAGCCCTCGGGGTTATAGCCGAAGTAACTTGAAAACATCTGCCTGTGTAGAGGCTTTAAATAACCATCAATGAATTGGTTGCTATCTGGTTTGACTGGCCATAGGTTTGGCTGGGGCTCTAAATCCGACACGGTAACCAAGCGGCCTAAGACATCATGTAGAACCAGGTTGCGCTGTAGACGAGGCATGTCGGCGGGCTCCGGATCGTAGCCTATAGTCGTCGGGCCAAATTTACTGCAATAGCCTACCGGTATGTCGAGGCATGTTGTGACTGCAACTGATTCAAAGCTGACTAGTAGTGATATAAGGGGTTGCAGGATGGCACCTGAGTTGGGTTAGCAAAAGCTTTGATTACAAGTAATAGAACCAAAACCTAGAATGACAAGAAGAGCTGCCAGCCACAGGAAACGGCCGCCTTTGCCGCGGGAGTTAGCACTCAATAATAGGAAGTAGTTGGATCATCCTTTATCTGCAAGCGCAAAAAGCTGCTGTAAGTTGAGTTTCTGGTTGCGTCGTCGCCGCATCCCGTGGACGACGGAAGCATGAGCTAGCAGCGTTGAGATGATTGGAACTGCCAATACGGCGTTGATGGATTTTAACGTTGAGGCGGCAAGAACACCTGCAAGATTGTTATAGTACCGAGTACCCGTTTGTTCGTAATAAGAAGAGCTCCCTAAAGGTCGCTTCGTCATGATGCAGATAAGCACCCAAGGCACAATTAGGGTTGGCAAATAGAAAACAAGTAGGACGATTGGCGTTTTCCTGTATCGTAAAGTACCTGGCTCAGTCTTCTTCAGAGACTTTCTTATACGACGCAAGAGCTTTGACAGTATTCCCGAGTCAGTGCTGGACTCCATCGTGGTAAACTACAGAGATTTGCTATAGTTTGACGACCCTATTTTCGTGATCTTTCGTTCTTAGGAACTCCAATAATATTAATAAATTTAAGACGGAAACCCTTGAGACGGATATCTTCGTAACCATGTAAGTAAAACAAGCCCATACATAGGGCTAGAAAACGCCACTCAGCGCTGTTGCAGCGATATCGTGTAACCAAGTGCTTGTGCGGTCAGCAATTGCATGATAACACTCAAGTAGGGCGAAATCAACCTTGCTAAACTTATTTATGGCACCTTGCAAGGCTTGCAATACGCCTACGCCTATATTACTGTATCTCCTAAGGGGTACTTATGTAAGTCTAAAGCAAACAAAGATGAACTGCTATTTGTAAGCATTCAAGGTCATTTACTTGTGGATGTTTATTTCCAGGTATGTGCTATATCATATCATCCGTGATTTATTTCCGTATCTCCGAGGTGCCGGCGTTACCTAACCGCTAAGATAGGCTGATGCATGAAACGATCCATCGCGCGTCGGAGTTAGAAGAATATGAAGATGACGAACCCAAGGAAGACAGCCGGAGCAATAGATCCTAAGCTCATATTTATCTAGGCATACGGATATTCGATTATCCTCTCCTGGTTCTCCAGTTATCTGGGATCGTGGGGGTCGGACGCGTCGTTTGGAGATGATGGATTGATAAGTTCAAATACACTATGACGGGGGATACAGAATGCGAACAGGGATTATGGCAGGCGGCATTCAGGGGTTCGTCATCCGGACTACGCGCACTACCCTACCCCACAACTACCCGATTTCTGGTAACATAGTACCTAGATCTAGGGGACCAAGGGTCTGGATGTGCAGGCATCTATGATAATAATCTACAATATATAATTTTATGGTTTTCGTGTTCCTTCCTAGATGTCTCACCTACGAGAATTCAAAATAAAAAAATGTCTCTGAGCGAACGAATTTACAGACCGACCTGTGCCTCACCGCACCCAGGCCCACCAGAGCTTGGCTTTTGCTGTGACGTAATTTGTTGACATCGAGATTTAGGGTCTCCCATTAGTTCGTTCAGTGGGACATTTTTCTGTCTATTGACAAATCTACGTCAATGATCTAAAGGTTCTTTTTCCAAGGAATAGCTGAAGCTGAATCTAGCTACCTACCTATCTACCTACCCACTATGATCATCACAAGCCCCAATCACCGGCAGTTCCAAGATTTTCTTCTCTTGGAATCTCAACTATCAAACGTGGCAGTACGTAAGGCTCCAACGTATCTTGCACTTGGATAGGATATGACATGATGGACGATCCCACAGAATCTATCCTATGCATTATGCATATAAATAAGTGCATTACTATTGGTTATGGCTAAGACAGCATGTTCATCTTCAACTCTCGACAAGCCCAAGATCCTATAACCACCGCCTCCTCAAACGCCCGTCGGTCAGCAGAGGTCTCTAGAGGTCCCAAGAGATCCTAAGAATATCGTAACAGCCTAGCCGTCAAGATGATAATTCCTAGAGAACTCAAACTTCTCGGTGTGACCTTCACACTCTGGTTTTCAAACGACGGCCAGAATGGATGGCCATCTCCGGAGCCCATGAACGGGACAATCCCCAACAACCCCAGGGCGCAGACTCTAGATCCGACCTTGATACGGCGTGAATCGGACAACAAGCTCTTCCTGTACACGACGGGCAAGAACGGCAGCGTGTGGACATCCGACTCGTTATACGGGCCCTGGACGCACGAAGGCAGTGCGAACTTCCACGAGGACGGCGGTGCGCCCCAGATCTACCAGCTCGACGACACGTACTACCTGTTCCTCAACAGCCACGAGTTCAACTACTCCACCACCGGGGTCGAGAACGCCGACATACACAACTACTCGCACAACGCCAGTCTCCTGGTCGCCTCGTCCAAGACGCTCGAGATCGACAGCTGGGAGTGGCACGGGTGGCTGGGCATCGACTGGGCCGAGAGGTACAACATCCTCGACGCCTCGCTCCTGACCCTGGACGACGGCGCGAGACGGCGCAATCTGCTCTCGTTCGGGTCGTACCAGCAGGGCATCTTCCAGATCCCGCTCGCCGACCCGCCGGTCAAGATCGCCGACGGCGCCAACGACAACATCACGCACCTCGCCAACAACCAGACGGAAGCATTTGAGACCGGTCCGACGGAGGCGAGCTACATGTTCAAGTGGGACCACTGGTACTACCTGTTTTTCTCCTCCGGCCGCTGCTGCACGGATGATGACACCTGGACCGACGAGGGTGATGTGTACAAGGTTATGGTGTGCCGCTCGAAGCATCCGCGTGGTGACTTCGTCGACGACAACGGAAAAAGCTGCGCTGATGAGAGCGGCGGAAAAGAGATCCTGGGTACTCATGACGAAATCTGGGCTCCTGGTGGCCAAGGTGTGATGGTTGACGATGAAGCTGGAGGCCCTCTCATCTACTACCACTATGGTAAGTCATTTCCGACGCCTCACTCATGATGATATTCAGGAACATGGACTAACAAACATCTTGCTTTTAGTGCCATATAACACTACAACCAACACAACTGCTGCTAATGAGTACCGGTTTGGTTGGAACAAGCTCGACTTCAGCTCCGGGTGGCCGGTAGTTGTTTAATTTGTATAATATTATTAAATGTCCACTGTATATATACCCCTGTAACTAGTCCTTTTTTTAAGCGTGGAGGCGTTGGGATTCGATATGATTACTCACGAATATGCTTAGACCGATAGATAGGTAGCTGGGTATATATTCCAAGGATGTACAATATGATGAGAAACGTAACCCGTCAAGTTTTCATCTTCACAGCGACAACAATCCCCCACCCTCTGATACTCTCAAATATCCCAAACTCATTCTCCTGGCGGAATACGACCTCCTCCGCGGTGACTACCATAGTAGCACCTTGTTGCTCTTCTTGTTGTCGTTCGTCTACCGCGGTTTCGACCTTCGTAGGAATTGGAACTGATGCTTCCGGTGATTTCTGCGAACTTGCACGTTTTCCCCAGGGCCAGCTTTTCTTCTCTTTCTTCGCCGGTATCCTATGCTCGACTACGGCCTGAACCACAGAAGGACGCTCCACGTGCGTCTTCTCCTCCTTCTTGGGCCGTAGGTAGTTGGCTAATCGTCTTGCCATTTCCTCATCATCCCACCAGCAAGTCCTATTTTTCTCCGTGTCATTATCCGCCGTGGAACCAGACTCTCCAAATCGTCCCCAGTCAGTGAACTCCTGCCCCGGGGCCCAATCTGGGTCTTCACTCGCACTCTGGTGTCTCTCACTTCCGGTGCGTGGCTTCATATCCTTGCCGGCGCTATGCACGGAGACCCTGGATACGCGACATACTTCCCCGCGACGCTTTATATCCTCTTGGCTGCTAAGAACAGCATTCTTGGGAACTGCGGTGGCCGGTATTAAAGTAAGTGTGGCCAGTGGAACGGGGACATGCCGAGCCCCTAGATCGACTAGGAACTCTTCGACAATCGGGACGATATAGTCTAAGAGCTGAGCGTCACTGGTCGCCCATTCGGCTTCCCGCGCTTGCTGTGATTCCCGAATGAGGTTTGGGAGAGAGGATACATGATATTGTAAATAAGTGGTCAATGAACCTAGTGACACGTCACCTGGTACACCGGGTTCAATTGAGGCGGCAGTATAAGGAGGAGGCTCCTCTGAAGGTACTTTTCCATCCATTTCCTCGGGAGGTAATCATTCTCGAAGCAATATGGAATATAGCTGAAGCCGACAATGAAGACGTATGCAGGTAATTATCAACGAGTAAGAGCCTATTATGCTAGCCCTAAAATGCCAAGCACACCCCAGCACCCCAGCTTAGGTTGGATTGGTTCAGCCTAGGCGTCTCACACGAGGCACCTGATGTGGAATGTTTTAGACTAAGTCAATGTGGTCGACTTTTTGAGTTCCGAATCTACCTAACCGATCCTAAAATCTCATTGAGATTAGACCAGGCACCCCTGTGGCCAAAGAATGGAATTTCCTATGAATTAAACGTTTCCTTATGTTGGATGCTAAGAAAAAGAGACGGGAGGATCGCCAACCTCATGAATTGAAGTTGAAGCGGAAGCATTGCCGAATAGTTCGATACGTGTAGAGCTAGCACTGCCACTGCCATCCACTACCTTTTCGAGCTCCATCTTGCCAACCTATGGTCATATGACAGCTTGATGCATTTTAGCCGAGCACCGATATTCGTGTCAAGTCTTGATTGTTAATATATCAAATCAGCCTTGTCGGTGCCTAGGCCGCGCCACTTAGGTAGCAAACTGGAACAGATAAACAGCCCTCCTGACCGAGGGTCCCGTTGTGGTGTAGTCACAACGCATGCTATTACTGACTTGCATATATCTCGTCGTATTATATGCGTCAATTGATCATGACATCAAGCTCTCGTGGCAACACATCTGTCCCCGTTCATCGTGATGCATACTTGGCGGGGAAGTCAGGGTACGGGTAGGACTTCGCAAGGGTGACAATGCATAGCGCACCTAGTATTTCTCTCTTGTCAGCCGCAGGAGCTATGACTGTAGTTCGGAATGGACCGGTGGGAAGGGGCCAATGGAAGAGGCGATGAGACAGGGAATGGGAAACGATCGGTACCTAGTTTTAGAATTTCAGACTCACAGAGCCACGAAACGATCCCATCGTATCTCAGCCACAGTGTTAGGTTCCCAAGTCCAAATTAGCGCCAACAATTATGAATCTGATGAATGTGGAATTGGTAAGTGGTAATAAGTCGAAAGATCCTCAAAGCTATCTAGTTGTTGCCTAGAAATACGTACCTAGGTGAATATAAGAAAACACCGTGTAATATGAACACATTTCCCCAGTTTCTGTCATTACAGGGAGTCAGCACCACCCCCAGCACCGTCGGGTTGCACAGATCATGACTTGCAGCAGCCCTATATTAAGTGCTTTAGCGGGCCTAGCGGGCCTCCTTAGCGACCTAAGTTTTAGCTTCCAGAAGCTCCCCCCTTTAGGCAGACTGCCCATCACATCCCATATCGGACCACCTTGCGCGGTCTTGTGACGCATCCCGACGCCCGACCAGTATGCCTCATTATCAAACAACATGCAATCCATCTCATCCATCTGGAATTCGTGGTGGGGTAAACCGTAGCATCACTTTCTGCTTGGAAATGAATTATGCTTACCTACCTCGCATTATTTCTCATCGGTCACGAATGAATCCCTAGTACCTGATATCTAGCATCGGAACAAGTCCCAAATCATCCACCGAGCTGCTGCTCATTGACAACACTCGACAACGCCATTCGGATGGATGAGCAAATATGCTCATTCTAAGATTATGGCTCACCTAGGACGAATCTTACGGGTTAGATTAGTAAGTTGGTAGGTGAAGATGCAGAGACAGAATAACGCCTTGTCCCTAACCTAACCTAACCTAGTAAGTAGCTTCGATCTTGGGAATCATAGCTTAGACTCTAGGAAACTTAATATCAGTATTTGTCTCCTATATGTATAAGCACCATCTCGTATTCATATCTTGATATCGGTTCGTTTTCTTGGTGTTCTTGCCACACAGACAATTATAATACATGTGATACAACCAAAAAAGTGCTGCTGTACATCTTCCACCTGCGCTCCTCCCCTTTCTTTTACCTCCTAATATTGCGTCTATAGACATAATCTACGTCTACGGTATCCTCTTCTGTGCGGTTTACTCCTATTGAAAAACATAGTCGCCATGTCTTACAAGGTCGCCGCTCCCGACGAGTACCTCGCCATCACTGGCATGGGAATCAAAAATGTCAACATTTGTAAAGCAGCGTGGGTTTTACCATTTCAGAGATGCACGCGCTTCTCGGTCCAGCCCCACGACTATGCCATGAACCTACAAGGTGCGTCTACATCGACTCTCGCTTCAACAGTACGCTAAAGTCTTCGCACAGCGATGACAAAGGAGAAACTGCAGTTTCTTCTCCCTGTCGTGTTTACCATCGGACCGTATGTACCGTACTTGGTTAGAGATAATGCCACGGAAATAATAACACGATAATAGAGATGTCAACCAACGAGGGGCGAATTCGAAAGTCCACTCTGGGAATCACGCCCAGGATGAAGACCGTGGAGATTCCTTGATGAAGTATGCCATGTTATTGGCCGAGTCAACTTCGCAGAAGAAAGGTTCGCAATATCTCGAAAACATAGTCAAGGGTATTATCGAGGGCGAAACCAGAGTGTTGGTTTCGTCCATGACCATGGAAGAGATATTCACTGAACGTGAAGAGTTCAAGCGCCGCATTTTCCGCAATATCCATGGCGAGCTGGACCAGTTCGGCCTCAAGATATATAATGCCAACGTCAAAGAGCTTAAGGATGCCGTGGGTTCCACGTATTTCCAATCTCTATCTCAGAAAGCACACGAAGGTGCCACAAACCAGGCCCGTATCGATGTTGCAGAGGCGCAGCTTCGTGGTAATGTTGGTGAAGCAGAGAGACATGGCCAACAGGAGAGATCCATAGCGAAGATGTAAGTTACCCCATTTCGATCACCATTTCGTCAAAACATAGACTTTCGGAAACTCACACCTCGGTAAAGTAACGCGGAAACTGCCGTTCAAAAGACAGATCGCGATGTCGAGCGTGCAACTGCCGAGGCCAACCTCGCAACCCAGGAGGCTGTCTTGAGTCGAGACGTGGAAATCGCACGTATTCAAGCATCCCGCGCTACTGAAACAAGGGACGAAGAACTCAAGAAAGAGGTCGAAATTAAGCGAGCAGCTGCCGAACTTGAGCGTCTCCGTGCCGTCGAAGTTGTTAAAGCCGCTGTTATCAGGGAGAGCAAGCAGCAAGCCGCCGACGCGAAAGCATACGAGGTAGAAGCTGAAGCGCGCGCCAACTTTGAGAAATCGAAGAAGACGGCGGAAGCCACCGCATTCAAGATCAAATTTGAGGCAGAAGCGCAAGCCGTCGCCGATTTCAACAAGACCACCAAGAACACCGACGCGGCTGCCTACAAGACGAAGATGGATGCCGAGGCGTCGAGTCATGCGATAGTCCAGAACGCCGACGCCGAGCTCCAGAGGAAGCTGAAAGAGGCCGAGGGTATGGTCGCCATGGCCAACGCTTACGCGAAGATGAGTGAGGCGTTTGGTGGGCCACCTGGCCTCCTGCACTACAGTAAGTTATTCCCTAAGCTAAAACACGCCAATACCCTTATTATTGGATATAAATAGCCGTTGCTAACTTTCAATCTTGAAGTGATGATCGAGAAGGGCACATATGTCGAACTCGCCAAGGCCAATGCTACCGCCGTCCACGGCATGCAGCCCAAGATCAGCGTCTGGAATACGGGCGCTGAAGCTGGGTCTAACGGTCAAGGGTCTGGCCAAGATACAACCGCGACTATGAGAAACGTAGGCTCATCCCATTGATCCCATCCACTCTGTAGACTGTACTGTCAACTTTTCGTTGTTGGAAGAATATATTCTACTTTGGCTTATGTCAGTATACTAACGCAAAATAATTGATCAGGTGTATCAGCTTCTCCCTCCACTTATGTCGACCATCCACGACCAAACAGGCATCACTCTTCCCGAGTGGCAGTTTGGTAAATTGCCGAACAACGAGGTGGCAAGACGAAGCGATTTCCAGGATAACAATAAGAAAGTGAACGGCACGAAGTAAGCAGAGAGTGCCACTCAGTCATTGCCCTCCCTACCTCCCGATATCACATAGCCACACTGTTACATCGTCTGCTTTCTGGGTTTCCTTTGTCGTATATTCAGGAAACTTGATAGAACTTTTTCTTCTTTTCTTTTTATTTTGATACCATTTCATTCGTTGATATCTTTTTGTGTACATTGAATTTGTGTACATCTCACATCTCCTTATTTGAGTGGTATGTTTGATGTTATGACGTGTTGGGAGATGGACGGGGAAATCAACCTCGCTACCGAGCTTACAAACGCTTGAGGGCTTGGGAGGGTAAACAGTCCTGTTAAATTGACACTATGCAGAAAGCTAGAGTGGTTCGAGATATTTTGAATTTTGATACGGACATCAACTGAAAGGCAAATGGAAGCAATCAAATGCTGTAGGAAGTTAGGATATCCATTTTGTGTAGGGCGAGGCGCGGGGCTTTCGTTTAGGGGCGAGCTGAAGAAATAGGTGGCGAATTTTTGCACTACATATCCAGTACCTTAGGTAGGGCTGCTAGGTCGACAGCGAGCGAACTTTGAGAGCCAAATGACTAAAAACGTCAGGAATAAATTAGCCCAGTTTTGCAAAAGAATATCCGCATTTCCGCATGATCGTGACTTCCATATCTGAGATATGTTTGTAAAATCCGAAAGTTAAAGTACCTCACTGATCGTAGTCTCCACAGTGGGGGTTTGACGCGACCCCAAATTCTAGCCGCGACCTCCAAAATTTTGTGTAAATTTCTATTTGTATCATGGATTGGTCTTTTTCTCTACTTTCAAGTTCTTAACGAACGCCGACGCCAAGATGCACTCATTAGTCGAGCCCGATGCCTGGGTTTGTCTTCGGCTTCCTTCTGGGAACCTCAGAGCTCTCCAAGTCGCACCAAATACGTATGCAATTGTGACCCTGCCCCTCTCTGTGACAAGAAAACCTACTAACATTATCTATCTTGCAGAACGATCTCGCTGGGAAAATATGGATCATTTCCAAGTAATCTAATTATACAGCGCCCATACCACATCACCTATGAATTGGAGGATAAACGAGAAGGGGAAAGCTTCAATCGTCTGCGTATCGTACCAGCTTCGGAGCTATATAGCGATATACTTACATCGACCGATTCACCTGATGGAGAAACACCCATAACGAACGACCCCGATGATGCTGACAATGCACTCCCTACGGGTATCGAGTACTCGCTCGTCGACTCCGATTCTGGCACCGTCGTTGCTAAGACCAACCGCGCAGAACTGGATGCTTCGGCACGCCAAACACTCAGTACGGAAGAGATAGAAGCTTTGAAGAAAGACGGTACAGATGCAGGACGAGACCTAATAGCCAAGCTCATGCTTTCGCACACGGCCATCGATCAGAAGACGCAATATGCTCTAGCCAAATACAAGATACTGAAGACGAAGAAATACATACGAAGATTTTGTGTATTACCCATGGATGTGCCGATGCTCGCCCACTGGCAATTGGAAGCAAAAGATCCGACCAAAATCTTAGATATGCGGGAAGAGATGTTAGCACTGCTGGGATGCTGGGCGAATGTTCATTATGGCGGCGAAGGTCGATGTGAAGGTGAAGAGACGGAAGAAGCCGATGACAACACCCAGAGAGATCTTCAACAAACCCCTGGCAGATGGCTGGTTGTCGATGACACAGGTGGACTTTTGACAGCAGCCATGGCAGAACGAATGGGTATACTCTACCCGTATGAAAATAGGCGCAAAAGGAATAGAAAGGAACAGACATCGCCCAACGCGCAGTCTACGGAGGCCACAGGCGTCCAAGAGGTTACGACTAATACTGACAGCCCTACGGCGAAAATAGAGGATGAAGACGCGAATAGGGATACCAGTATGGAGTCAGTGATTGAAAGCCAGGGCGCAAAAGTATCAAAGGAGTCGTCTGAAATTACTATTAGGCCCTTGGATGGAGATTCGAAAACACGAATGAACGACTTGAACATTCCATACGTCGATTCGAATACCCTCACCGTCATCCACGCCAATCAGCAACCTAGCTTGAGCTTTCTGCAAGAGTATGGTTTCGACTATACCAATCCTAACCCGCCACCCAATCACCCACTCGCCTCGCATCTCATGACCATCTCCTGGCTACAACTCATCGAGCCAGAGTCAGATTCCACATACGGATCAAAACTTCCCAGTATTTCCCCCGACGAACTTCGCTCGTGGAAGGCTAATCGCCGTGGAACTTACCACCGCAAGCGTCGACGGTGGGTCAGGGTTCGACACATCGTCGACACCACACGGAAAGGCGGATTTTCCGGTTTGGTGGTTGCGAGCACCATGGATCCCATCTCTATCATGCGCTATGCGGTGCCCCTCCTCGCCGGCGGCGCACCGATCGCCATCTACTCGCAGACCATCGAGCCTCTGACCGCCCTGGTCGATTGCTACAGCATAGCACGCCGTGGCGCCTGGGTGTCGAACCCGCCAGAGGAGGCAGTGGGCAAGACTCCGGAAGAACTAGAAAGCTGGCCTGGGAACGAGGAGTTTCCGCTCAATCCCTCCCTCGTGCTGGGCGCTGCCCTGCAGACAAGCCGCATTACGAAGTGGCAGGTTCTTCCCGGACGCACGCATCCCCTCATGACTAGCAAAGGCGGTCCGGAAGGATTCATCTTCACGGCTTGGAGAGTCAAGCCGGCGGAGGGCAAGGTTGAAGCGAGGGGCAAACCCCGGTCTAATAAAAAGAGAAAGGTTGACGACACGACGCAAGAGCAAACGCAAGAGCAAGAAGGCGCATGAAGAATTTGAGAAGGATTGCTTTATCGGCGTTGAAAACCCTGGCTTGCTAGCATATGATGCGTTGAGTAGGTAGATACAGTATCTCGGTAACTTCTAGCATCGACTAGCTGAGCCCAGCCTTCTAGTAGCATGTAGCATTTACTAGGTAGGGACAGATACCCCTGAGAGTAGCTTCTTTGCTCTCTTTACATCAATTTAAAATCCGCTTATGCTTTAAGACTTTTCGCTTTTTTTGAGAAATAATCCTGTACTCCTATTTATCGTAGACTCAGGTAGGTAGGTATTCGTGTCTTCCTTACAAGGCCTTGCCCATAAACTTCCTCTTCGTGAAACTCAACCACCACTTGCTTGGCTTGCCATCTCCTTCCTCGTCGTAGACCCTCGCCAGTAACCGTGCGGCTAGCTCTTGTCGCACTTGGGATAGATATTGTCTTAGTTGCTCGGCGTCCTGTCGGTCTCGCGGGGGCTCGTAGATCTACAATCAATCCCAAGTTAGATTCAGATTCAAGCGCTTTTTCTTTCCTCCCTGTTCTCCAGCACAGAACTTCGCGATGTTACAACATACCTGATTCAACGGGAAGGCAGGGTCCCCCGGGATAGCAAAGTTGAGATCCAGAGCCGTGTTCAGGACCTCCTTGGTGGCGTCGCGCAGCGAGTGGTGCGGGCGGATCTTGCCCAGACACTCGCTCACGAACAGGATGCCGTAGATCAGCAGGCGGTCGGCGGAGCCCTGGATCTCGAAGTTGCGGAAGAAGGTGTTGGCCCGGAACAGCGAGAGCACCTCGTCCAGGATGTCGTACGACTCCGCGTCCGGGTCGGGGCTCTCGTTCGCGGGAAGCGGTGGGTTGGACTGCGGCAGAACGTAGGCTGGTCCTCGGGTCTTGGTGCGGAGGGGGAGCAGCGGGAAGTTCCCTACTAGACGCGGGATGTTGGGGTCATTGTTGAACATGGAGTTGTAGGCCTGGTTGGTTGGTTGGCGGTGTTAGCTTGGCTTGCTTAAGTTGCTTGTAGGTAGGTAGATAATTAGGCATTGGGAATGTTAGGGGGGCTTGTTGGTTAGGAGGTTTAAAAGAATATTCATACCGGCATCTTGTCAATGGTTCACCGGGACGAGTCGGTGACAACTTGACAGTGCAAGAACTATAGGGAGTTGAAAGTTGAAAGGAGAGGTCTAGCTCTCTATTGGAACTCTAGAGGGGCTCGTGAGGCTTGGGTGGTGCAGCTGAGGCTGGCGTCTCCAAATTGTTAGGGAGAAACGTCACTTTAGGCGGGTAAATATCGGTGTAGTTAGTAGCCCGAGTGCCGTACTGTGCAAGTTGATTGATGGTTTAATTTGCACGGTGTGTGTTGTTAGTGAGCTGTTAGTGATCCGCCTCCCGCCGCGGAATGGCGGACTTTCCACTCTAAAGATAGATGACAAGACGCTAATCCCGATCCAGGTAAACAAATGACTCGCATTTAGGATAATCTTGGCAGTGGGTCTCACTCAAGGTTGACGTTCGCAGGCAAGCACACATTGATTGGTCTAGACCAATATGTGGCGTCGCTCAGAACAGGCTGGTGCCTAAGTCAAAGTACTATGGTATGATGGGTAATTTTTAAGAGTGGGGCATGTTCCGCGCTAAGACGAATTTGAAAAAGGCTGGGCTATATCATATGTGGATTAGTTGCTACTTTGCTTGTCGAATGTATCGCTCGAAACTCGAAGTACTGGTGGGGCGGGACGATTAAGCTAACACCATACCAGGTATAGCGCCTTTTCCGCACCGCTACAAATACCTCCAGCTGTCTTAAAAATTCGGCCTGTAACCATAGTAGGGGGTTTCCGACAGTACAGAGTTTCCGACACCCTGTTGAGATGGGCCAATTAAATGAGTGAGATGAAAAGTGTATCCACCTTTTAAAGGATGAACTTGAAGTATTTTTTTATTTTATTTTCTAAACCTGCATATATCTTTAAGCCAATTAAATATTAACATTCTTATCGATATATCTGGCCTTAAAAAAGAACCAATCAGCGCTTCATTTAAAGCAAGGCTACGTCAGAAGATTCTAAGCTAAAATCAAACGAACCAATTAAATAAGCTACTTTTAGAAAGCTGATCTTGGCTGCGCTCTCCAAGCCATGTACCACGTTAAGCCCAAAGGGGCTAGCTTTTGTCAGTTTTTTGCAGGGTGTCAGAAACCACGTACTGTCGGAAACCCCCTACTTCGACTTAACCCTAACCTTAAGGAGGGACGCACAAGGTCACCTGAATTCGCGTAGAAGTGGAGTCGATCGCATTTCAAATTACAAGAGCAATCCACGTTTCTGTTTGTGAGTTGAAATGGAAGTGCCCCTCTAAATCGCGTCTCCCCGACCTGCATTTCTAGCATTTCTCTCTGTCCACTCTCATCTTTCAATTTACCGCCGCGTATCAGAACCGTCACACATTCTCATCACATCTTTTCCCTTTCAAGTATTCAGCTAGTTTATTATAGTCAATACTTTCTAGTTATTGTCACTTTTTAATTCATTGACGCTTCTTCCAAGTATTTTAATTTCCTTGGCGCAGCAGCAAGGGTACTTTGTCGCAAACCCGTCGCATCTACACAAAGTATTCTTCTATCCGCATCGCAAATCGCAAACACACAAATCCACCCAGCTTATCGGTACATATGCAGCCAGGACGCCAACACATCCAAGATCCATAGTACCTACCTAACTTTAGATCTATCTATACAATAGTCGGTGAGCAGCCTCGATCACTCTAAATTTATTTTTATCTTCACCGCGCCCACTGACATTTTTTGTAGCCCGGCGCATCAACATTGTATCGGTACCACACCATGTCATTCAATACATCAAGCGCCAACGCTTCGACGCAGCAAGTCGCAAAGCGTAAGCGCGTATCACGCAGAACAAGGACACCCAAGATAATATCACCACAAGCCGGATCAATCTACGACATCCTCCACGACCATGCCACTGTCTCACTCTATATTGCTCCCATTCTTTGGACCGACTTTCACGCCGAGTTGTTAGGTTGTCGCTTTGTATCGCAGCCACTGGAAAACATACCAGCGCCCCCAACATCACCTCCCGCAGGAAATTCTCAGCCCTCTCAAGTACCCCCCACCGTGGCATACCTTGGTCAAAGTCTCAACACTCTCGTCAATCCTACTGCCACGTTTTCTGAGCGCGGAGATGCCATGAATACCGTTATCAAAACACTCTACAAGGACTTTCTTCAATTAGCACCCATCAATGAATCCGAGATCCGATGTGGAGGAAAATGTTACTTCAACGTCGTCCGTTTTGAAGCTGCGTGGAGAAAAGCATATGACGTAAACCACCCGATGAGCTTCACAGGATCAAGACGACTCTGGAATCAACCGGTGGTGGCTCTTCTAGATCAGCAGTACTTGACTACCATGAGAAACTGTTGCTTCCGTGTACCTCTCCGTGGTGGAAAGGTAAATGCTCCTATTCGAAGCCTTCAGTGGAAGCGTTCGAAAAAGATCATCCCCAAAAACCCCGACGAAGACGCATACATCTTTGCAACCATGATTTCGATGGCCCAACAACACGCCTACGATAGTGTATGCTTAGGAACTGCCTTTGCGCCGAAGGACGTCAAAGTCTGTGTTCTTGGGCTTGATGAAGACGAACAGTCAATCATTGTCTACTCCGGCATTATTCCTGCGGCTCTTCTATCCATGTTTCACGAGCCGGAAAAAGCACCACGAGGAGATGCGGGTGTCACAATCAACTACCGCCGAGTTCCAATCTGGCCGATTTTAGGCCTCAAGGAACGCCTCGGACAGGCTCTTGGAGAAGACATCGTCGGCGAATTTGATACCGACCACCCTGAGACCTTCCAAGAAAAGGAATCGTCCACCCCTCAAGGAAGTAGTATCAATGATATATTCCAAGATGCCGAGGTTACTCCCCCGAAAGCGAGAAAGGCTGAGAAGTCCACGTCAACTACGCCTCAAAAGTCGCCGTCGCGAAGCCTGAAGAGACCAGTCTTCTCTGAAGTGTTTAACACCAGCTTCTCCGAGGATCGCGGTTCTCATAACTTCCCGAGCGAGGTACTAGCTAAGCGCAGGCGTTTAGAGGAAGGTAGGATTGGCGTCGTCCGATGAGACTGCGATTGCGAGCTTTGAAATGAAGTCAATGCGCGGGTATATGAATGGGTTACTGAAACTTGGACAGGGAATGAATGAAAGTGAGCTGGCGACGTTGCGATCACCCAAGGGGCATATATAATGGAAATCGGCACATCTCGAAGTCTAACGAGGCATGAAAGGATTTGACACCAACATCGAATGTCAAATAATGCAAAGGGTCGATTATTTTAAGGGAAAGGGGTGGAAGGCATTGTTCAACGGTACCATCGAAGGAGACATACGGACTGGAAGGTTCCGGTTCCGTCGGTTGCGGACGGGTCGGTTGCTATTGCAAAGGTGATTTTATGATGCATGACACGAGGCGTTTCAGTTCTGATTTCGGCCTGAGGAGGGTATACCCCTATTTCACTTCTTTGCATTTCTGCACCGCGTATTATTATTAAGGGCTGAACTATGGCGTGTATCGCATGGAAGGCATTGCATACAATATATGCTTTGACAGGAAGGAAGAGAAATATGTATGATAGTACTACAGAATCAGCCTCACGGCTGTTACTCTTCCTTTACAGGCCTAAGACCCTAACTGCCTAGTAGTGGTCTTTCATTGCAGTGGAATACAACACCAATTTGCAATGACGAAAACGATGATATTAATGTACATCCTGCTACGTCTAGATTACACGGTGGAAATCAAGTACAAGTATCATTAATCGATTCGCCGGTATGACAGCTATTAACCCCCTAGTCTATATCACGAATAAACGAGATACACATCCCTAAGTACGAATTCAACTACTCCAACTTCCCTTGGCAATCACACCCACTCCCTCTTCACAGCAACCAGCTGACAACTAGGATTCTGCGGCTCCCGCACGCCCAGCACGTACTGCAGCGCCACGTACTGGTAGCCCTGCCAGTAGGTCCGACAGATGGCCCAGCGGTCGGTCAGGTACGTGACGTAGTTGTCAAAGGGCTCGGGCTGCGCCAGGGTGTCGTCGATGTTCGCGCCGACGGCCAGCAGCCCGTCGTCCGTGAACGAGACCTCCTGGGCGTCCGCGTCCGCGGGCCAGATCAGCGGGAACGCGAGGTTCGACGCCGCGTTGTACATGAACGCCATGGCCGTGCTCTGCGTGAACTCGGGCGTGCCGCCGGTGAACGTCCACGTTATCAGGCCGGACGGTAAGAAACCCGGGTTGGTACCGCTTGGTGGTGGGGAGGCTGACCCGTTGAAGAAGAAGGTCTGGAACGCAGGTGTATGTACGGACTCGTCTAGACAGAAGGATTCTACGGCGGCGCCCGAGTGGCATGCTGAGAGTTTAAGTCCGTTGAGGCTTGCGTTGCTGCTTTGTAGGACTAGCGCGAAGGGTGCGGATTGGTTGGTGTAGGGGCCTTGCGCCATGGTTAGGCCTAGGGTTGTGGCTAGGAGGAGGAGTGGTTGGAGCATCTTGGTGGTGTGAAGGTTATAGTGGTGGGTGTTTTATTGGCGAGTTGCGTGCTTCGCTGATGAGAGACGGGAGGATAGGTATCATGGTATGGAGGCCTTCTAGCTTTTATATAAAATTTGAAGCGTGTGTTCTGAGCTTCCACGGTGTATAAGTAGGTATTCTGTTACCAATGCATCACTTGACCGGTCTGCCTGGCTTCGATGAGGATCGTGGAATACGAGATGCTGAGCGTCATGTCGCATCAAAAGACGGTGCGGGCGTCATCGCCATTGGTCCCATCGCATAGCTCGATATTTCCCTTTTGGGCTTCATGTAGCGCTTTTTGGTGCATTTGTCTCCCTTATCTTGTCAGTGCACGCGATAGTCAATACGAGATATATTACCGTTCTCTGCTCTCCTTGGGACTTATCGCGTCTAGGTTTGTATGATAGGGGCATATGCCTACCTACCTACATATCATCTTTCTCCTTCTCATATTTCACCAGAAATTGTATGCTATTCCTTCTTGACCTTTTCTACTTCATGGAGAGTTTCAGTCAGTTTGCATCCCTAAATAATAGGATAGGTTGTTGTGAGTTGCTGTTTTTAATGATTGATGAAGACTCCGGCTAAAATATTGATGTGCTTACAAGTGACACCGTATGTAAACACCTCTCGCTGAAGGCTAGTAGGTACTTGCTGACGCTTGAAAATGGCCGTGATTCCCAAGTTGGGAATTGTGAAATGGGATATCACTTCTAGACCTCTCTGGTGGGAGATGCTAGAAGGTTGTAAGACGTGAGACAATCGTACCATTACCTTGGTCCGCCATCTTCGACAGATATCATCGTGAACAATTTTATATTAACGTTAAATAGGACCTACCTAAATCTGCTCGGACTAAAATCATGCTTAATATCGACCATTACCGAGGCGACTCCGTCATTATTCCCTTCTCATCATATTATAGTAAATCCCTTGCACCTACCTCCAACGACGTCTTAACTCCTAGGTAGCCTCCACAGGAGGGCATTTCACATAACGCCATCCCCTAAAATTGTGGTTGACGGCGAAAGGGTCCCGTGGTAGCTGAATATTAGGAGCGGGTAGATCCAATGGTCGTTCCGGAGGGTTCGGCGGGTTGCCACTGGGACAGTTCTCGTGCTTCCATTTCTGACCCGGTCCCGTCTCGAACCAGGCCTTCTGCACCTGAGTGCCAAGAGGGTCGATCTCGGAAGGCTCACGGGTGCTGGTATTCGCCCAAGCCAAGGCCTGTGGACTCTCGAGGAAATCCTTGCCGTCTCCTGTGCCGAGCCAGCGTACTCCTTCTTTAGTCTCGAGCCATGGATAGCCAAGCTCAGATGCCAGCCACCACCAACCAGATTCCGATGCAAGAAACGACGATCCTTTAGAGTTAATCCATCTATGGCCTTCTAGGGTCGATAAGAACTCCGAGAGCTTGTTATGGTGGCCGTGGACCTCATACGCAAGCACTTGCTTGCCTTCTGCGTTGTCTAGCCACTTCTCCCGATCCGCGCGCTTCTGGGTTATGGCAAGTGACCATTTCTCCGTAACGTAGCCCATCATGCAGTTCTCGGCGTTACTAATGTCTTTCCCGTAGTCGATAGCCTCCCTGTTGATAGACTCTGACAACTCATCTGCCCAAAAAGCCTTGATCTCTTTCATCTTCGAGGGCAGCACGTCTTTTCGGAATTCGCCTACCAGGATCACAAGCTCCTCCAATTTCGATCGCATACTCCATGCCATACTCGGAGCTGGGTTCTGTCGCCGTCGCCCGTCGTTGTGGCGTATGCAGTCGTATATGTCTTCGAGACGGAAGACGCAAGTACGAGCTCCGTATATGGTAGACATGCTATACCACATACATTTCATGTAGCTGTGTGTCATATCTGGGCCATCGAAGAAGAACCAGTCTATCTGTTTCTTAATGGGGATCGCTGCGGACCCCGTGTGGCGATTGATGAATGGTGAACCGCTTGTTGGGTTTCCCTTCTGTAGGGCGTGATCGCTGATCATATTTGTTATCGGAGCGGGAATGACACATGTTAAAACCGTTATTTGGCCGGTTGATTTTGACCGACGCCGACTGATATAACTTAGGCCTGGACGCAGTTCGGGGGCCTGATGCCATTCCCTATTGACGTATATCTCCTGGTTGCCCGCACTAAGTTTGTTGAGTTCATCCCCCTTGAATTTGAGATGAACCCAACCGGGCATTGAGTGAACCATCCTGAAGATGACAGACTTGACATCGTACGGCAAATTGTCGAATGTTAAGCTTCCAGTTCCTTGGGAGGAAACAGTGGACTTTGAAGTTGCCCGTGTTGCCCCTGAGACGATCTTGTTCATCTTGCCCATCGCATTCTTCAGTTTATTTTCCCCCATCGAGAGGTGTTTGAGTTCCGGTTCTAAATACGCCTTTCGGACCTGTTTGGCCGTTCGTCCTGAGACTTCGTAGTAATCATAGTTCCTATCGGCCGAGGGGAGCAGAGGTGTGCTATAGTTGGTGGATTGGGACATCTTGGATACAATGAAAATAACCTTGGTTTAGGCATCCTATATACAGATAAGAAGGGAAACAAGGCTGAGGAAATAGGTGTTATATAAAAATTGTGGTAGGCGAGGCGTGGTTTGCAAGTCACCAAACTCGGAGAAATTCACTGATCAATAAGTGTATCATAAGTAGGGAGGAAAGTTGCTTAATTACAGCTATAATCGCATCATTAGTTTTCATCCGTAACGAAGAGAATGGGTTAAGAGTAGGACTTACTTCTGATTCAGCTAATAGTCCTTGAATTCTGGAGATTTGATGTGTTAGTATGATTCAAAGTAACTCGATCTCAACTTCCTCGGCGTAGCGCTGTAGCACGTTAAAAGCAAGGTAGTACTTTGGTATTCATAGCTGTAACAGTCCTCATGCTCGTTAAGGAATGATAATCTGATGTCACCCCGTGCGACATTCACTAGCGAATCTCTAGCCTTTCTATCTTCGCGTTTGGGTCAATCTGTTCCAGGCTATCAACGGGTTCGGTCAAGTGACTCATGAAGACCTTGGTTCCATACTTATACCAATGTTGGCTCCCGTCACTGTTGCTCTTAAGAACACAGAGCTCTTCAGCCTTATGCAAGAGCGCTATTGATATCCCTTCCTCTGTCTCTCCTATGCGTGCGAACCCAGAGCGCCCCTTTTCTGTACAGAAAAAGTCTCTATCATAGCGCAAGTCGAACTTCATCCTTTCGTAAACGGCCATATCGAAATCCTGGCTCTGGTATCGTATCTTCCAATAGTCCATTCCCGATTCCAGATATGCCGGGACGCTCTTCGATCGATCTGGTGTACGCTCATCTTTGGATAGCTTCCATGCTATAAACAACACAACGCCCCCGGAAAGGCATGTGTGAGTGTTCGCTAACTCGTTCGCGAAATCTTCACCAGAAGACTCCCAATCCGAATCTCCAGAGGCGTCCGTATGCGCCCCGCAATCTTTCTCAATTTTATGGTACTTCATATCTTCTGGATACTCGGTGTTATCTTTTTTTTGAAAAGACTTGTAACCAAAGCATCAGAATTATCTTTTTACAAAGACCTTTTATCAAAGCTTCAAAGTTAGTTCCCATTATATCACTACGGAACTCTTGTTCCTTGAAGTCATCCGGAGAAGAGGGGTCGTGTAGCCCGCGTCCGAGTGCCGCCAAGGTTTGGACAAAGTCTTGCACAATCTCGTAGACATCCAATTCCCTCTTGATTGAAATCTTGAAAACAAGCTTATCAAGTAGGCACCCATCTACATAGAGTGAGTTGAGTGTTGTCGTCGGTCGCTGGCCCTGTATGACTTTGGCCGTCTAGAAAAGAAGTATTGGTCCAATCCCACCCTAGGAAAGGGTCGGGTCCGTCAAGTGACCCTCGGCTGATTTGTGCTAGCTTTAGCATCGCGAATATATTGTCTCGCGGATCGGTAGCTTGAAAATAAGATACTGAACGAAGCAAGTCCGCCAGTGACAGCCCATCCTTTTCGGCGAACGCGTCGTCGAAGAGAGAAAGTCGACCGATCGATGAGATGACCACCCCACCACAGTGTGGTGAGACAGAAACAGTGCCCACCTAAAGAGACCGAGGGCAGGCTTGACCGTCCTCCAGGCGCACGTTTGCTTCCCGTAAACAATGACACCCCTCGAGCTGCCGAGGATGGCCTTTTGGAATATCCATAACCGTGTAAAGTAGGAGGCCTAGCTTATCTCGGTGAGGATCTTAACAGCAGACGCATCTTGCAACACGCTCTGGACTAAGTGCTTGGCGGGCTTGCACGAGTCGATTTCGGATAAGGTAATGTCGTAAATATCCCCTTTTTCTACTTTTCTTACTTACCTAGGTATGTATACTCAGCCATCTTGCCAAGATAGGCTGGGCTCATTTGCATCCAGAGGTGATGCTGCGTTGCTGCGAAGTCCACCATCTACAGGACCGAACCTCTTCGGACCTGGACCATTGCAGATCAACCTGCAGTAACTTATCGGATTCTGCCATAGTGCGGCAAGGAAAAGAAACATGCCACTTTATAGAAAAGAACGTGGATCTGCGGATAACGCGAGATCTATCAAATTCATATTGTCGTCAAGTTAATAGAAGGAAAGAAAATGTTGTTGAATGCTAGAAGATTAAGGTGATACGTATCTCCTAATGTTATCTCCATTTCGTTTATCCCCGATGCCCGATGCCCGATACCGCCATCATTCTCATCCAATGCAAACCCAGTCACAGAAATAAAAACACAATGCCCAATGCTATGCAAACCTCCTCCCAATAAATGGACCAAATGAGTGACCAACTACCAACAGATCCCGAATAAGTACCTTACTCCTAAGCATCATCATCCTCCTCCTCATGATCGCCCCCTTATCTTCCCTCCTAGTTCAGGTCTTCCCGGCGGCATATGATTTAACAGATTTTGCTCTGTTTGAAGCAACCTATGCTCTTGCCAGCCGAGTCCGGGGCGTCCAGCAGTTGGTCAAACACGTCGTCGAGACTGAAATTGAAGTCGCTGATGCCGCAGCTGGCACCAATGAAGTCGGTGAAGAAGGACGTCGAATCAAGGCCGTTCTCCGAGAAGGTCTTGGCCGCCTCGACAGCCTTCATAAAGGCCTTCGATGAGCCACCGGAGATTGCGTCGATACCCTCAGAGGCTATCGTGCCGAAAGCAGATATGACAGCGGCACATATAACTTCATCCAGCTTAGATAGAGCTTGAACGATGACGTCCACGAACGGCTGTGCGACGGTAGCGACGTCGCAGACACATGTGCCTGGCGTCCAGAGGTTGCCGTCGTCGTCTGGGTGTACGATGCTGGGGTCTGTGTCTGCCTGGTCGGTGCCTGGGCCCTTGCACTATATTCAAAACGCACGGGTTAGTCATATTCTCTCTATCTTGAAAGGAGTCATCAAGAGGTAAGTACGTACCCCAACTCCGTTCGGGTCGGAACCTGGGTCCTCGATAGGGCAAAAGGTTTTGCATGGTGCAAGTTCCTTATCTGTCGGCCCGGCTCCAAAGTACGACATGCAGATACCTATCCTCCCGAAGTTGGTGATGGTATCGGCATCGTTGCGAGGTAGGACGGCTGCGAAGCTCGTGCCGATGCTCCCAACGAGAGTGATTGTCGAAAATAGCGAAGAAGCCCTCATTTTAACGGAAATACGTGGGTAGGTAGGCGGTGTTAGGAGGCGAAGCGAGGAAACTCTGAAATCGGTAACTGGGAGGGAGGGTTATAATGTAGGTAGAAGATCTGATCTGCGAATGCGAGGAGTTGATTCTGCATCTAATACAGATCTAACATGGTGTCCGGTGGTATATATATATTCACGATTTAAGAATTGATGTATGACCAGAATTTGCTTTCCAACCACCACTCGCGTCCGATGTTGGGCGCCAGTCGACAAACAATGAAATCCATATTAACAACGTCGGAACTTCTTCTTCCCAGGCGTCAGCCACGTGTTGACCTCTTGATGCGGACTACACCTCTGCGATGTAAATAGATATTGACAGGTATCTAGGCAGTGTACATATCCAGTGCCGCGGGATTCTTTGTGCTACGAGCCTCACAGCCGCGCCAACATAGTTGATAGCAACCAATCAAATCCCAGAGTGTATAGGTCTATGTAGGTATATTGCTATCTAGGTGTAAGTGAAAGAAAACTGACCCAGAGAAATAAACATGTAGGATAGGCTTGGAGTCCCTCGGGGTAGCTTCTATCCGTACCTAGGTAATCAACCACATATTGAAAATGACAAACGTAGGGCCATATGTGCACTTCAAGGGCGACTATTGGTGATACATACTTTCGGAAGTTATTTTTGCCATTGAAGTTAGCTTCGTTGGTTGGGTTAGGTATGATGACAAAGTCCCAAGTCAACCACATTCGCGTTTGTTTCGAAACAAAATCCAGCTGACAGCTTCGAGCCTTACCGTAGAACCGGGCGCTAAGAGATCGGATCATGCCGCCGCCGGAACGGGGAACCTGTAAATAGAAACTAGGAGGGTCTGCGCGCCGCTTGATTCGTCGAGTCTCCGCACAGCCCCTGCGACCTATCGTGCGCATGCAGCTGCATATATTCTCCTCCCGTAGCCCTATTTTTATTTCACTGCCTTCCGGAATCAATGACTGCCGTCTCTTGGCACCTTGCAAGCACCACGAAAGGGATATATCATTTACTCTAGATTAAAGAGGCCTCTCATTCGCAAGAACGTGGTCGCTCGACTAACTAGTAACTACATTGACAGCTCAGTTGAACTAAATGACATATTCCAGCAAACAGTCCCATTACTAAATCGTCTGCTGGGCAGCTGGGGTAGTTTACCATTCCTATCAAATCGAAACGTATCTTGGGCCCTCATCATCATCTTCTACTTTTACCTTTGTAGCTGGTTGCTTTACATTCTGTTTCTTTAGAATTTCAACTTCTTTCTTCTTCGCGCTTCTTGTTCTCGTTGCCACGGGATCCTGGACCTCAAAGTCAACAGCTTGTGAAGCCTGAACTTCAGCTTTACCTATGACCTCCGCGATTAATTGCTCGACATCCTGACTCTCATCATTCCCAGCTCGGGACCTCTGCGCTCCTTCTCTCTGTCTCCTTTGTCTTTGTGTGCTCCTGTTCTGCACGCGAACATACTTGAAGTGATACTCGCAGCGTATCGAACTAAAAGGAGAGGCTACCGGTTTATCACATTTAAGCTCGGCACATATCCCCTCCTTCTTGGTTGCATAGTACGTATCCATACGATTATTTAGATGGCGGGCACAAGAAGTGTGTCCGGGAACGATGGGTTCCGTACAACGCTTGCATTTGCCTTCGCCCACTCTTTTCTGGTATCTTTTTCTTCGGTACGCGAGGTGGTGAGCACACGTTTTGAAATTGCTGTCCGTAGTTCTTTTGCACCGCTCTACCGCACATTTTCTAGTTTCATTCGCACTATGGCCAGGGGAAGTAGGACCAAGGGAGGTATATCCAGAAGAGGTGAACCCGGGAGAAGTAGGTTTAGGGAAAGCAGGATAAGTGGAAGCAAGGTTCGGGACGCCAGTCTTGGGAGGAGTCGGTTCTGGGTTTAGAATGTATGCGAGATCCATGGTTGATAGATTTCCAAGCCACCGACGCTTCCGATGGATAGCTAACACTATCACTAACACTAGGAGTTGAATGGGTGTAATATATATTAAATTCTCCCAGCTAGCATAGTCATTCAGTTCTAAGATACTGATTAGCTGGATCATGTAGAAGGCATTGTTTATGGCAATAAATCAGTACAATGCCTTGTTCATTGTCACTATTGTTAGTGCTGAACCAAGTTCTCTTATGCTCTGTTGTCTTTGATAAAGGGTTTTCTCTATTGCTTTCGCTCACAACTGAGCTACATCTTATCTCTTAAGTATGAATATTAGGGATAGAGAGACAAAGGAGAATATAGTGGCCCCCTTAGCATACGAATTGAGAGATATGGTAGGTAATGAGCCAATAGATGGCTCAAGTATAGCACCATCAGCCACTGAGGTCATCAGAACAAGCTCGGGTAAGAAAGACTTCCGAGTTCAAATCAAAGCAAGGCAAGAGAACTACCTTCATTCAACTTATTTTTGGACACCGAACCACTCCAGCCTACGATCGCGGACTCCCGAGCGGTAACCATGCATCATCATATTCGTATCGCTCCCAAAACAACCAGCCCTCAAGCGCCGTGAGCAAAACTCGCACCACCAACCTCCTTATCAAAGTCCACACAAGCCGAGAGTCCACACAATTCAAACACATCCCTCACCCCGCCATCGATCTTGCCCTCGGCAGTATACCGATCCCGAATCTCGCCCGTCTCCTTCAACTCTTTGCAGAACTCGCGCATGGCAATGAACACGCTAGTCATGCCCGCAATGGGCCAGATGACAATCCTAAACCCGAGCTCCTTGGCCTCCTTCGCATTGACAAGCGGCGTGACGCCGCCCGTCACCATGTTCAGGAAACACGGCGTGGGCGCCATGTCCCGGACCACCCGCGCCATCTGGTCCTTCGTCCGCATGCCCTCGAGGAACGCGACGTCGGCGCCGGCGCGGACCGCGGCTTTCAGGCGCGCGATCGCCTCGTCGTAGCCGTGCGACTGCAGCGCGTCCGTGCGCGCGATGATGACGACGTCCGAGCCCATGCGCGTGCGCGCCGCGTCCGCCGCGCGGATGCGGGCCTCGAAGGTCCCCGTGTCGACGAGCTCCTTGCCCATGAGGTGGCCGCACCGCTTCGTGGCGACCTGGTCCTCGATGTGGAAGGCGGCTACGCCCTGCAGGATGTACTTCTCGGTCGTGCGGGCGACCATCAACGGTCCGCCGAACCCGGTGTCGGCGTCGGCGATGACGGGCACGGAGCGGTCGAGGCCGGCGATCATGCCGGCGTTGTTGGCCATGTCGTCGACGGTCGTGAGGCCTAGGTCGGGTTGTCCGAGGAGGGACGCTGCTGTTCCCGCGCCGGTCTGGTTGGAGGTTAGTCGGGTGTGTTTGTTAAGGGCTTATGTTATAGAAAAGGGGGTTTCCTACCATGTATAAGGCGTCAAAGCCCACGTTTAACGCCACGCGGGCTGTGAGTCCATCATGAACGCCTGGACAGACTATGACCTTCTCTAGGTCAGCTAGCATCTGCCGGAGCTTCGTTGCGGACTTGGTCTAAGCCATGATGAGAGTTACGAATAAGTAGGTAAGTAGGCACGCAATCAAAGTCTGGCAATACGAAGTCGTCGTCGAAAAGACTGAGTTACTAGCTAACAGTCACTTACGATTATATACCTAGTAGAGCCATTCTATAAACTTTTTGCCATTACCGCCTCCGTCCTCGGAGCTTGCGGCTCATTTCGAGCTTCGAAATAGTGACGTCGGCCTTAGTATCCGCTTTATACCCGCGCGAACTAGTCAAGAGCCGCAGTAACCCTAAAGCCACGTGGGACTGTTATTAATAGGACCTTGGACAGTGGTTCGCATTTCACAGTCGACTTCCGTGGAGGTCCTATGGTAAAATTTAGGAGAGCCCAAGTGGGGTGGCGTAGCGGAACGAGACAGCTACGCATGTAGCTCGGAGAGTTCAGAATGCTCGGTAGATTCTAGCGTTGCATATATGGAGCATCTTGCCTGCCAAAGTGCCGGCGACGGCGGTTTCTGTTGGGAGGGCATGCTGCTAGAGGTAGCGGCGAAGGGTAGGTAGTAAATAAATCGGTGCTATAGCACGAGGTATTTGGGCTTTTGGTTATTCTCTTCTTCATTGTCCTATGTGTTGGCCGGACCTCACCAAATCTCGCCCTTAAGTATGATTACGGATAGGGAGCAAGGTCGCATTGTGCTACATAGCTACTCTCAGAACTAAGAAACCGTCAATATATTGCAGTCGAAATAATAAGACATAGGAACCAAGTATAGTCCTCTGGCTCTCCTGCGAAAGGCACGAAAGATCTATTGATGCTGCATGAAATTAGGATGGGATTCAATGCTCATAAAGAAGCAACCAATAAATACTATAAGACACTTACGTCTTACAGCCTTGAAAACTCAGTTCATAGGTAGCTAATAAGATCTTGGATGATGAAATCACAGAGGATTGGTGACAGGCTCGCAAAGGTACATTCGAGGATTCGTTAGGATCCTAAGAATGGCGCGTGTAGTAATTCGTCTTCTGGAGGAGGGATGTGGTTCCGTCAGGGGTTGAGTGCTATACTGGTGAGGTGAATGTTTCCATGGAATGAAATTTAATAGGAACTAAAGTCTTTCGACAGGTATTAGAGTATTGCATGACTTACGTCGAGAAAGCACTTCCTTAGGTGGGTAGGTAGGTAGGACGTTCCTGATCCATCCATCTACCTATTACCTTGAACTAGACCTAGGTAGATATATCGCCAAAATATTGATTTCCGGATTACTGCTGGCGTCAGGGATAAGAGAATGATGATTCCAAATCCAACTAATTTTCATTTCACTTGTATAACATTCATTGCCGTGGGCAGACTTTAAGTGCGCTTGACATCGGCAAACACATCTGACTTAGAGCAAACTTTTATATCCCTAAAGTCTTGAAACATGGTTTGATCATCTTCCCAGACAACTAATATCATGATTCAAAATCTCCTCTCGTAAACGTCGTAGTTTTCAATCTTTTCGCATGCGTGATCTAATAGATAGGCACTTGGTGAGACCTATTAAGTTGAATTTTTCACTTGGAATAGCATGCATGCGTTGGTGGTCATATCAATTGAACGTAGGTCGCGACATATTTAAAACTCTTTTATGGCAGCCTACTCAGAAGAGCCAATAATGGGGAATGTTATTCGAATGTAGCTTCTACTATGTAGGTAGCTAGGTAGGTAGGTATTTAAATGTTTCAGCATATTCGCCTTTTCCTGACATCCAAGTTGACGATCCAGCGAAATCTACATGTTGCAATCCCTGAATACAATCAAGGATACCTAAGTCCCATCTCCTCGTTTGGAAACTTTCCATGGTACATTTGGCTTCGTCTGTTTTTAGAAGACCCCGTTACCCAAGTTCTCGGGTAACTCAACTTGACGCGCAACTTGTGAGAAGGGACACATACGCGGGAGATCATTTTGCACCAATCCCAGCCAGGCTGCCTAAAATTACCTATTTTGCGTGATGCAAACCATGGGCTCTACAATAGGCGAAACCAGCCTCTTAAAAAAAAAACAAAAAAAAAAAAAACGCCTGACCAGGAAATGGGAACGCGTAGATGTCATGTGAATGGCGAAATAAGCGGGTGAAGAAAGTGGTCGTGCTCCTTAATTTGTACTGGGGCATCATGTACCAAGAAACCAAGAAAGCGTCGTCGTCAAAAAGACGCGGAGAATAAACAGGTCGTTCCTGTTTCAAGTACATGTGGTTTTTGCTGTTTTACGCTATGTAGGGAGGAGAGGAGGTCCCGAGCACGTGGGTTATGTCTAGCCTGGGCTATTTTTGTTACACCTCGAAATATCCGCGGTAGGATATGTAGCAGGTAACCTGGAAAATGGTTCCATAATCCCGATGGTCACCCCGTTTGGAACCACAAGTCGGGACAGGCATTTCGATCTCAAGATTCACACAAGTTGTTCGGAGTACAAGTACATACCTAACTCATGTACGCCTATGTTTTAGGATCTGCGTGAAGCGTTATGGAGTGGCACCATTCATTCTTGGCTACAATGAATGACCGGTCCAACAGACGGAGGGGGAGTTTGGGAATAGGAGCTATCGAACACGGGCGGAGATCCTCATACGTAGTCGGAAGTTGCAAATCACAGTCCGCACTTCTTGGGAGGAGTTCGTACATGGAGGCCACGCTTCCGTCGCCGAAGCGGAGGTGGAATTGAACCGCACAATGGCCGAATAGGTAGGCAGGTAGGTTATATAAGTTCCTGAGGGGAAATAGTTGTGTGATTGATCAACGACAAAGAGGACACTTTATCAATCTCGTGCTGCCCAAGACAGCCTTCTTAAAATGGTTGGAAGGTTCTGTCAGATCGACAGAGCTATTCTTCAAATCGCTTGCTACATGTAGGCATGGAATCACAGATCGACCGCCCTCATCCCATTTGTTAGATGACCCCCCTTTCCGTGTTTCACGTTCAGGCTCTTGGACCAGTGAGACCGCACCTTGCATGGTCGCAGCGGCATCGCCTACGGTGGGCTGCAGATCTTGGTGTTCAGCCGCCTACAATGCGGGCGGAGAGCACATGCTGAGCAGGCCTAAGGAGCCCACTTACTCGCTATCGGTTGGCCCGGTCGGCGGTTGTTAATTCCAATAGTAGAGCTTCCTGCCAGGGGTTTCTACAGCTCTTTTGGCGATCTTACACGTTTGCAGAGCGCCCTAATAGTTGCGAAACGGTGATTGAGGCTCCGGCTTATCTGAGCAGAGGATGCCTCCGGATCATCCCCCTACTAGTCAGCACCTATTCTGTACATAGGTTAGGTATCTTCATGGCACCTGTGAATTGCATCGCGTCGGGCCGGTATGCAGTGCACTAATGGCTTGTTGCCGTCTTCTACTGAATTCACCTGTGGCTCCCGTTGACTTTATACAAATCCCGACCAATCAATTTTTGTGTATGCCGCTTGTTGGTGACGATGGCGGGAGGAATTTCTCTTTTCTGTGGGATACTGTACTCGTCGGTGCTATCATGGGATTCACCATCCCACCAACAGAACTGGAAGGTCAAGTAGCACCATTCCTAAAGGGCAGGTCAGATCATCCACAAGCCGTACTTTTTGAGGTCGACCGACCGAATGATCGAGTATTCGTACGGGGTTACACCGATTTTTACACGATTCGACTTATATTGAGAGAAGACCAGGTCTATGGTAGTACTACCGTGCCTCAAGGCAACATCGCACACGTTGAATGTCAGAAGCTTAATTGCAAAAGGCTGAATGGTAGCGCTTTTGATATGGCGTTGATAAAGTCGAGGCTGGTCTGGTCTTGCAATAATATAATAATATTTCTGTAGCCGAACTCACTGCATCTGCATGTCCATTCCCAATGGCCATGTTCAATAAGAGGCATTGCTATAGACCTGGGTTCGAGTTCTTTTTCTGCCGCCCCAGGAAACGGTGAAGACCTACCTAGTTCCCTAGCATCACGGCGGCTGTTTGCGTGCACGATTGTGTGAAGACTGACGAGGAACTAGCCAATCATGATGGCTTGTCGGCAATTAAGCCACTGTATTAGGCACATTGCGACGGGTTTAGGCGTGGAGGTTCCCGCATGGAAATTTGATCAGAGTTGCAAACGCCAAGATTATTTTTTAATCACCACCGGAACAAGAGTCCTTGTCCTTGTAGAAGCGGCAAATTCCAAATTGCCATGGCTCACGCCAGCAATGCCGGGCAGCCGGGGGTAGGAAGCGGTATGCGGTATGCATGGCTGAAAAAAGAAAAAGCTTCGCCTCGCTTGATTAGAACCATGATATTGGGTGTAGTCGAGACGCTTCTGGATGTTCTAGAAAGTTAGTCCTCAGATATTGGAAGATGGAAGACAACATGTGTACGATAATATGAAATGCTCAAGACCGAAAATATTATATCGGGTGCCTGTCATGTCGCCATCACTATCATCGTACAGTAGTATTCGGGTGTTCTTCAGTTCAAGCTCCCCCCTCCCCCACGGGCGGACACACTGACGGAATTGACCCCTGATCTGCAGCTGTGCCACGAATGCCCGTTAAAAAAAGTTGGAAGTTCATCTTGTATCTTCTAAAATTTTTAACGGGTCCGTGATGGGGTCTTTTGGTAGGATCCCGTAGCTTCGGAGATATGATCAAGCTCAAATCGTAAGGAGGATTTTGATCCAGCTAAAGTGCAACATTATGGGGACAGGGAGGTAAGTGTCCTGATATTTACCGTCGTCGAGATCATGTCGGCCGATAGGTAGTTGGATAGGCGTACTTAAAACACTTGGACGACGAAAAAAAAAAATATACCGAAAAATCTATGTTGATACCATACCATGTCCTGGCCTGAGACATAAATAAATACCACGAGCAACGAGAGGGAATGGTTGCTCGCGCGATCCATACAATTGACGTAATGATTGAAATCTCGCCGAACTAGGTCGAGGCCACGGCGAGACATTCGAAACGAAGGCTCCACTAGCTTACGAATGCTAGCCCCCCCTTATGTTGGTCAGTTAGGGGCAGGCTGGGAAGAATCGAGACAAACGACGTAATGATCTTCATAATTGATGACCGAACGGTAAACATGCTTGTAAGTTCCCAACATGGTTAGTTGAGATCGAATTTTAAAAATTAAGCACCATGCAAGTTTGACGATAGTGAGGAGGTTGCAACACCATTGAAGAAGATAGATTGATTGTGTAAGGTCTGGATGAATCTACCGATACTTGAGAAAAAAGAGTTCGTGAGGTAAGAAAAGAAGCTTTTTAAAATCTCGTGTCTAGACCTTCCACTAAGACGATTCGTCCCATACCCTAATCACTTTCTAATCAAAATTCAACTAAAAATAAGGTACGCGTAACCTTCTTCTCAATTGGTTCTAGACTTGTCAACGTCAACCCTAAGTATATTTTAGAAAGGCACAAGGTTCACTGACTAGAGTAGAAAGGGGTGGCAGTGATGGGACGGCACGCAAACTTGAAGGTCCAAACACCTATATTCTATTACGCAGTCTCTCACTTACACACATACCACTAATACGGCAATATGAAGCGCAGGGCATACATGGTGACCATGGGACGTGCGAGACTGACGCCTCTTGTCGTCGGCTCTTCATTTCATGTTTACTGAAGATTCGTCAGCACGCTTTGCGAATGATTCTAAATTCAGGTATTATTCTTCGTATTGAGAATGTAGAATATTGGACGGGCAGACGGGCAACGCATGGCGAGAAAGATCGTCGCTAACACTACCAGCCACATCCACTGTATTATCGGAAAGCAATCCAACCAAGCAGCCAAGCAAGAAAAAAATAGAGACGATGACGATATTTTCTCTTAATCAGCTTGGGTAACCCACCATCGCTAGCGCCACCACTCTGATTAAGGAATCTGGAATTTTTTGGCAAGTTCTAAATGTGATACCCTCTGTCATTCATGGTGGGCTGTAAGGTTACGGTGTTATCCGTCCAAAAGCTACATATGTACATGCCCATAAATGGTAATTGAGTGTGGAATTTAAGCACGCATTAGATGGGACGATCACAAGCCATTCAATCAACCGTCGACCACTAAAGCTTAGTACAGTAAACAGTCAGAAAACCCCCTTATTAGACATTCAATGACAGCCAGCACATTTGTATGTAAGTACCTAACACATACGTACAACTTGGCAGCTTGATTGTAAACAACCATACTTCGTACAGTGTCTACATAGTATCGGAAAACATGTATTTTTCTTTTCTTTTGGCATGGGATTTATTCCAGGATCTACAGGCTGTACAGTCCCATGTGTACCCCGACCGAGGGTTGCGTAAGTCGATGACCTATCAAGCGAAGGAACTGTCAATTAAACCGAAATGCGCAATGCAATGTCGCCTCCTCTCCTATGCAATCTGCGCCTGTCAGGGCCAATTAATCATAATTGATGGCGCCGGGAAGATAGTGAGAAAAAGAAAAGAAAAAGCAACGCCAACCAAGAATGGATTACCGTGCCTGGTCTTGAAAGTCGTCAACAGCGCCATAATGTTATAGTCGTACTAATCAAGCAAGCCGTTGGAATTGGAAACAGTTTAGTCCAATGAGCTCTTAACCCTTCTGGGATATTGAATTCTCTCATTGGTTGTTTAGATCGACCCGCCCCTTTTTGAGGTCGCGTTCCCCTTGTTGATGCAGTTTCCGGTTTGCGGTTTGCCCACCACACTAATCTGCCACTAATCTGCCAGGGCAGCCGGGGCACAACAGGGCAAGGAAAGAGGAGAGAGAGAGAGAGAGAGGAGCCAGGAGGGCAAGGAAAGCCATACCGCGCGGAGAAGGTAATTGCACACTGTATATCGCTATGTACCGTTCGGTCACTGATCTAATTCGAATCCCTGTAACCCCAATTTATGCCCCTACTCGTCTGCTCGTCTGGGCATTGGCACCTGCTGGGCTCTCTGGCTTGGTGCTTGGTGCTTGCTTGGTCTCGTCGCATTGTGGCCATTTGCTCCAGTCCACCCCATCAGTCCCATCTACTTCCCTTGTACCCGCTACTTTGCACTACAGTGACTTGAACCCACTACTGCACATAGCTTCCGCTTGTAGCACGGAAGCGACCCCCTGTCAAGCTTGTTTCTCTTCTCATCTTTTACTCAGTGTCCCTTGATCGATCCCTCCTTTTCCTTTTCTACCGATGAGTTCCTACTTTTTTTGACCTTCGCTTTGTTACTTCTTCTTTCTTCAACATTGGAAAATCACCATTCCTTCTTTGCCTCGTCAGTTTCAGTAGGCGCCCTTACACGTCAGAGGGTGTGAAGCGTTTGCTTTCTTTTACACCTCTGCCCTTAGCATTTTTATTTTACCTCCCTTTATTGAGAGGTGTCGTTCGTTACGCTTATTTCGAGGTGCAAAGTAAGCAATTTTCCGAATAGCTACCTACGGCCCCAGCCGACATAGACTGTCATCCCGCCGCGCCGCATGCCAAGCCAACGGACACGGAACACGCTGATAACCGTCATCAAGTAATCGGACGGAGCATACGTCTTTTTGGATTAGAATCGAACACATTACTACCGTCAAGGCCGATCTGGCTATAATTAAGAAAGTTTTAGCTCCCTCCTGGCAAACAGTCGCCGAGGGAATGACGATGGGAGCAAAAATGGCCTCCTCTCATCAAAGGTTCTTCAGCATGCGGAACCCTTTTTCTAGATGCGTGCTTTTCGCCGTGGCATTGTTGATACTACTTGCCGTTTCTTGGAAGTCCGACCGTATAGAAGACGTCGGTTCGCGAATAGTCAAAGCCGCGTCCACCCACAACAATAAGGGTAGCGTGCAGCAACAACCCCTTGGTGATGGACCCCAAGCCACCGATAAGGATATCGTACCGATTTCGACCCATGTGGCGGACTGCAGTGTCAACTCTACCCATATGGGTGAGTTGAAGGCCAAGTACGAGCTTGGAGACACCTTCAAGTATCTGAAACGATATGTGAAGATCAACCGCGAGCCCATCCCCCGAAAGTCGATCACAAAGATCAGCCAACAATTCCTTCCCAACGCATTCACTACTGTCGACATGCAACACCCAAGCAACTACGGAAATGAAGAGTGCATTGAGCCTCTTCAAGTCCCCGTTACCCAATCGCCCTACCCTACTTCTGGTAATTTGTCCGACTTCATGTTCGGCGTATCGACTACGTTCAAGAGATTTAGTTCCGATAAGACAAGCCCAGTCAACGAATGGACGTACTGGTTGACGGATGGCAAGGGCAATTCCAATGGTGGCAAGTTGGTTCTTCTGCTGCTGGATGCGACCGAGGATCAAATTTTGCACGCTAAGACTATCCTTCACCATGCCGGAATTGATGTTGATGTTTACCACTCCGATTCGTCAATGGAAATGGCCGTTCGTTATCTGACTCTCATTCCGACTTTGTATAACCACCCGGAGCGACCCTCGAAGAAGTGGCTGGTGTCTTGCGATGACGATACTTTCTTCCCAAGTGTTCACGCGTTGACCAAGAAATTCGAGGTCTACGATCCCAGCGATATGCTTTACATCGGTACCCTATCTGAAGATGTCAACAACGTTGACCGTCATGGTTCGCAGGCTTTCGGAGGTGCCGGTGTGTTTTTGTCAGTGCCTTTGGCGGCACAGATCACCAAGGACTACGAGACATGCAAGACGGAAGAGAAGATTCACGAGTCCAACTCGGGCTGGGGTCCTCAGGGAGATATCCTTCTCCGTAAATGTATCTACGAGAACACGGATGTCCGTCTATCTATCCTTCGTGGTCTTTACCAGCTTGATCTCTACGGAGACCCATCTGGTTTCTACGAGTCCGGTATCAAGCCCATCTCTCTTCACCACTTCAAGGGTGGCGGGTGGCACTCGGCTCTTCCCTGGGAGTACACCAAGATTGCCCACATCTGCGGTGAAGACTGTACTCTCCAGCGATTCCAGACAAGCGACAACTACATCATCTCGACGGGTTTCAGCGTTGCTCACTATCCTCGAGGTATCAACTTCAACCTTGCTCAGATGGAGAGGACGTTCGCTGCGGCGCCGCAGGACAAGGGGTGGAACTTGGACTACGTCTTCGATCCACAGCGCCCTAGTCTCTTGAAGACCGGCCGCAAGATCAGCTGGGACCTTCAGGAGGCGCGCGTGAACGACGACAACTCTGTTACCCACGTCTACGTGCGGAAGGGCAATGACTGGAGATGGGTCGACCTTAACGGCGAGCCGATGGAGCAACTCGATGGCGTTATAGAGCTCATCTGGATCCCGTAAGGGACTCAACGCAGCGCATGCCGAATGATATAACGATCTTACACGACGGTATAGGAAATGGCGGATGTTTTACTCATCTACTCCACTTAGAGAAGATTGGATCGGAAACCTTTGCGAGGTCTTGCCATGGATACTGCAACAGTGGTTATTGCACGCCTCACCGAATCGCCATTTCACATGACCTGTGTTTTTCGACTCGCCGAATATCGATTAAGTTGACGATGTCTGCTTTGTTTTGCATTGATGCATTACTATCAGTCGAAACATTGTTATACCTACCCTGCTCCGCTCCTGAGGTCGATTTGGCTCACCTCCGTCCGTGAGCTACTTTCGCGCCCAGGCTGTACATTTATCAACGCTGGTTACCGCATACAACTTGTCGACGATCAGATAATGCATAATATTCACCGCAATCAATCATCCTTTTCTTTTTGTCATCTACCCCTTGATTTGATCCCGCGAAACAACAACAGTATACCTCTGATATACTACACCACATACCTATCAAAACATTTCAGAACCGGCGTCAGTGACGACTGTGATGGGTTGCGCTTAGCATTTACACAAAGCATTTTCTTTTCTTCATCTCAGTTTATCAGCTGGAGATATCCAATTTTATTTTTAGGGGGCTACATTTTGTTCGCTGCGTCCGTTGTATCATAGATGTGCTGTACGGGAAGCGGAGTTACGAGCATTAGATGTTCAGCGGGGATCACGCTGTAGTGTTCATTGCGACAAAATACCTGGCTGAACGGTTTGCGATTTTGTGGTGGATCTCTTTCTGGGGGGTTTTATGCTAGGGAGGACATTATGTGCCGTACTGGAGGACATCACCGGCTCGGAATCGAAGTGCTCGAGACGACTTGGATGGATGTGCCGCTTATGGCTGTACATATTTAGATAAGGGGAAAATATGATAAACACCATAATTAAAACCGTTGAAAAAATCAATTGTGTTTTTTTTTTTGAGAGAGAGAGAGAGAATTGATATCTAATAGTTGTGACTCCGCGATGTTGAGGTCCTGTATCGTATTTTGTAAATGTTTCTTTAGCTCGTGCAACAGGTTAGGTATACATACCTCTGAAAACATTGCCCATAATATATTTTAGCTACAGTCGTATTGTAAGGTACCTAAATATGGTCTTCAATAAGACATCAAAGCTAAGAGGAGTCAGCCTCTATTTATGAAACTCTAAACTCAGGCACGAACATGTAGCCATTCGACATTATCAAATTGAAGGCATTAAATCGGTACAAGATACTTCCACTAAACTAACAGCTGCAACTGCCCCGCACCCCACCAAAGAAGCAACGAACAAAAACAACATTTGGGTTTCTGGCCTTGTTGCCGTTGCCTTTGATAAAAACGGGATGAAGTCATTCATTTATTTGAACTTATTCCTCGATTCCCACCCAACCCTAATTCTTTCATTCTAAGTCCGTAACATTTTGTGAGCAATTGTGCGTTGCATCGATTTGCAGTACCAGGTTATGATATCGGGCGTAGCCTTAACTGCCATAAAACTTTAAACCTTTGCATCCTCGACTTCATTTGTACCTGTTTTCAGCTCAGCAAACATGCCCGCTATGCAGACGAATATTCTCGCGGTCCCTTTTCGCAAAGGGACTCAACTATCGTTGTCCTCGGCCGTGCGACAGTATATATCTACTAAATATGACCAACATCCAGATATGTTTCGTCAAGACCTCGAGGTCATCGATGCGTTAAGGCGTGATGCTGTCAATGTTCGCGAGCCACATCCGAGTGGTGTCCCAAGACTACAAGCATATGCTGGACAGCTGGTTTGGATTAGTGGAAAGTTCCCTATAGATGTATGTTTGTTTTCCTACCCAAGTAATGAGCCTTCTTTCTTGTAGAAGACACTTGTACTTACATATACTCTCTTCCCTAGATCGGCGCGGAATTTACTTGGTACCCTGCCCTTGGCTATAATACCGAACGACCCATTGTCCATAACAATCTGAAATTCGAACTCGCCAATATCCTATACAACCTCGCCGCACTCTATTCACAATTAGCTATTGCCTGCAATCGATCGAGCACCGATGGCCTCAAGACGGCAGCGAGCTACTTTAGTCAAGCCGCAGGTGTTTTGACACACATGAAGAATGCCGTCATACCTGAGCTACGGACTACGCCACCCGAAGATATGGACGAGCACACCTTGGATGCGTTGATACAGTTACAGCTAGCCCAGGCGCAAGAATGTTACTGGCAGAAGGCCGTTATGGACGGTTACAAAGATGCATCGATTGCGAAACTGGCTGCTAAGGTGTCGGATTTCTATAATGAGGCTGGAGAGGCGGCCATGCGATCCGAGGCTATAAGCAGCAGTTGGATCCATCATATGAGCGCGAAACACCATCACTTTGCGGCTGCCGCTCAGTATCGCGCCGCCTGCGATTGCCTTGAGAAGAGGAAATATGGCGAGGAGGTTGCCCGACTGCGTGATGCTGTAGCTTGTGTGACAGAAGGTCTTAAGGAGACTCGCGGAGGCTACTTACACAAAGCAGTAGTGGATGATCTAAATGGCCTCAAGAGAAGAGTAGAAGAGGACTTGAAGCGAGCTGAAAGGGATAATGACGTGATTTATCTAAGTATGTTTCTCGTTATAATATCCCAACATCATTGTCAGATTTTAGAGCTAACCGTCATGTTATAGTTCCAGTACCGCCAAAGTCCGAACTGAAAATCCTGGATCGAGCGACTATGGCTACTGTGAGGATACTACCACAGGTATCATCACCACTGGATTATCTAGGCGAAAAGGGAGAGTTCGGCCCTCCTCTCTTCACGAAACTCGTCCCCTACTCAGTCCACATCGCCGTCTCCATTTACGAAGAGCGAAGAGACCGTTTAGTTAATCAAAACATCATTGGCGAACTGGAAACGCTGAATGAAAGGGTTCATGAGATTCTTTCATCGCTTAACCTTCCAGGTTCCCTTCAGGCTTTTGAGAAACCACTTGGTTTACCTGGAACTCTGGTACAGCATGCCGAGGAGATACGTCAGGCAGATGCCCTTAATCGCTTGCAAAGAAGCTTTGCAGATATTGACAAGCTGCGCGCATCCGATCTAGCTGTATTTGAAGAGGGAAAGAACCTATTACAAGCAGAAGAGGAAGAGGACAACCAATTACGGAGGAGATACGGCACGGATCGATGGTCACGACCCGAGAGCCGTTCCGAGCCAGCCCAGGGCATGCAACTCTGGAATCAGGTTAAAGACGCCGAAAGCTGGTTTGCGAATAGTGCAAGTAGCGATGGAGTGGTGCGCGACAAATTCCATGGTATAGAGCCCACTTTAGCAGTTCTCTCTGGGCCGGATCGTGGCCTCCTAGATTTTGTCCCCTCTTCGCGACGCACCGAAATCCCGGAAACATTAAGGCCTGTAATCGGTCGATTACGTTCAGCCTACAATAACATAACACGTCTGGAGGGTCGTCGTCGCAGGAAATCAGAAGCTCTTCGTGAAAAAGCCCGTAGCGACGACATCAGACCGGACATCCTGGCTGAAGCGGCGCGTCTGGAGCGTGCGCATACGGTGGCAACTGCTATTGTACCAGCGCATTTCGAGGAGTTCTTCGAGAAACGCCTAGACTCACTCTACGAGCCAGATCTTGACCTGGTGAAGACAGAGGGCACAGAACAGGAGAAGCTGATTACGGAACTTATCAAGGTGAACCGCGATTTTGAGAGCCAGAAAAAGATGTCTGGTGACAAGGGCAACAGAGAAAGAGAGCAAGCCCTCCAGAAGCTAGAGAACGCTTATTACAAGTACAAGGAATTGGTCAGCAACGCGGATGCCGGCCGCAAGTTCTACAACGATCTCAGTCGCATAATAGGTGGCTTTCGAGATGGGGCGCAGACCTTTGTGGCCGAGAGGAGACACGAGGCACGTATGCTGGAGGATGAGCTGAATATGCCCCCTCTAGGAAACTTAAGTCTGGGAGAACCTAGACAACAAGTTGTACAGCCCACTGGCCCATCCTCTACCGGTTGGGACAGTGGTGCAGGCTATCAAGGCCAGGTGCAACAGCAACCGCCACAAAATTCCTTCTTGCCACCTCAACCTACACAGCTTAGACAGCAGGTCCCAAGTCCTGCAGAGGCGCCCATCCAATCGTGGGCTCCGCCTGGCGAGACAGTAGCCCCTCAACCACAACCGCCCAGGGCCAACCCCATGCAGAGTGTCTGGAACCCTGGCGCGGGCATCAAGTTTGCCAACACGCCGCCGCCTGTTGGAGGCGTGGGCGGGGGATCGAATGTTGGAAATGCTTCCCAGCAGGAGAAGAAGCCCGTTAGTGGGACCTGGGATCGAAACAGTGCGATACGATTTGGGTAAAGGGTGAATATCTAATCGTCATAATTACCCTTTACTACTGGGAATACGTATTGCCTGGTAGTGTCAAGCAGCTGCTTTTACGACAAGACGAGGGATGAGATGACGAGTTATGAACGGGAAGGTTTCGAGGTTACGAGTAGAATATGGGTCCAATGATTGCATTTGCATAGTAGAAGATTACGGCTATGAGGGCTAAGTGCTACGACAGTGGCATTTGGTGAATACCCACGCGGTTGAGGTGTATATAGACTCAATGATATCCTTGAATGAAATACCGACTAAAAGCGCTTGGTAAACTTGATAGATGCCTACTGTAAGATGCCTATTTAATCTACATGCGATGTGTCAAGTCACACCCCTTTGCGTTCCTTGATGGATATAGAGAACTGACCTAACCTAAGCTAAAGTAGCCTCATATTTTCCTTCATGAGACTAGAGTGAATACTACCAGAATAAATAAAAGTGAGCACGTGGGTACGAATGTGGTGGTTCAAGATATCTTGATTGTTTGATACGTGGGCCTGAGATTCAACTTACTAAACGTTATTCCACGGATGGATTTAAAGGAAACCTATCTAGCCTCTCAAATATGTCCTCTCATACCATGATATATACATTTTCTTTCTCACCACCTACCTACCTTCATACCTTCATAAAACATCATCGATCAAGACAAAGACGCAGCAGCGCCGGTCTTGCGAGCCCCAAGCACAGCCTTGCCCACAGCCGAATCATTCGGCCTGCCCAGCTCGCCCGAGATCCACTGTCCGACATCCGCCACGGCGTCGAGGTCGACGCCGGTCTCCATGCCCAGGCTCTCGAGGAAGTAGACCAAGTTCTCGGTGGCCAGGTTGCCGGTGGCGCCGGGGCTGTAGGGGCAGCCGCCGAGGCCGGCGACGGCGCTGTCGAAGGCGCGGACGCCGCGCTCGAGGGCGACGGCGGTGTTGACGAGGGCCTGGCCGTAGGTGTCGTGGAAGTGCACGGCGACGTCCTCGGCGCGGATGCCGGCGGCGGCCACGCACCGGAGCAGCTCCTGGGTGCGCGGCGCGGTGCCCATGCCGGTGGTGTCGCCGAGCGAGATCTCGTCCGCGCCCATCTCCAGCAGCGACGTCGCGATCTCGGCCACGCGGCGCGGGTCCACGTCGGGGCCCTCGAACGGGCACCCCAGCACGACGGAGACGTAGGCGCGCGCCCGGATCCCCAGCGCCTTGGCCCCCTGGATCACGGCTCGGAAGCGCTCCAGCGACGTCGCTATGTCGCTGTTCAGGTTTTTCCTGGAGAAGGTTTCGGTGGCCGCGGCGAACACGGCGAGTTCGATGGCGGGCTTGTCGCTTGATGCGCCTGCGAACGAGGCTGCTTGGGTTAGGTAGGCGTCTGGGTGTTTTTGGAGGAGGGCCGAGGCGTTCTCGACGCCTTTGGCATTTGGTGCTAGGAACGAGTAGGTTATCGGGACGGGCGAGGGGATCTTGTTTGTTAGGATGTGCTCTAGGATTTCGCCGGAGTTATCCATCTATAGTTAAAGTAGTTAGTTAGTTAGTAACAATGACAATGGCACTCTGAGTAAGTAAGTCTGGGTCGCATTTTATATAATAGGTAGGTAGAGGTGGGTATATATATAGGTAGGTATATATATTACGAGACTGAGACTTGCTAACCTGTGGCACCCATTTCGGTGAGACGAAAGATCCTGCTTCTATGAACGACACTCCCGTCTTCGATAGCCTCTCGACCAGCTCGATCTTAGTCGCTAGGGGAATAGACTTCTTCTCATTTTGAAGACCGTCTCTGGGTCCGACCTCGACTATCTTCACTTTGTTGTCAGACCGCGACTGCTGCTGCTGTGCCGGATTCCTCACGTCGGAGGCTGTCGCGAAACATCGTTGCAGACGGCGAGAAGAGGTAGTTATAGTTGGTGTTGGTGTTGATGCTCGCCAACGAGCCAATCGGATCATTGGACGCAGCGAGGCCATCTTGTATTCATATCGGTTGATGGGGTTCAAGTCAAGCTGTGTTTGCTTGCTTTTCTCGAACTCGAATTTGAAGATGGGCAGATGGGGTAAACGGGGTCTTAAGCTTGCCTGGCAAAGCTCGGCTACAAATGGGTACATGTAAGAAAAGCCGGGGTTATGAAGTCATTCTTGTATATTATGCATATACTATTGGATATGAGAATATGCTTCTCTAAATACAAATATCCATCAATCCGTCATGTTCCAGTTAGCTTGATTACACCAATCATGTGATTTAATTTGCTGTGGCTGCCCATAACCCCCCCAAGCTAAGAACTGCGCCAGCTTCTCAGGAAACTTTAAGCCTTTGTAACTTGTAACGGGACCCAGTTTTGGGAGCTTCCCTCTGCAATCAAACGTCAACGGTGGCTGGAGCTTCAATCGACGTTGCTTTCAATACTTCCCCCAGCGAATAACAACCAAGCTCTCCTCATTGGGAAGAAGCTTCATTCTAATACCCTCATATCTTCCCTTGGATCTCCTTTTTTTTTTTTAACCCGTGTGCAACTTTGTTGTTGGGAACATCATGTCGGACCCCCGAGAGTCGTCCTCGTACTCGATCGTGCCGAGGATTCGGTACAACACCGTCGGCGGTGTCAACGGTCCTCTAGTTATATTGGAAAACGTCAAATTCCCTCGCTACAACGAAATCGTCACCCTGACACTTCCTGATGGCACCGAGAGATCTGGTCAAGTCCTCGAAGCGCGAGGTGAGCAAAACCAGAAAGCCAACTTTCCCAGCCACCTTAGATCACCATCCTAACGAAATGTTTCTATCACAGGCGACCGCGCCGTCGTGCAGGTTTTCGAGGGCACATCAGGTATCGACGTCAAGAAGACCAAGGTCGAGTTCACGGGGCAAAGCTTGAAGCTGGGTGTGTCCGAGGACATGTTGGGGCGTATCTTCGATGGATCTGGAAGAGCTATCGACAAGGGCCCTAAGGTGTTGGCCGAGGACTACCTAGACATCAACGGTAGTCCTATTAACCCCTATTCACGAGTATGCGCCCTCGTTCATGCTATCTGGAGGGGGGAATCCGAGCTAATAATGCCCTAGGTATACCCCGAAGAGATGATCTCGACCGGTATCTCAACCATCGACACCATGAACTCCATTGCCCGAGGCCAAAAGATCCCCATCTTCTCCGCCGCCGGTCTACCTCACAACGAAATCGCCGCCCAGATTTGCCGACAAGCTGGCTTGGTTAAGCAAAAGGGTGCTACCAACAAGGGTGTACACGATGACCACGAGGAGAACTTCTCGATTGTCTTTGCTGCTATGGGTGTGAACTTGGAAACCGCCCGATTCTTCACCCGCGACTTCGAAGAGAACGGTAGTTTGGAGCGTGTCACACTCTTCCTCAACCTTGCGAACGATCCTACGTACGATTACATCCCCCCTAATTCCTAGGATATATAAAATATATCAGCTAACCAAGCACAGTATCGAACGTATTATTACTCCTCGCCTCGCTCTTACTACCGCCGAGTACTACGCCTACCAACTCGAGAAGCACGTTCTAGTCATTCTTACAGATCTGTCCGCTTACTGCGATGCCCTTCGTGAGGTCTCTGCCGCCCGAGAAGAAGTGCCGGGTCGACGTGGTTACCCTGGTTACATGTACACTGATTTGTCCACCATCTACGAACGAGCCGGTCGTGTCGAAGGACGAAATGGCTCCATTACCCAGATTCCCATTCTGACTATGCCTAACGACGATATCACACATCCTATTCCCGACTTGACGGGCTACATCACCGAGGGACAGATTTTCGTCGACCGTCACCTCGACAACCGTGGTATCTACCCCCCGATCAACGTGTTACCATCTCTCTCTCGTCTCATGAAGTCTGCCATTGGTGAGGGAATGACCCGAAAGGACCATGGTGACGTGTCCAACCAGCTCTACGCCAAATACGCCATCGGCCGAGACGCTGCAGCCATGAAGGCTGTCGTCGGTGAGGAAGCCCTGTCGGCCGAGGACAAGCTGTCCCTGGAGTTCCTGGAGAAGTTCGAGCGACAATTCGTCGCGCAGGGCGCATACGAGCAGCGGAGCATCTACGACTCGCTGGACATCGCGTGGAGCCTCCTCCGCATCTTCCCCAAGGAGCTACTCAACCGCATCCCCGCCAAGATCATCCAGGAGTACTACCAACGATCGGCCGCGGACCGGAAGGGCAAGGGCAAGGAGAGGAATGACAAGGGTGTCAAGGACACGGACGGTCCCGCCGACCAGGAGGAGAATCTCGTCGAGGTATAATCGGGTTCTTTATAATCATGAAATCAATGTCCGGGGCGAGGGCGAGTGCGAGTGCGAACGCGTCAAGTGTGTATAGGTTAGTCGTACATGGCGGAGTATAGGTCGCTTATTATCAGCATTCAATACAATGATTGTGTCATTACTGGGATTGTCGCCGAAGAGTTGTCATTCTAGTCTTGATGTGCAATACTCAAGAGCTAGAGGCATTTAAGTTGCTGTCAATAGTTTTGAGTACCGTAAAAACTCAACTGATTCGTCGACCGTCTCCCCTGTCGAGCACCACACGCTTTACTCTTTTCGTGATATCGACATTCTTTACTTGCTTAACTTCATGAACCAGCCTGCCAGCTAAATTCATACTATCAGGATTATTGATGATCCAGATCCTATCGATTCACGAGCTTTTAAAGGGGTAAAGCGCGTGGTGTTTGACAGGGGAGACGGTCGACGGACCTGTGGGTTTTTACGGTAGGCTTCTATAAGTTTTACGTCGGCCAATACATGAGCAACGCTTGCTTGTAATGTTCAAAGATGCAAGCCGCTTAACACAGATCGGTGACTCATTTTCTACTGACATTGCGTACTTGGGAGGAGTTGTTAGAAACACGATTTGGGTTTGAAATAACATCTCCCTGCTTAGGTAGTTTTATACCGTATAATTCTACTTAGTACACGAGCGGACAATGAAGTCAGTATAATAAACCTTAACCCCAGACACTATCTCCGCCTTACAGTATGGAATAATCTTTTCTTAACACCACTATGATCTATGTATATACCAAGTAACTAAGGAGCTGGCTTTATAATGAGGCTTGAATGCTCGGCTAGGATATGTAGGTACACATGCATTATATCGGACAAAGAATTATTATGTAGAAGCCTAACTCCTCAGCTGACGCTGGGCATCACGCGTCATTCTGGTCAGCTGAGCGTGACCCGACGAAAGACGAGATTAATATCGAGGAAATCACAGCATCGGCCCAAGTTGCGGGGAAAGCTTGAAGGATTAATACGGGCGGTATGTACCGAGCCATGCTAACGGCATCTAAGCTCGCTGTCTACTCCCAAGAAGGGTTAGTTCATGTGACATCGACCCCGCATCCTGGAGAAAGAAGGGATTATGGGGGAGAATTCGGGCCTTGAAAAGATCCATCCTTGCGAGTCGAATCGAAAAGTCCACCATTCATGTTCATTAATTTATTATTGTACTATTTCCTTCTAACTTTTGCAATTATGTTGGTAAAGTCAGTAGATCTTACTTAAGTGTTCATATTTAAGTAAATCCAGGTATAGTCGAAGACCTGGACTAAACGTTTCTTTTGACGTTCTCTTACCAGAACCGTTGGAATGGACCTTCGATTCACATGGCACCCTAATGAGAAGAATGCATGCAAGGCACATGAACACTTCCCAGGGGAGGTTGGGGTTATACAAGAGATCTTTGACTTTACAGCTTCTAACGTCATCGGGAACAGAAAACATCTCCAATTTCATCCAGCGGGGAAGCATTGTACCAACATGGAGTGAATCAATCCTCAGCCGAAACCGAACTTTACTTATGTCGGTCTACGAGGCTCTTTCTAATGTGTCTCTTGGAATCCGTCTTGAAAGTCCTGAGCATGCCGTTGCAATGTTCCGATGAGTAGCGACAGAACAAACTGAAGAAAAACCCTATGTGGAACAATCTCATTGTATTAGACGTCAAGAGGGAAATATGAAATCAATCGCCTCTGCCTCGGCTGGTTCCTTCAAGTAGCACAGCATAAATACCTACCCACATACATCCATCTATACCGCTTCTTCATCTTGGCGACGAAACCGAGGATCTAAATACATTTCAGCCCTCTATACAAAAATGAGGTAGCAATCCGTTCTCGTGGGTTCAGGGCCAAGTACCTATTGGTCCACTGCGACCCGCAAACATGCGATGACAAAGGATCAAGTTACGAGCACCTCACGAGTGACCTCGAGCACTTTTTACGCAAATAGGCGAATCAAGAACATACCTATGCTCTGAACTAGCTACCAACTTACATGTACATGTTGACGACCTGCTGGATTCGTCTTGTTCCACCACATGGCTTTGATGAGGCCGATGCAATGCTGCCTGTCAGTTACGTCGTTTACCCCAACTTTTCCCAGGAAAGCGGAGTAGCTTCGCCAGGCTAGCTGGGGGGATCGCCGGGACTGCTGGGTTCTACTAAATGTAGGTGAGATTAATAAAAAATTCCCTAGCCCTACTCCCCTGTACGAGGTCAGCGTGATGACTGCCTCCGCGATCCCCATTGTCCAACCAAATCAGGTTTCCCCGGACTGGGGGTCGTTCGTTCTTTGATGACCGAACTCATATAAGTCGCAAATCCTTCCCACCTCGGGGTGATCTCTCACTTCCGCTTTCTTCTCTTACCGTTAATCGCGACGAGCTCGAAGCACTATCTAGTGACAATCAATAAAGCGTGTCTCACTCAAGCCAACATGCGTCCAAACACGAGTTTTGCTTCTTTGGGAGCACTCTTGCTCCCATTGGCCTCGGCACAATCACCTGGAGGCACTGGAAGCAGTAATGTGTCAGACAGTTTGGGACCTGATGAGCATGGCTTCTATTGGATCTACAGCGAGGGCTTGTCGGCTGCTTTCAACCCTTACGGTGCCTCCATCTCGAAGCTCATCATCCACGACCAATATGGTATCGAGAGAGATGTTGTAGCGGGTTTCGACAATGCCACTGCTTACTCGCTTGACGCAGCTCATCCTCATCTCGGCAGTGTACCAGGCCGATATGCAAACCGTATTCAGAACAGCACCTTTGAGATTGACGGCGAGACATACCATGTCAATGCAAACGAGAACCCCACCGCAGAAGCTCCTGACGGCGCAGACACTTTGCATGGTGGTCACAATGGTTGGGATTATCGAAACTTCACCGTCGCTTCTCACTCCAACGATAGCATAACGTTCTCCATCGTCGACCCCGACGGCGAGCAAGGTTTCCCAGGAGAGGTGATCTCCTACATTACTTACACTCTCACCAACTACACATGGGACCTGAAGATGGTGGCACTCGCAACCACCAAGAAGACACCCATAATGCTCAGCAGTCACGTGTACTGGAACCTGGACGGCTTTGCCAACAACGAGACCAACACCGCCTTGAACCACACCTTCTACCTGCCCTACAGCGGCCAGCGAGTGGGCGTCGACAACATCCTCATCCCGACGGGCGACATCGTAGCCAACAAGAAGGGCTCCGTGAACGACTTCTGGAGCGCGCCGAAGCAAATTGGAGCCGACCTTCAGAAGGCCGAAGCAGATGGCAATTGCGGTTTCAACTGCACTGGCTACGGTATGTACACCCGCCGATGAAAATCGTTCATTAGCGAAACATACTAAATTACTTCTCAGATACATGCTGGCTTATCAACCGCGCGCAAGACGGCGTGTACGACTGGCGGGCCGAGAGCGGGTACGTAGCGCGTCTGCACTCGCCGTGGTCCGGCATCCAGCTGGACGTGTACACGGACCAAGAAGCGTTTCAAATGTACTCTTGCAACGGGCAGAACAGCACGATGCCCCTCAAGACGACGCAGGGCCTACTTGACGAGCTCGACTTCCCCCGCGTCATCCCCCAGCACGGCTGCCTCGTCATGGAGGTCGAGGACTGGATCGACGCCATCAACCACCCCGAGTGGCAGCGCGAGAAGAAGCAGATCTACGAGCCCGGCGGCGATCCGTACGTTCTGCAGGCTCGATATGTCTTTAGCATCAACTCTACTGCCTCGTCTTAGGGAGACGGGTGTGCGGATGGGGAAGCTAATCAGGATAGTAATGTTAATACTTGTCAAGGCGGCGGCGGTGCTAGTGTCAGGCCCATGGTTACTTGGAGGCCTGAGCTCGAGTGCGCGGTGATATATAACTTATCGCTTTATACCGATGATACAGAACGCCGCGATGACAAGGACGTATATTTAATTGAAATAATGTTAAAACGATTACTTCTCTCTCGGATTGCCTGTCACCTGTCGCGCTGCCTGTTACGTTGCTTGTCGCGTCACTCGTGATAGCCTCATTATTCCACTACCTACACCTGGGCAACAGGTAGACATATATGTACCTAAGGTAGCGCCCAAAGAACCAGCAGTATTGAATGAATCCTTACCTTCTACCTATTGCTTATATGCAGTAATTGCTGTACCATTATTAACAACAAGGGGGGCTCTGCCACCGTACTGATGCGTGGTCCAGGTGGTAAAAACTACCTGGAACCCACAGCCTCTTTTCGGAAGTCGTGGGTAAGGTTCAATCCGTGCCGGTGGCAGTCCCTCTTCCTTGCAAAATTTGGCAACCCCAACTCAAACTTGGTGCGATCTATAGGTCGAAATGACTTATCGGTGTCCCCATGCATTGACTGAGCAAGCTGTTGAGGACGTCGTCCGAGACGGGCTGGCGATGACGTTGCTTGGGGCCCTAACACTCTGGCCACACAGTCACCTGTGATCAAACGTTGCCCTTCTTTTTTATATATTTCTTCTTTTGTTACGCGAAGTAGCTCTGCTCTCTCTTGTGGAGGGTAGGACCCCTTTTGCCGTATCTAGGTTAAAAGATAGAAGCCGGACGTAACTAATACCATCACCATTATTACCATGTATCAAGATTGCCAAGTATCAAAAAGCAACCGGCATTTCGCACCCAGAGATCGACTGAAGGAATAGGTACAACAGCAGGATGTAAAATTGTAATATAGCTAGGTATGTATGTATGCTATATCTCATATCTAACCCTCAACCCGCAAATCCCTAGTCCGACCCAAGCCCTCCCTCGCGTAGTAATCCATGGGATACACGCCACCCGTCTGGCTCCAGTCGCGCCTCTCGTTGAGCGCGACCAAGGCCTCGTACGGGGTCAGCAGCGGGCGGGGGAAGGCGTACCCCCAGTCGATGCTGAGCCGCGGACACGCGACCTGGACCCAGCACTCGACGTCGCGCATGGCGGCGAGCTTGCCGGGGAAGATCTCGCTGAGCAGCAGGTTGACGAAGGGGATCCCCATCTCCCTCAGCTTCGCCTCGATCAGCGCCATCGTGTGCGGGTTGCCCTGGCGGCCCAGCGAGCCGAGGATCAGACCCCACCTCCTCGCGCGCCTGGCGGTGCCGATGGCGTCGCGGCGGAGGCTCTGCATCTCCTCGTGGCCGTACGTCTCGCGCGTCAGCCTGCGCGAGTACGGGTCGTACCGGTACGCCGGGATGGCCGGGTTGTGGATCATGATGCTCTCGAGGTGGAAGCGGCCGTCGCCGAGGTACAGGATCAGGTCGACGTGTTCCTCGTCCGCGAGGCGCGGCGACGTGCACCCCAGAATCTCGCCCTTCGACAGGGGCGCGATCTGCGGGATGAGCACCTGGAACCCGGCGCGCTCGAGGGCCGCGCGCACGCCGTGGATCGTCGCGTTGAACTGGATGGTGCCGACGACGGCGACGGTCTTCGGCGGCGCGAAGTTGCGCTCGAGCGTCGCCAGCAGGTGCGACGTGTCGATGCTGATGTCGACGAAGACGTACAGGACTTTGATCTGCGTCACGTCCACGGGGATCAGACAGCTGTGCGCGTAGTGCACCAATAAGTCACACCCCAGCGCCCGCGCCGTGTAGTCGTCGATGCAGCACGCCCCGTACGTCACGTCCCCCATGATCAGCGTCTCGATCCCCGGGCAGAACTGCGTCAGGATGTCCGAGATGGTCGTCGCGAACAGCAGCAGGCCCTCCGGCATCTGCAGCGCCACCCTCCGCGCCCCCGACGACCGGATCCGGTGGATCGTCTTTGGAATCTCGAATGAGTAGTTTGCTGGTAATAGACCCATCGCTTCTTTTAGCTCCGGGTCGTTCAGGATCTCCGGCGGTACTTGATTAAGTAATCTAGGTGCCCGGCGGGGTTGTGATGCTGGAAACTCATTTAGTTTATTTTTTCTTGTTTTTGTATCTGATATGAGTGGTGATTTACCTTGTACGGCACCATTCTCTCCATTTAACGGACCATCACTGCCATTCTTCGCAGAGTTGGCAGCCGCTCTACGTCCTATGAATCGCTTCTTGGGCTGTCTCAAGGGCGTCTGTGATGATGGTGGTGGCGCATGGGCCTCCTCGATATCGGCGGCGATGCCTAGATCCGTTTGCGCCCGATCTTCCTCCATGATATTGTGATGAGATGCGATAAAATCAAAATTATTTCCCCTTTAACTTTCAAATACAGAGGTAGAGATAGTTGCTCGTGTCGCTGGTCGCAGAATAAAATAGTGGCAAAAATGATTTATTAAGCATCGTTTGGTGTCAAAGTGAAAAAGTCAGATTTAGTGAGAAATTCCAATTAGTGCATTTATACACGGTAAATGCATAACTATAGTAGTCGCCCAAGTCATCTCAGATAATACGACAAAATAAGAAATTTAACTTTTCAAATTATTGAAGCAAAATGCAGATAAGAATTTCAAAATAAATAAGATATTAATAACTATATATTTCATTCATATACTTCATGTAAATCATATACTCATAACGACTATATAGCACTGATATCCTGCCCCAGAAACTCTACCAAGTTACCCGTGACCGTATCGTTATACGCGCTAACATCGCGGTAGTAAAGCTCCGTGCTATGGGGCGGCTCGCCCTCTTCACCACCCTCATCATCATCAGCAGTAATACCCGCGAAGGAGAAGATTTGGTGCGAGGACCCCACGCCCGTGCTGTAGCTGTTATCGGCGGGCCTCTCGTACGTCGCCGTCCCGTTCCGCGAGGTGCTCAGCAGCGAGCCGAGGAACTGCGCCGCGTCGATGCCTCCGGCTGCTGCGAAGGCGTCCAGGCCGGACGGAAACACCGAGTCCCCGCGGACCTCGTGCACCAGGCTTTGGTTGAGGTCGGCGCGCAGCGTGAGGTTGCCCTCGGGCGAGTACGCGACGGACTGGAGACAGTACAGCGGGTAGCTGTAGCTGGCCGAGTACGAGAAGTCGGCGCCCGTGGCGGTGTCCGCGCCTGCGATCCCGAATGTGTTGACGTTGTCGAAGCCTTGCGAGTAGACGCCGCCGTTGTTCGAGTAGGATAGCGACTGCGACCAGGTGACAGTGCCCTCGCCTTTCTGCGTCTTTACGTACGAGCTGATGGACACCGTGCGTGTTATCGCTAGCGTGTATTCGAGTGTATCATTGCCGCCCGTCGAGTTCTGCGTGATCCTTTGCGAGAAGGAAATGCTGGGTTCGCTCGACGCGTACGGCGCACTCAGAGTTCCCGTCGTGATGGACCCTTCGTCGTCGAGCCACACGAAGATCTTACCGGTGATGTACCACGAACTATCAGTCGTATTGAAGAGAGTAGCGCTCGAGACTCCGTCATCATCCAGACCAACAACCTTGATCTCAAACGTATGGTCTTCGCCGTCAGAAAGGAGCGGCAGCCAAGGAGTTATGTCGATCTCGTGCTCCTTGATGTCGAATGCTTGGATTCCAACAATCGGCCGATGCAGCTGGGGAACCACGCCGCCCGTGTAGATAACCGGGAACGGCCAATCGACGCCCGCGAGCTGATCGTCAATCAAGACCTGGACTTCCCGGAAAGGCGAATAGCCGGGGTACTCCCCGTAATCAGGGAATGTGTTCACGGCCGATTGCGGTACATTGCTCCACCAAAATTCCTCGTTGCCCTGCCCTTTGACGTCGACGGTAAACACGGCGCGATTCGCATTTTGCGGAAAGCTGATCGTGTTTGTCGCTGCCTGTTCAGGGTAAGTGAATTGGCTCGGCTGTCCCGCGGCTCCCGTACGCTTGGAAATGGGGATGATCAAGTCAGCCGGTGCTCGGCCATTCTCCGCGGCTACTGGGCTCTTGAAGAACGTCGCCGTAAGCGTCGTGTTCAGAATACCAGTGTACGTATCATCGACAATACTCTCCAGATCGAATATGACGGTCTGCGACTGTTTCCAGAGGGCTGTAAACGTGGTGAGATCCTTCAGCCAAACCCAGCGAATCCCATAGGAAGTAGGCTCGGCAGTTGACGTTCTCCACACTTCCGTGTCGCCAAGATAGAAGATGCCTGTCCGATCGTATTGTCGACCCTTCACCTCGACGGTGAAGTTGATGACTACATGATCGAAATCGTAGTCCGGTGGTGTGTAATTGCCTTGGAGATAAAAGTCAGAATTAGAAGGCGATTAGTAAAATGTAGCAGACACGATGTGACATACCAACGTAGGGAGCACCGTAGCTATTTGCGAAAGAATGCTCAAACAGGACCACTGTAACCCCGGCGTCATCGCCGCCTGGGGACGAATCCCCTATCGGTGCGTGATCACCATCTCGAAACGCAGCGCCTTGAGGCGTCAGGACCGGTTCGGCAACCTGGAAAACGTCCAGCGGCGGACTCGTAGCGGCGGGAGGGGCCGTGCTAGTCGATGTCGCGTTGGGTCCTTCCCGTGCGGCTATGAGCTCACGAAACCTAGCGAGAGGAGCGCGCGGGATTCTAGTGTTTCTCTCGACAACTTTTTGCGGCGGAAACCTTGCATCGGGATGGGCCAAAGAGAACCCCGCGAGAAGAGCAACAAACAGTACGCACTTCATCGCAAGAGCGCTCAGACCTCCTCTGCTCATCAAACGCCCGAGCAACATCATTCATTCCTCAATTGATGATCAATTGGAATGCGGACAAGAGCAAGTCGTGCATTTGAAAAGAAGGAGAGAAACAAGATAATATCGATCCAACTTTAAGCACGACATTTCTGTTTTAATCCTGAGGTATGGTGTGCACCCATGCAATGGATATACGAATTCCGGAATCGCAATGGCAAAGCAATTTGCAAGATCAAGCGCTGATAACGAATTGCACGGCCAAATCAGCCGAGAATAGAAGGTGATATGCCAAGCCCATCCAGATTCCAGGGGGTATCCAGGTCAATATCTAATGGGTCAATGAACGGATCGGGAAAAGCAAGTTCTATGATCAAATGCCAAAGATACGATAAGTACCTACAGTAGAGGTTGGATTGAGGCAAAAGCTCAGGTTACAAATAAATTTGGTAAGGATATCCATAACGATCTAAATCGCCACCCTCATCAAGATAGACGAATATCTGTAGCATCAACGCCGATATTGAGGTCGCACCACCTTACTGCTCATGAGCATGTTGTCAGGTACCAAATCAATAGTTCGTCGCAAGACCACCACCCTGGGTTCGCGATCAGTGTTACCTTAATTACATCTCAATAATTGAGATTTTGAACAGCACATTTGTTGCGGACTCGCATATACAGTTACTCGAGTACCATATCATCATTCCATAATGAGAGATATCATTTACGAACACTGCTGCCGTTGCAGAAATGCGCCTGTGTTCGGATGGAAAGATTTTAATATATAAAGGTTCGCCAGCCTATCGCTGAAAGAAGTTCGAATTTGGGAGCATCAAAGGAGTCGCAAGACATCATTCCACAACATACAAAAAACCAACCTACTTCTTACAATCTACAAAATCTGATTACCATTCTTAGTAATCTAAAAGAACCAATTACTCGTCACACACAACCCTTTTTTTTTCACACATTTATCCTCTTCATCTTGGTCAAGATGCCTGCCCGTTTCCCAGACAAGACCTTCTACCAGCGTGCAGACGTGGTAGCAAGTCAGGCTGAGAAGGAGCAGAAGGAGGAGATCCCTCCTAGCTGTCAACTTATCGTGAAGAAGGAGGGCGGAAGGGACATCTGGGCGCTGGGTTCCAAGTTCATCTTGAAAAATCGGAAGTACTACCCCGGTAGTGAGATCGAGGCGCACAACACTAACTTTGCCGCAGACCTGACGCCTGACGACCACCGAATTCCCAAGATCATCAACTTCTGGAGGGAGGGAGATGGCTTCCTGTGCATCCAGGAGCGCATCGAAGGCGATTCTCTAGAGAATATGCTTCCGACGCTCACGCAGGAGGACTTGGCACGCATTGGCAAGGGGCTAGGTGAGTACCTCCTTAAGTTCCGAAACACTTCTGCGCCTCGCATGGAGATGAGGAACCAAGAGCCCGTCATCGACCGTCGGCTCTTCCAGCCCTTGCTGGACAAGCCCGATAAGAAGTACACCGTCTGTACTTCCAACGAGGACGTCAAGCAGAACTTGGCCATGGCGATCGAGGATCGCATCGACAGAGGAACGCTCGTCGCCCTCATGGCCAAGATGCCATCTGCGACTCCGTTTACATTCACGCACTCGGACTTGCATGAGGGCAACATCATGGTCAAGGACGGGGAGTTCTCCGGAATCGTCGACTGGGAGTTGGCGGGCTACTACCCAGTGTGGTGGGAGTTTGTCGACCTCTGCGAGGTGATAAGCGACCATCTTCCAGCTGAAGTCAAGCACGAAGCTGCGCTGGAGTGGTTTCGGGTGTACCACGCCATTCGCGATGGTACTGACAGGGAGGAGGTTGCGAGAATGGTAGACGCTTACCTCCCAGCGTACCAGATCGTGTTGCCGGGACAGTAAATTGAGTGGTGAGAGTTAGACTATTTTCTCTTTAGCACGGTAAGTTTGGAACCACTGAGTTCCACTTAGCCATTAGTACTTAATAAATATTGTTTTCTTTAAACTGAGTTTCAAATCATGTGATAGAAGTAAGTGTAAATGCTTCCTTGAAGCTATTGATATCGTGACGTAATGCCCTTGTTCTTGTTCGCAATTCCTTTGTTGATTGTTTTAATCGGGAGAATCCTAATCCCTTATTTGGGTACAATGCGACTCCTCGGTCCGCCCACTACATATGCGGGCGTTATTGATTCAGCCCACAGCGCTGATGTTCTTACCGGAATAAATACTGGTCATCCGGTCAGTTCCTCGGAGTCATTGATGGTACTCGACGAATTATATTTGCTGCTGCTGTCGACATTGTGCTCCTGGACCCTCTAAATGATTGGCAATTGGCCCTGGCTGGCAGGCTGGGTACCTAATAGAAGCGACATGGCCGTCAAACGCGTCAACCCTTAGTACATATATGTGTGCATATATGTGTGCATATATGCCTGGACAGACAGATGATGGGCTGAAGATCGTACGACAAGCAATCAACTTTGTTCGACACTCCTTAATAAACTCAGTTCGTTCGAGTGGAATTGAAACTTTGAAAACATCATCCGACCGAAGCATGATTTTCTTTGAATGTTGCCGCATCTAAAATCAAAACCAAATAGAAACTCGGTTGGAGCTCGCATGTAGGATGTGTGCTGGCAGAACAATGAAATGCATGCAGCAACTCCACAGAGACTCGGTCGAGTTAGTGATTGAAGAACACACCAAAATACAGTGCTGATCGTACGTTGGTTCTAGGGCCAAATTGACGGCAGACCGCTTCAGGGACAGTGCCTAAAGTGTCTAAGCCCTGTGGACCTCGGGTGGACCCAGTCATTCTCACTAACAGAGAGAGAATCCGGGGTAAGCGGGGTTAGCGTACTGGGGAAACGTCCCCTTAAAAGCCCACTTGGCTGTGAAGGTCGCGTGCCACAAAGCCTCTCATTCTCACGCTAGTCCTCGAGGAAGAAGAAAAAAGGGAGGGCATAATTATATTCATAAGAAATTAGAAGCAGCCATAAATGTAACGAAAAACAAAAGAGCAGAAACTCAAATACTTATAGCGGAGTGACATCACAGAGTAACAGCTGATCGACAGGCTGTGTAAGTTGCCTATTTGCTGATGATGTGGTATTTGGTAATAATACCCCAACTCATTACACCACATACGCACATCTGGCCCTCATATCCTTTGCTCGTAAACCATGTATGCATGCACCATTGCAATCTCCTGCGACAGACTCAGCGAGTCAGCTCTCACGCAACCATGAGACGTAATCGACACTTCTCACATGCCCAATGAATGTGTTGTACCTAAGCAACAAGGGAACCAGAACCCGCACTACTGACTTGTGGCATGTCAACTTGAACCTAATCCTGGATCACATCCCGGATGATTGGCTCGAGAGAAGATTGACGCAGCGCCATGGCCCGTCCTCATTGGATTACCCCGCTTCCTCTCAGAGCCTTCCCCAGACAACCCATACAAAGAACTGACGAGGGTGTGATGGGATGGGGATGGGATGTTCAAAGGGGGTTCGTATCAAACCACCTGCCACTCTCCCTCCTTCTTAAAGGCCTGATGGTTCCCTCCCCAGGTTGACTTCTCGAGACGTTACACACATCTACTTCTTGCTTGAGTTCTTCAGCAGAACTGCCATCATCAATACCACCACAGATTCAGGAGAGCCAATCTCCATCTCTCATCTCCAATTCATATAACTTTGAACCTACTCTGGTACTCCAATCAGGTATGCTAACCCCCTGTATCATATTATACTCCGCCTCTTGCTCTGCCCAACCATCCAACTAACAGTAACTTCTCATATAGACCTAATAATCTCCTCATCTAAATCAACATCATCGTCATTATTATCATCACACAACACACACCACCACATCAACCATCCAAAATGCCCGTCCGTATCCCCAGAGCCCGAACAACCGAGGTCGCCACCTTCGGCCTAGCAGGCGTCGCCGGCTTCGCACCCTTCTACTTCATGCTGCCTGGCGCGGAGGAGCGTCTCGCCACGCAGACGGCGCGGTGGGCGCCCCGGTGGGAGCGCAACATCTCGTACTTCGCCTCCCCCGCCCAGCGGATCGCGCAGCGCGTCGAGCCCCGCCTCGAGAAGACGGTCAAGAAGATCGACGACCGACTCCCCCTCGAGAAGGTGGCCAAGAACATGGACCGACGGATCAAGTACGGCATCGACAAGATGAGCAAGCACTAGCAGGTTGGATGGATGATCAATAGGATGAAATGAAGCATGTTATGAGGATTGGATTGTATATATTAAGTCACTACGTCATGATGAATGGAGTTGCTGGGCGGGAAGGGATACTATCATTTGTACTTTGTCTCATGGAAGTATGAGACCAGAGTACGAGCGCTTGTCGCTCTGGACTAGTTTGAAAGGGTTATGTGGCCATTACTGTATGTTGCTGCATACACACAATGAAATAAGTTAAAGCAGTCCTCGCAATTAAGCTCTTGTGTCTGTGTTTCTTCTAGAGTTGTACCTTCGTAAGCCTCTGGCTTATGATTGTTCCTGAGTGCATGTGGCTAGCATTATCCTTAATGTCCATAGTACTTTGACGTATACATACATCCCATATATTTCAAATAATCCTTGCAATACCTTGTAGCTTTGACTGTAGGCAAAAGAGGGAGACCCTAGTGTTAGATAAATGCCTACGATGAAGTCCTTGATGACGGCTAAATAGTTCGTAGCGTGCTTCGACCTGGTGGTTAGGACAATCAAATGTAAATAGCCGAAAAGATGAAATCACCAAGTTATAAAGTCCTGATCCTGCCTTTTGTCAGCCCAATGGTATATACCATCCTTACGGCTATAAGTAGATGACATCCTATGGAGGTTTCGTTAGAAAGATAATCTTGTAACAATTGAGCAAAATTCGCTTCGATGTCTTTAAATAGCTATAACATTCCGTATCATGTTATGAATGCGAGAATTAATGTAAATATTACAATGGAGGTTAGACTACCTAATGAAATGTTATAAGAGATTGTTCTCGGTTTTCGATGGGTTGCAAGTAATAAAGTAATACCTGACGTTGACCACCAAAGGACATACGATATCGTGGGCTCTCTCAGTGCTAAGCGCAGCATGCTTCGCTTCTTATAGATTGGTTCACTCTAATGATGCATTACATTATACCCGTATATACATTGTAGGAGCGCACGATTTTGGTAGTTCGATGTGATTAAAATATGTTGACTCTTTTGGTTTTATGTTTTATTATTCACGTTGTGTACGCCGAGGAAATAGGAGTAAAGACAGTCGTAACCTAGGGTTAGGGTTGGGGTTACCATTTACGACTCATCAATTAGAGTACAGTAATCAGTTTTAGATTACGCGGGGGTCGCTAACCGAGAGGATTAAAAATAGTTGCCAAGACGAAACCGCTATCAAAGTCCTAGCTGGCGCCGAAGAACTTTTGAACGAATAAGCGTACTATACCCTGTTCCTAATTAGTCGGAAGACGGAAGAAGCTTTTAGGGTCGTTTGATCGTAGCCGGGGTTGTGATATTAGATCCCGAATCTCTGGGCGTCCGATCTTGGAGCTTTCTAACTCTAAACGTTTTCATTGTTCAATGTCATCAGTTCCAAAAGGGAAAAAAAAAAAAAAAGACTCAGCTGAATCCTAATGTGGTTATGTTCTTCAAATCATTCAGAATAATGCCATGCCTGGCGGCGCAGATAGACAAGCTAAGAATCCTTCCGGCCGCCGTGGTTTAATATTTTCTATTGACCCCCTAGGATTACGTATGCCTCGACCTAGCTTACATCCCACATCCGGATTTGTACATCAGGGGGTTTCAAGATGCACATCTCACACTTACCATCTACGGTTACGGTAAGCCGTGTTTTGGGGACGCGTATATGGCTACGATGTTCAAAGATTGCAGATTGTTTATATATCAGGGTGATGAGTCCCCATCATAGTAATCTCGGTAGGATGTTGATGCACGCACAATGTAATAGTAGTAGTTTGACTCATTTGCTTCTCACCGCATCGCCGCCATATTGCATTGGACGGCCCCCCCAAATTTTGGATAGCAGCTACCTCCTAGATGGCAAAGATCCTGTTGTGGATTTTGGCGGTTTCTGTATTGAGAGTATCAGCAGCGCCGTCGCCTCGATTATCGAAGCTCACAACAAAATCGACTTCGACGACATGCGCAGAAGTATCTAGCGCAATAGACTCGTTTCTCGCCTCTAATCCATCAGGTTCGTATAAATCTTGTTTTTATGAAAGACAAGGAAATATGTTTATACTGATCTACTTCTAGACACACCCGTCATCTCCGGGTCCTTGGCGTATGACTGCCTTCGTTCCGTACCCAATCGACCTCAACCAGCACAACAGCTTATCACAAGTCTCAAGGCCTTCGTACAATGGCAGACTACTTTGGCATGGCTCAAAAACCCTCCACAGTCCTATACACTCCCGCCCGTTGATATACAAGGAGGACTTGATAATATCTCTTCAACGGTTCAAGCAGGAGGCTTTGCGAGTGAATACGACTTCCAACTTGCGATAGTCGAACTTATTTCTTCTGCGCATGATGGCCACTTTTACTATCTTCCTGATGTCTTCAAGGCATTTACTTTTGAAAACAACTTAGCCAGTGACATCGTCTCAGTGTCAGCAAATGGAACCTCTTTGCCTAGGTTGTATCGTTTGTGTGAGTTTAAATAATATCTTGGCTCTGTGACCTCTTTCTTACCAAATACTACTTAGCTGCCCTGCAATCGAATAGTGGAACCGACCCGGTAGCAATCTCTGAGATCAACGGCCAAGATGCCACCAGCTTCATGATGGACGTCGCGCTAAAGTTCGTCTCTGCCCAAGACATGGATGCACAATGGAACACGCTATTCCCGACGTACAGCAACGCTTACGGGAACCAAAACCCTTGGGCCGGAGCTGCTTCGTTCCTAGGACCTAACTTGACACTTACCTACGAAGATGGGAGTACGTATACGGAGCAGACGATGGCCACACTGAACGAGGACATAAACTTCTCCAACATCAACACAGGAGACGACTACTACGAGGCATTCTGCGTTCCGCCCACGGCTTCTAACTTCTCGAACCCCTCCGCCGTCAAGGCTAAACGAAGCACACCGACTTTAACTCCACGCGCGCCGCAGATCTCCGATTATCCGACTCCCCTGGTGAAGGACAGCGACCAGGGCACAACCATGGGGTTTTTCCTAGACGGGGAGGGATACGACGACGTGGCCGTGCTAGCCATATCCGCCTTCTCCGAAGGCGACGCCGACTACCTGACGAACTTCCAGAGCACGGTAGAGGCGTTCCTGAACCGCAGTCGAAGCGCCGACAAGCAGCGGCTTGTGATCGACCTCACCTCGAACGGGGGTGGTTTCATCGCCGCCGGATTCGAGCTCTTCGCCCAGCTGTTCCCCGACGTGGACGCCTTCAACGCCAACGTCCTCCGGGCCTCGGACAGTCTGGTCAGCATCTCGCGCATCCTCGCCTCGCTGTCCACGCAAGACCAGCTAGACAGCATAGCCGCCTCGGACATACTGGGGAGCCTGTCGCCCCTAGACCTGAAAACCCCCGACGGCGGCAATTTCAGCACGGTGGACGAGGTGCTAGGGCCAGTGACGCTGCAGGACGACCGGTTCACGGCATACGCGCGCCACCCGCTGCAAGCCAACAACTTCAACCTGACAGGCACGGGCTCGCGATCGGATCCCCCACCCGCGGTCTTCGAACCGGAGAACATAGTCCTCCTGACGGACGGCAACTGCGGGTCCACGTGCACCATATTCTCGTACCTGATGATCTTCCAGGCCGGCGTCAAGACGGTCACCGTGGGCGGCCGACCACAGCTCGGCCCGATGCAGTCCATCGGCGGCACCGAGGGCTCGCAGGTCATCGCGTTCAACGAGATCGCCGGGGTGTCGGCGCAGGCGCTCGGCATCGCCAAGGAGCAGGACGCAGACGCAGCAGCAGCTGCTGCAAGCACGGAGGAGCTCAGCGTGCTGGCGGAGGGCTACGCCGTCGCGCGCGCCGCGTCTCCGGACTACGGGTCCGTGAATTTCAAGAGCGCGTTCGCGCCCTCCGACGCCTCGACGCCGCTCCAGTTCGCCTACGAGCCCGCCAACTGTCGGTTTTTCTACACCGCGGCCATGATCTCCTCGCCAGAACTCGTGTGGCGGTACGCCGTCGGCGCTACCTGGCTTGATCCCGACGCGTTGTGCGTGCAGGGCAGCATGACACCGGTGAACACGACGAAGACGCTGGATCCGGCGTTTCGGACTAAGAATGATAGTAATAATAATAATAATACCACCACGGATGGGAACGGCGATAATGGGACGGACGCGGGGCAGACTGAAGACGACGACGATACGATAAACAACGCAGACCGAACTTTTGGATTAGCTAGGATACGGGCGGCGGGGGGATTGGCGATGGTTTTGTTTATTATGCTGTTTCTGTAAGAATGGGTTCGTGGGAATGAGTGGGATATGGGAAACGGGAAACGGCCGATATAGCGAGGCGTTTACGGCCGTGCGAAGGGTAGATACCTATATATACCTTGGGTTAGATTGGCAGGAAGACTGGAATACGGGAAATTGGAGCTTGGATAGAATACCAACCTAGGGTTGAGGGCAAGGAAGCGTATAGGATACCATTTGTTTTTTTTTTTACTATTGTATACTACCATTAGTTTATTTAATACCCGCCTAACATGGAAATTCAAGTTTATACGAATTCTCAAGTCTCAGAGATCCAGTTGGTACCCGCCGGCTGGTTCAATAATGACGTGACTATATTTACGACTAATAGCTATATATCCTAACAGTAGATGCCTGCTAACCCGACTGATGGTCCACGACATAACCCTCATTCATCAAAGTAATGTGGAAGAATTCCTCTGTCTCTCTCGTTTCCCAATAAAACGCCGAGGACCAAAAACCTTGCCCTGTACAACCGGTCTCTTGAAAGACCCGAGCAATCAATCAGAGAGAAAAAAAATAGCGCCTGAGCTATGAAGGAATAATAATACCAAAAAGCACGGCTCTGGTAAGCCGTGGAGGAAAACAGCAGAATTACCGTACCTAAGAAAGCCTGACATACCTCCTATCGTATGAATCGACCTGCAAGCCTTATATACCGTCACCGTTGCTCTCGGGTGTCTCGGGAGGGTTCTCTTCAGCCTCAGCGTTATTTTCCTCCTCCTCCTCCTCCCCGACCGGATCCTCCGAGACGATGCCGTTCATCCGTTCCCAGACTTCTCGCCGTATCCGGTCGTCCTTTGCCTTCCTTGCCCTTTCCACCTCCTCGAATCCGCCACTCTTCTTCAGTTTGCCTTCCTCGACAAAATTTGTCAGCTCCTTTTTCAGGGGGTTCTCCTGTCGGCTCTCCAGTTCCTTCTGGCGTAGTTTCTCGGCACGTTCTATAGCTTCTAGTCGATCCTCGTGGTTCGGTTGCAATGCCCTGACTTCACCTAACACGCCCTCTTTTGCGGCGGACGGATCGGCACTGTTTCCTAGATTATGCAGACCCTTCTGTCTTGGTGCGGGGGCACTGTCCTTCATTTGTTCCTTCGTCGCCTGTTCGACTAGTGCAAAAGTTTCCGAGGCCTTCTCGATGTCGTCCTGCAGATCAATCATGAGATCCTCCATGACCTTAAGTTCGTCACGGCCCTGGCAAACCTCCTCGAGCTCTTTCTCCCATATCTTCGTCCAGACAGGCTTCTCTCGCTTCATGTATTCTTGTACCTTCGTGAGCTCTTTAGTTAGGACTTGTATATCCTTGGACACGCTCTCGAGTTGACGTGGCAAGGGTCTCACGCCGCGATTAACGACGTCCTTGCGCAAGTCTTCGACAAGGTCTTGAAGGTCGTCCACCTTGGTGACAAGGCGGTCGGAGTCGGAGTTGAGCTGCTTACGACCCTTCGTCACGTAAGCGTAACCTGAATCGCCCTCCGCCATGGGTACCGAAGCCTTCGCCGCCGCAACCTTAACATTAGCTGCTTTGTTCCGTAGCGAAGACATGGAGCTCTGGATCTCGGTCTGGAAGTTGGAGTAAGTCTGCCTTAGAACTGCGAGGTCACGCCTCAAGCTCTGCAACTCTCTAAGTTGGTTAGGATTGAGCTTAGCACCGCCACCCACCGCACCAGGCTTGACACTCTCTATAATAGGTGGTGGTGCTGAGGCCATGCGGGCCATCTCCTTTGCCGTTTCCAACTGTCTGTCGGAAACTCTCTGCAGAGCTGATCCTTGATCTGTGATATTCTGTCTTACTTCATCCATTGCCTTTTTCAAAGACCCGAGACCCTCATCAAAGTGTTTCTTGACTTCGTCCAGGGGCTCGACGTTCAGGGCCAAGACGGTTCGATCCTTAATATCGGACAGGTCCTCCAGTTCATGGCGCACTCCAGAGATGGGATCTTGGATATAGATTTCGGGTAAGTCGCTCCCGTTCAGAGCTGTATTCCACGAAAATTTCTCGATGAAAGCAAGTTGCAAGCGCCCAATTGTTAAATCAGTATAACCCTCCGGGAGCACAAATTTCTTTACTTTGGACTTGTACTGAAGGAATAAGGTGAGCTCTTTGTCGAGGGGCGGTGATTGATCCTGTATAGGTGGCTTCTGCTGCTTTTCCGGGGGCGTCTGAGGTCGTGGCTTAGAATCCGCTTCGACAGCAGTATCCACTTTTGGTTTCGACTTCTCAGGTGACCCCGGAGGGGCTATAGCAAAAGCATCATCCAAAGGTCCAGAAATGGTAGCACTAGGCCTGTACTTCTCATCTGGTGATTGGGCTGGCGGACTATCTGTTCGTGGAGGCGGCAAATCGGTCCGGGAATCTTCCTCGGACACTCTGCTGGGTATTCTAACTGGCGAAGACGGTTCATTTGCATTTTTTGATTGATTGGATGTGTTACGGTTATGTCGTAGAGATTCCCTAACTTGTACTGCTCGCATCGATTCTCTCACTTCTCCACGTCCTCGGTTTGGTATCGGCGTGTTTTGAGAAGGTAGCATAGGCACGCCATTGGTTGGCGCCCCTAAATGCTTGGATATTTGATAAGCAGAGTATCTCCGTGAAGCTCTCCTTTCTAAGTCACCACCTCTTTGCAACGCGGCAAATGCGCTTTGTTGCGACTTAGGCGGCGGAGGAGGTGGGGGGAAAGAATCGATATCTACACCCCCAGCAGGCCCTGTGGGTATAGTGGCCTCGTCGCCGGGATATGGTGGGAGGATGGGAATATTCTGCAAAGTATTGCTTGACATGGACGATTGTCCGGAGAGTGATGCGCTCGACTGGTCTCGCTGCAGGACTCGTCTGGGAGACTGGTTAGCCCCCGATGGGCCTTCGCTCTGTTGTGCCGGTGTCGCTCTCTCGTTTTGGGGAGGCGCAGTGTATCCATTTTCAAGGCCCTCATTCAATAGGCTTGTGAGGCCGGTGGTGTTGCTTCCCGTAGTACTACTACTCATAGTACGGCCAGCAATTCCCGTCGACTCAGGCGAGCTAGCTCCATCTTTATCCCGTGTTTGCTTCTGCCGAAGTTTCTGTTGCTTTCGTTTCAGTCCGTGCAGGAGATGGATTATAATGTCTCGTATCCGCGGTAGGTATTTCTCCAGACTTTCCGTATTTGCTTCTTGACTTAATGTAGCCTCTAGTATGTGCCTTAAATTTTCAGGAACATTCCCCAGATCGGAGGTATCGACGTTGATTGCGGTAAATGCGCGACAGGCCATATTGAATTCGTATCCTAATCTAACGTAGACATCAGATACCTGGGTATCGGTAGCCTGGCCACGCGACCACTGCGTTAAGGTTTCGAGGAGTTGTTTCGTCGCAACGAGCAGATGGGTGACACTTTTTTCGATTTGCGAAAGGGGCATAGAGTTGCCATTGGATTGCTGTGAGGGAAGCTTCATGATTAGCTTTTTGAATAGCGCAAGTAAACGTGCGAGGAATACATAAACAAGCGGGTGGAAAGTGAAGATGGAAGATGGGAAATGGGAAGATAAGACAGTTTCTCGCAAAACATAACACTAAACACCAAGCCACGCTATTTACAGTACCGGACTTCAACTCACATTGCGCCTTGAACTACTTCCGGCTGATCTACTAGAAGCCGTAGATGAACGTGGCTGCATATTTGCGGGCGACATCGCTCTCATGGGAGCATTTGACGAAAGACCGCCATCGGGTCCGGGAGACCGTCGCTGTATCGATCGTTGGGATAAATTCGGTGCTTGCATCATATTTGACTCTTTCCTTTCCCCTTAATTTTTGTATGTATTATTTCCTCCTCCTTTTCCCTCTTTCGATCTAGGGTTGTGCTCTCGACTCCAACCCTGCGTCAATGTTTTAGTTTCAGCGTTTTTTAACGAGTAAATGCGGACTAGTATCATTCGTATACGGCGTTATTTATCGGGAATAGGAAACCAAGGTACAAAGCGACAGTAGCAGTCAAATAAACAAAGCAGTATGATCAACAGGTTTGTAATGCGATAATCGAACAAGTAGGATTGTGAGGTCGATGACATGAACCAAGCCGTTGCCCGCGTGAGGCGCGACGTCGAAAAGGACGAAGAGAGCCCGACCCACGCTAGTCCGGTTTAAGAACAAGTTGCACGCAGGGGCAAGGATCAAACACGGTGACGTTCGGAGGGCAGCCGGGGGATAAAATGGACGGCCCTTTTTTTTATATATATAATTTAGGTTAGACCCGTCATTGTCATAGCGTCAGAGTTGTCTAAGTGATGTTCTTTACATAACTCACCTATGAAAATTGTACAGGTGTACTATTATAGACTTAGCCCCGCCAAAATACATGCATGTCAGACCTCATGCTCTGCACCCAGTCGTTTGATTTGCGACGTAATTAGATTCTAATTGCTGAAGATACATGTAGACCAAGTAAATCTATACAACATTATTATATAAGCTATTTCAAGTGCTTAAGTTGGCGTCCATTGGTGTAAGAATTTAAAGAATCATGTTCTCAGTGACTCATAACACTAAACGACGTCCCACGATGTCAAATAAAGGATAGGGAGTAGTCGGAGGCCTGCACACCTATTTACTTTTTCAGCTTTCTCTAAAAGCCACGCAATTACGCACTCGTATAATAGGCAGCACTAAATTGTCTCCGTAAATATTGTTGCCTATCATCTATTAGGAATAGGTATTCATACATACGTCGAAACATCATTCGACCAACAGTAAAGGAGGCACTATATGAACCGTGCCTCGTTTTCCGGCGCAGGATGTTTCCTAAAAGAGTAACCCATTGAGGAATGTTGTATGCGTCAGCTATACGAATCTCTATGTTTTTTTCCTTGTTGCGTATTGTCTCCATTTCATATGATATGAGTATATTTACCTACCTAGATACCATTATTTATACCTGTTTACTCCCATTCTCTACCAAGTTCACCTTCACGCTCATCTATGTACTAACATATACCGACTTCGCCAAAATATTGAAAGTCAAATTCTTCAAATACATATATAATATAACGCCACCATTCACCCTCTTCGATCATGTCTTCTCCCAAAATTGCCATTATAGGAGCTGGTCCAGCTGGTTGCATGCTGGGTCGAATTCTATCACTATCCAATGTCCCCTTTTCAATTTACGAGAGCGATGCAGCACCCAACTACCGTTCCCAGGGAGGTACATTGGACCTACATAACGGAACAGGACTTACGGCTATGAGAGAGGCCCAGCTATGGGATGAATTTCAAAAACAGGCCCGTTTCAACGGTGATTTCCTGATGATGGCGGACAAGAACTTGAAACCCCTCATTACTATGGGACCAAGTAACAAGCTTAATGAGCGACCCGAGATTGATCGCCCCGAGCTGCGGAGGATTCTCACGGAATCGCTTCCGGAGGGCAGCATCAAGTGGGGACACCGTCTTCTGCGCGTCGACGAGGGAAACACCTTAGTATTTGAACACACGACAGTGTCCGGTTTCGATCTCATCGTTGGATGCGAGGGAGCCTGGAGCAAGGTCCGAAGTTATATCTCGCTTGATGGTAAACCATATTACACGGGTGTCGGGTACCACGGCCTATCAATACCAAATGCGAAGCAGATTGTTCCGGCTCTCTCCAAGACCGTCAACAACGGCAGCGTATTCGCAACCTCCAACGGGCAGAGGATATCCATACAGCAGATGGGCGACGGTAGCCTCAGTGTCGCGTGGGCAGCAAGTCGCCCTGAAAATTGGATCCAAACAAGCAATTACAACCCTCACAACATTCAACAATCAAAAGCAGCAATCCTTGAAGAGATGCGCGACTGGTGCCCGGAACTTCGCGAGGCGGTCGAGAAGGCAGGGGATGAGGTATGCAACCCAAGAAATCTATACCAGCTCCCTGTCGGGTGGCGTTGGGCGCATCGCCGTGGCGCCACGCTTATCGGCGATGCTGCGCACCTGATGTCTCCATTTGCCGGTGTAGGTGTGAATGCTGCACTGGACGATGCACGAAAGCTGGCCGCTGGGATTGTCAGAGCTGTGAAGGCGGGAGGTGATCTAGATGAGCTCGACAGGGAAGTAAAGGCGTTTGAAGAGGAAATGTTCCCTCGAGTTGAAATACTTCAACGGCAGTCTAACGATGTCATGAAGCTCTGGTTCTTCAGCGAAGGCAATATGGAGGATGTCATACCCAAAGTACTGGTAACACACGCCAAAGCAAGTACACCTGCGGTTTTGCATCCTTTGGTCTGGGGACTCATCAATTCATATTGGTTTGTCAAGACGAAGATCTTTGGATAGATAGGCAGGCATCAGTCGCAATCCTGTATCCATTAAATTAATATTAATTGTGGTGAGATAGGAAGTTGTCAAAATCAAATCTCCTCTCACATACATAACGAAAGCTTCATGTTTAATAAGCATCACTTCTCCCCTCTTTTCGCTCGGCTTCTGTTTCTCTGTGATCGGTACTTATCCCACGCAGTCATCACACATAGTATACATACATGTGCGCAGGAGGCATATGCACATCGGCTACGTGCATTACCTAAAAAGGAACATACCGGGTTACTTATTTCGGTCCCTAATTCTCGCGTGTCCCTCGTTTAGATGCGAGACATCATCATCTGGGTACGGAACCCGATTAATTTAAACCGATCAATGATCATTCTCTCGGACTCCAACAACGTGGAGATAATACGCAGGGGGTTGGACTTTCCGGATTGCTTGCATACAATATCATGTAGCTGCAGATCTCTTGTTCTATTCTCACACTCACAAGTGCATATGCAAACGGGGCCCGTTTCCATTATTGCGACATGAGCCATACCTAACCTGAGGGTATGAATAGAAGGTAGTGGGCCCGCCAGGTGCGGCACGAGCCTCGATGGCATTTGTCTCGAATGAGTACGGATTATATGTCCTAAGGTTCAATGTTGCCCAACATAACGTAGGTGTTGAACAAGGCGCAGGAGACCTAAGCACCATAATTTCTTCCTCTCTTTAAAATGTCTAGCCCTACATACGAGGCGCTTAATATAGCAGCCTTAGGGTCACAATTGGTATCGTCAGAGTAGCAATGACAACTGAGCCTCATAACAAGCGAATGGATCGAAGCATGTCACCCACCACTAGAACCTGGAGTCAGCGAGCCTGGGAAGATTTTGCTTCCTCCCGCCTCGATTTCCGCGGGGCGCAGCTGGAACCCCCCGCGGCAAACGCAGTAGTTCTGGTAGAAGCTGCCGCTTTCCGTGAGGGCGACCAATAGTGAAGCAGGCTGTCGTGGGGATAACGTGAGAAGTTGACGGCTGCAGAAGATTGCCCAAGGGTTTGGGGCCACCTAGTGCCGTCGATCTGACGGGGGGTTCCTAGAGTCTAAATCGACATGAACGTAAGATCATTGAATTGAAAACATGCAGTTCGCAGATATGCATGTATTTTTGAGTTGGTGCGAGGAGATTACAACCAAACTGCAAACTCGAAGCGAACATGTAGGGAACTAGAAGGACTGGACATCACCTAGGTTAGCCTCCAGTCATCTTACTTCATGTCTCTTACAGCTGGACCCAAGATTAGGCCTGACTAACTAGTCTAGAAGTACCTAAACTCTTCGTTTGTAAAGTTTCACAAGGTCAGCAATTCAGCCACTGCTGGTTCGGTGAATAGATGGTAAGGAGCTAGACAGCTAGACATGGTAAACGGTGACCTGTATTGTTAGCTTGAGTTGCTCTGTTTGTGTTACGAACTGGAGCATTCCACGCCGCCCACAGCCCTATTAATCCTAAACAACTCCAACTCTTCATCGAATCGGGAGGCTATGCGACACACCTTGGCTTATTCCTTGCAAGTGTCACGAACCAACTTGGTTTAAATGGGATAACCCTTCATCTGATGAGGCTGCTTCGTCGTTTGCATACTAGGACACGAATCGTGCGTGCATGCAAGTATGGTCTGTGTACCTCGATTAGATTCAGCATAGACGTGCATAAGGTCAGCAACCCAAGTTTGAAGGATTGCCCAAAATGTGTGAGTGGGGGAGGGGTAGGTGGTAGGTAGTAGGTACCAAGACATGAGTGACTGGAATGACAGACATATGTAGTATGAAGTTGGTATAATTATAATAACGGTGATAAAAGTTCGCATTTACTGACCTAGTTATTAAGCTGCTGATATTCAATGGCTGCCATTACCTTATTGATCTATGTACTTTCCACATTGATTCTTAAGACTTTCAAGTTGGAAATTAACTTGGTGCAGTTGTTGGCGTTGGGTAACATGCGGGGCAAAATGCTTCAAGTAACATGTATATTAGACTTCGACGATGCAATGTTAATACAACCAACTAGACATAGGTCGCATGTATGCCATTGTTGAATTATTTTCCTTTATTTCAATCCCACAAGTTTAAGTGTGGTTTTCTAGAAAGTGCTTGTTACATATTAGAAAGACAAGTTCAGCGACTGTGATGACCCCCAATCAATTTGACGTAGGTGTAATTTGTAGGTACTAGCTATTTTATTTCCTATATTTTATTCTCGCTTTCTTCTTTCTTTCCTAGTGTATTTCTATAATTGCCTAGACCCTACAAACGGGAAAGCCCTTGTCATATCCATCCATGTTCAGTAATTACGTGCCATTGCGAAACAGAAACATCGACTTACCCAATTACCCCTCTACAAAACCACACAGTGTCATCAATTCAATTTCCAGCAGCCCAACAGCTGCGTGTATTCACATATCACAGCCAATCGGTACAGTGCGACCCCGAACACATTCTTTCCGCACGAAAAAAAACCAATTCATGTAGAGGTAAGTACCTAAGCAGCTAAGGTAGCACTAAACAGTCAGACCACCTTTTCTCACCCCAAACTAAAGTAAGCCAACCAAACACTGATGTATTAGCTGGGCGCTCGGACCATCAAGGCCTATCAGAAGAAAAAGAAAGCTTCCCAGTGCCACTGCCCTCTCTCTCTCTCTGAAGTCTTGTAGTTTCGCAGCTTCCTTAGGGCCCCACAGCTGACCGAAAAGACCACTAGCACCACGACTACGCCAAATCAGGTACCCACAGAATCGTCGAACGCTATCCATGTAACTCCCCGGCTTCGACCTTAACCACACAAACCTCCACTTTCAACATCATCCTCCTTCTCCAACCTTGACTAACGTCGCTCCCTTTCCTTCACTCTCTCTCTTCAAGGCAGAGTAGAGCAGCAAAGAAGCTACCTCTTCTGCGACGAGGTCATCCCAAAAAAACACTCCGAGTTGGGGGTTGTCGAAGGGAGACAGCAGTTGGCCAATAGCCCGAGGTGAGACATGACCCTTTCTCTGCAGTACCTGACCCAGCCAGAGCCCAGAGCCCAGACACCACTCCCGGCACCATACCTCTCTGTCTATTATTTTAGGTACATGTTGCATGGGCATCCGTGACCAGCAGCTGGCCCGCACTGCCCTGCCCTTTTTTTGTCGAGGCCGTGTGTCGCCCAAAACAGGAACACAGAAACAGGTCCTGAATTGATTTGAAGAGAGTGAACGAGCCAGCGAGTTTGACCACTCTTTTTTTTCCGCCTACTCCCCAGTCTTCCCATCTATCCTGTGGTTGACCTTGTCAACAAAGCACTTTTTTCTCCTTCTTCAAAACTCTAGAAACCATTTTCGTCTTTGTCTAATTCGCAATCACTCCCTTGTGGCAGCAAGCTGCTAATAATTCTTCCTGCGTTTCAACCCACAAATTCACCCCCCCTTGCGCTCTTTCTATTAATCCTCTTGTTTCTAATGCGCTGACGTCCAGCCTTCCTATTCACAGTCAAACTGCTACCCGGCAGAAGGCCAGGACATCGGCCAAGAAAAAAAACCAACACCGTCAACTCGACACCTCCGAATCCACCTCAGCGAAGCTTGTTCGCAGCAAGGCGTGCAAGCTCGATCTGATTCTCTCTAGAAAGTGAGTTGTCTGCACCTTCATACGATACCAAATTCCTCGTCCTACGTCGGGCTCATATTCGCGTCACCACCACCACCACCGCCTTCCTTCAGATCCGCGCTAGCTATTCTCGAACCGCTATCTCTCCATTGGGAATCTTCCCTACAACACATCTTTCACCTTTGCCAATTGCACCACAACCATCATACCGGCGATCTCACTCTTTTACTGATCTGTTTTGGCTAACTAAATTTCTCGTGCAGCACAAGAGGGTTCGGATTGCTATCGCAGACGGTGCCGAGTTCGAAGGTATCTCCTTCCGCTTGGACGATCCCATCTGCCGCCTGAGAATGGTGCAGCAGAAAAAAAATTCGGGCGAGCCGACGAACGGGATTAATAAGAGAGAATATCCTACCATGTCTTTTCAGAAGAAGGACGCCTCGGATGCTAGAGCTATGGGGGTAAACGCCGGTAAGGGTGATGTCAAGCAAAACGGTAAGCCTGGGCAGATGCGAGGGTGTGCTCATGTGCTGTACTAATATGGCATACAGGCTCGGCAACCAACGCCCAGAATAACTTTCGAACGGATAGTGCTATCTCTAATGCTCGAACGGGTCGTGAGCGTGTCCTGCAACCATGGGTTGGTCCTAGTGGTCCGGATTCCCTCGACCTGAGCTTGGAAAAATCAACCAGCGGTGGGGGTTCTTGGGATCAGTTCGCTGCGAACGAGCGTCAGTTCGGCATTAAGACCACATACGACGAGAACATATACACCACCGCCATTGATAAGAGCCACCCGCAGTATAGGGAGCGGGTTCTCGCGGCGGAAAAGAAGGCGAGAGAGATTGAGCGAAGCGCAGCTTCCACTGCCCATGTTGCAGAGGAGAGAGTCATGGATTATGTTGCCAGTGGCGGCGACGAAGCTGGCGGCGACGAAGAGGACAAGTAAGTTTTTCTGAATCATGTGGTACGTCGGGATGGATCCCGGCTAACCCGGAAATAGGTACAGCGGTGTCAAACGACAGGACTTCCCCCCTTTGCCCAACAGCCGAGAGAACAAATACACTCCTCCCGCAAGACGAGCCCCGGCTGCTGCGTCGACTGTCAAGGGCGCACCCGTTGATCCTGCTATCATATCCTCGCAATTGAAAGCACAGAAGAATCAGCCTGCCGTTCCTAAGCAGGAGGACGCCAAGCCTCGTACTGCTTCCAAAATCGAGGCACTCCCACTCACGGCGCCCTTTTCTGCCAAGGTACCATCGAAGCCGGATGCCAACACGGAGTCGAAGCAGAAACCGACAGAAACCAAAGCGGCGAACCAGAATTCGACTCCCTTAAGACCATCCGCTGCCACAAGTCGAACCATCTCACCGCAGGCCAAGGATGGACAAGGTGCTGCGGCCCCGAGCGTGACCTCCACTGTCGAAAGGGATGTCCTCAAGGAATTCAAAACATTCGCCAACCAGCAGCGAGCGAATGTCGAGAAAGCTAGAAGCACCAAGGCGAAACAAGACAAAGAAGTCAAATTGATCGAGCTGAAGAAGTTTGCTGATAGTTTCAAGCTACCTACTCCAGTTCCCATGGACTTAATCTCTATCATCGCCAAGGATCCTGCCAAACAGAGAGAGATTCAGGAGAAGGCGAAGCGGGATGCGGCCGAGGTCGCTAAAAGAAAGGCCGAAGAGGCTGCCGCGAAGGAGAAGAAGGGAGCGACGACAAAGGAGGTCCCGGCACCTGCGACTACTCAAGCCCCTTCCGATACCAGGACTAGCCGCCCGGCTGCCTCTAACGCACCTAGCGCAGTTCCCACTCCAGCCCCATCACGCCACCAGAACAACCGCGGCAACTTTCCTCCTTACTATGGAGGAGCTCGTTCGGGACCGCAGCATATGCAACAACCCGGTCGACAAGGCAATTTGTCTGGGCGACTACGAGCTATCGAGGCGCAGAAGGGACCGGGACAAGATGTTCGCCTGCCACCAACCGGCCCGGCCAACCCAACCGATCCCTCCTTCAATCGCCGTATTGGAGGCCCTCCAAACCACATGGGTCCCAAGCTCAACCCCAATAGCCACGAGTTCCGACCCAGCCCATTTGCGCAAACCTTTTCCCCGAACGGCCACCCCAGTGCGGGCTCAAGCCCGCGATCTGCACTTAACCATTCGGCTGACGTGCAGCCTGGTGGTACCAATACCGTCTCAGCGACTATCGTGACGAAGAAGAGAAAGGCTGTAGACCCGAAGAAGTGCGATATACTCTCCTTTATCAAGACGATCAAACCCCCCGAGAACAAGAATTGGAACGAGAACGATGGTCTTCGACCTTCCTATGACACACCGCCTACTTGGCGCTCTGCGTCTGATGACGAGAAGCCCGATTCGACCATGCGCCTCTCCTATGAAGAATACTTCGAACGCCAGCCGTTCAACGCACAGCCTACTCCGAACCCCCCTCATCTCCTCCCCCAGATGGCTCATCAACATCAACTGCCTTTGCACATGCAGCATGGTGCACACCCGGCTGCGCCACGACACTCCCCCCACGTGCCCCCGGTTCAAATCCACGGTAACCAACACGGCCCCGTCCCTCATGCTCCGTTTAATGGCACAGATGATCACCGAATGATGCATTCCAGCTCGCAGCAGTCATACTCATCCCCTAGAATGGGCCAGGTACCAATGGTGTACCCACAGCACATGAACACAGGAGGCCAAATGCCATATAACCAACACATGGTGCCCTCGTTCATGGGCCCGGGAGCTCCACCTATGAACCAGTTCAACCGCAGCTTCTCCAATACTCCCCAGTACGTTCCACAACAGCCTGGAGCAATGGGCCCGCCGATGATGATGCAGCCGCAATTCATGACGCCGCAGCCGATGGTCGCCGCACCGCAGATGCAGCCATACCCCAATGGCGCCCATCTCCAATTCGTACCTCCTGGCGGCACCCCACCGCAGCCTCCGGTCCCTGTCACAAACGGTTACCCGAGCCCGGGAAGGCCGGCTGCTACTATGATGGTTCAGCAAGGGTCGCAACAGGGTCAGCAGATCCCGTACGGTATGAGTCCGGCTATGCAATACCAGCAGCCGGCTTTCGTGCCACAGCAGCAAGGGCAGAGTAAGTGGCACCGGCGATACTCTAGCAAGAATACTAAAACTAACACGCGTAATGAAGTGAACAACATGCGAGGATATAGTAATCCCGGTCCGCAACAGTTCGGCACAAGTCCCCAGCAAGTGCATCAATACGGACCTATGCAGCATCGAACCGGAAGCAACAACTTTAAGAATTACCAGGGTCACAATCAGCATCAAGGCCCTCAAGCCAACCACACGATTCCGCCGGGCTCGCAAGGTCGGTCTTCCGACGGCCCTGACGAAGCCAAGTGAGCAGAGCTTTCGAGACTGCTCGCGAATAACTTACCCAGCGCCGCGCCCCAGCGCGTCAGTCAATTTCTTCGTTCAAGCTAGCGTCATCGGCCGCCTTTGCCCATTGATTTTTATTGTCGTCTCTATTGACATTCAATGTAAGCGGCATTCGCGACCCCGGCCGGATCTATCTCTAGGAGTCCCACAGTAGAGTAGACCCAACAGCAAGACTTCGTTACGAGTCTGGGGGCGACCGAAAGTATAACCTGCATATCCTACCCCTTTTCAAAAAGTTATGACAGTATGCATATGTCAACCATCTGCTATAGCGTGGCCCTTAGTTGCCGCGGCCTCACAGGATATGTCTTTCGAACGTTTATCTGCCCCGGCATCGGACTAGCTTGGGAAGACATTGGTCAGGATGAGATAGCGTTGGAGCAGTCGGTCGGCGGTGGAAGCGGCGGGAGACACAGCTTGAGCTTCTGCGAATTCTGAGGAAGAGGAGTCAAGTAGCTTTATCAGGCTGTAGCTCGGGCTATTCGGATCGATATCGTCTATATTAGCATCGATTTCGGCTAGGTCAAGGCACTCGCAATGTTGTGGACTTGCTCTAGTGAGGAACGAGGTCAGCGCGTTATAGGATCGTTGGCCAAGGTAGCCATTGCATAGCCGCAGTTATTGATAAGGATCCGGATACGTAAGTGAGGCAGCCATATCCTAGTATTGATCTCCCAAGACACCAATAAAAATAGTGTTTTACACTACACAAAATACTTGTCGGGAGTGCGAAGAGAGTTATAGCTCCTTTTGACACGTACTATGGTATAATAGATGAAGCAGCATGGTAATATGCGTTAATTAGCGGGTTTCTTCTCATAATATTCGACGGGCAGTACAGGTAGAATCCCCCTTTCGCGTAAACGACAATGCATATACCATGCAGTAGGCAATTTGTTGCCTAGAGCTGCTATTCGGATTTGTCCGGTATGCTCACGGTTTTGCGAATACAATAGACACTTTTCACTTTGATTGGAAGGAAGAGGCGGAGGAGAGCATTTAATGCGTTTCAAGTGCGTTGAATTTGAGCAAGGCAGTCTAGATTCCTGGTAGAGATGGGCTTTTCATTAGATGGCACGAATTAGTACAGCATCACCCCAAAAAGCACCAGCCTATTTTCTACCCAGTACTTCTATTGTGCCTAGTTGAACGGATGAACGTAGACACTAGAGAGGTATATTTAATTAATATATGTACTCGGAACTGAGGGTAACATGCTGCTCGATAGCGGCATATATACTAAAGCCATAGGCTTATTAAAAGGCTCGATCTATGAGTAAAGGATGTCAATCTCTTTTACCGATATGATTCTGAAGCTGTCTTGACTGCACGTGAATGAATTTCCGAGGTTTGCATACCATACTATAGTACAGACAGCCGCCTCAAATCCACGAGGGTAGCAAGGCATACAGGCTTCGACCTGCCCTAAGTAGATATTTATTCCGGTCGTTCTCCAGGATAGAAGGGTGACACGATGAAAATAGACTCAAGGTACTATGTAGTATATATGAGGGGACTGGCATGGAGATGACGCTTCATGCGAACCGAACGAGTTGCCCCCCGGCGTAATCGTTTGGATGTTTCAGCGTTTCAAATTTCTAGCCAATGAGTCGCCTTCGTGGGTTCCCTCAATTAGCTGGTTTGAGATCGTGTGCAGGGGTTAGGGGGTAGAGGGTGGGGCCGGTTTAGTCGTTTCAAGATCGGCCTACACACGCAAGCCGGGTCTTGGAGAGAGAAAAAAGGAAAAAGGAAGCTTGGGTTTTCTTGGGAAGAAAGAAAACCACCGAGGAACATCCTTGTTCCCTCTTTTTCCTTATTCTCCTATCCCGTTCCTTTGGCTTTTAGGTCTGGGGTTGGCTAGAGTAGGTCGTGGGTCATACCACTGTCATCAATCAGCCTATTCCTTAGCCTGGCATATTACTGCGTACGTAAACATGGAAGCGTACAATCGATTCTAGGAGGTGGCAGGTTGGATTGAACAGTGTTCCCTTTTTTTTTCTTGTGCGAAATGATGCGATCGCTGCAGATCTGCAGGCTGTACCGGCCACCTCGACCAATGGGGAAGTTTCTTCTCCTGACTTCACCTAACATTCTTTGGGATTCTCTGGTCCGTGCTCATCCTGCCCGTCAACCGAGCAGCAGATCCCAGGAATCGTCCCAGGAATCGTAAAAGACATGTCAGTTCTGATAATTATCATGTAGATCTTTCAGATGGAAGAAAAAATCTGCTTAATAGGGGCCGGCTACCTACATGCACGCTAAAATATCAGACGATGACGAACTCACTATCTTGAGTCGTTGAGTTTGGTGTTGAGTCAAAGTGCCGCGGGCTTGTCAATCTATCTACATAGCACTATAATAGTGCGATAAATGGGAATATCTCTTCATCATTGGGTGATTTCTCAATATCAACAATTCCGCGTTTCCGAGTTATAATCAGATAGACAAGTTTATCCACCTTGGTCTTATTTTAGCCTTATCCATGTCTTGATGAATTTGTCATTGAATCCAACTAGATGAGGGATTACCACGTAGATAATGCAAGCCTATGCGAAATCGTCACTACATGTAGACAAAAAGGAGGACTCCAGGGATAAGAGTGAGTTGTGGGGTTGAGAAAAAGAAAAAAAAGAGGGAGCACATGAAAGAGGCAATTCGCTAGCAGCCCAAGCCCAAGCGCCTCCGGCAAAGACCTGCGCCTGGAATGTCCTGTAGGCTTTCAGGCTTTTAAGCATTGACATGTGTGGCTTGGAAAGAGGCTTATGGGAACCCACAGCAGTCGGGTAAAAACCTAGACGTGCTGAACTTCCAAGGTTCTAGTTGGTTTAGGTAGCTGGGTAGCTGGGTTAGCAGCTGGGAGGTGCTGGAAGACCCCTGAAACCCGCTTTTCAACTCGGTCGATCGTTGTTGAGCATGCGGCCAATAAATGGCTGGTCATGTTTGCCATGTTTCACCAATTCAGGTACCCGATGGGGATGATTGGCTGAGGTTGGCGCATGCTGGTTTCCCCACCACACAACCTTCAAGCTTTACCGCCGCGCCGCATCGGCTTCGACCGTCCATCTTCAATTATTTTTTACCATGATTTATGCTCAACCCCATGCAGATGCAGCGCATACCTACTATCCAAATCCTACGTATCCTACCAGTACCTACCTATCATCGTAGGTGTGAACTTTAGGAAAATAAAAATACAGAGGAGGGTTGATGTGCATTGTTTGAAGATCTACATTTCCCCTTTCCGTCGGTAATCCCCTGGTGGTTCATTACTGGCCACCCGTTTTACGGCCACCTACTTTATCTCTTTCAGGAATGTGAGCATCTGTCTCGTGAAGATCGATGCATGGCCACTCCACCGCAGCGGCTGCTTTGTCTCTCCACACAAAGCGTGCAAGCGCAGTCAGTTTCCCTTTTTCCAGCGCACCTATCCTTGCTGTTAAGTTCCGTTGACTATGCACTTACATAGTAGTTTTGCTCCCTAAAGAGTGTGCGCCTCTAGATTCCCGGCATACGCACCTAATGTAGACAAGTGGGATGAGTGGGTATGGCGGGGGGGTATACACCCATGTCCCGAATTCACGATCCAGGGGTTGTGGACTAAGACAAGATGTCAGTCCCAATGGAGGGTCAGCGATGCGGAATACGTCCAGCCCAGCCCAGCCTTCATGGGGATCGCATCTCTTTGCCGAGCAAGACTAGGCTGTTTTCTATCGCCATTTGTCGATGTGACGTTGCCGCTCGCATACACCCTACCCGGGTAGGTCCTAGGCATTCTAAAATATAAAGATGTAGTCTGTCATCCCAATACTCACACATTCTCTCCTTTCCTCATCTCATCTGCCTCATCAGAGCAGCACAAGATTATATCTCGTCTCCCCCCACACTCTCCTTATAGCACCCATTTTGATTCTGCTGGCCATTTGATCAGGAACTCCCCGGTGGTTTCCTAACTCTTCTAACATTTTTGCACTTGTGCATCACTTCATTGTCTTGACGGTCATTCGACATCCAGCGACACCAAACAAGCAACATTCATTGTTGTAAAAACTCAAATCACTCTTTGAAATAAGAACCAGAACAAGAACACAGGCGAAAACACAGGCGAAAACACAGCCTTGACATCTTTGTCCGCGAACACCCCGAACGATCGGCTACTTTGATAAGTCTTTATTTTAAGACGAAAAACCCTTGGCAATATCATCTCGGCCAACCCTATCGACACTTTCAACCTCATTTTTTTCATCTTCATTTCCAGATCCAGGTATCTGAGACGTGCCAATCGGCATCACCACATTCATTAATTTCTCTTGACGAGAAATACTGATTTTTACGAACTCCCACTATCACATTGCGAATATCCGCCAAGATGCAGATTCGATCATTCCTCGTTGCCGCCCTGGCTGCCGGTACAGCCACGGCCCACATGAACATGAAGGACCCTCCCCCTCTAGCCTACAAGGGCAACCCTAACGCTAAGGAGCCTAACATCGACTACTCTATCACTTCTCCCATCACCGCGGCTCAGTACCCTTGCAAGGGTTACCTCGATCTGCTCGGTACTGCCGAGGGTGCTTCCGTCGCAACCTACGCTCCCGGTGGCCAGTACACCATGAGCGTCGAGGGAGGCGCCGCGCACAACGGTGGTAGTTGTCAGCTCTCTCTGTCGTACGACAAGGGCAGCACATTCACCGTCATCAAGTCGTTCATCGGAAACTGCCCTACCAGTTCGGGTGGCTCTTTTGACTTCTCCATCCCGTCTGACGCCCCTGAGGGTGATGACGTTGTCTTTGCTTGGACCTGGGTCAACCACACCGGTAACCGCGAGTACTATATGTCTTGCGCTGTCGTCACCATCAAGGCTGGCGCCTCGAAGCGTGCTGCTCTAGGACCCCGCGACACCGCTTTCGCCGACCGCCCTCAGGTCTTCCAAGCTAACCTCGACGGTGAGTTCTGCACCAAAGAGGGCGTCGACACTGTCTACCCCGAGCCTGGCCCGGACGTCGAGAACACGTCTACTAGCCCCGGTCCCGCTGTCTACTGCGCTTCTGGTGAAGACGTGCCCGAAGGAACCTCCTCCGGTGGCTCTGGTTCCAGCTCTGGCTCAAGCTCCGCTGCAGCTGGAACGTCTGCTGCTGCTACTTCGGCTGCCGCCACTTCTGCCGCGTATACCTCTGCTGCTCAGGAGACTTCGACTACTGCTGCTCAGGCTTCAATGTATGTGAATTCCTCTTTGATTTCTACTCTCACATTTCCGGATAGCGCGTCTTCTAAGACCGCTAGCTCAAGTTCATCGCAATCAGACGTCCTAATGTTCACCCCGATCGATGAACTAACTTCTTCCAGTACCGGTGGCGTCTTCTTGACCCAACAGCCCTCTTCCTCGACCGCCGCTGCCGCTACCCCTACGACTTTGTCGACGGCAACCAAGTCTTCTTCGCAAAGCGCGGGATCTAGCGCTGTTGCTAGCGCGTCATCATCGGCTGCTGCTGGAAGCAGTGGCACTGCCACTTCGAGCGCCAAGGTCCCTACAACGACCGGCGGTGCTACCGGAACCCAGTCAGGAGCTTGCACTGATGAGGGTGATTGGGCTTGCTCGTCTGACGGCTCATCGTTTCAGCGATGCGCATCAGGACTGTGGTCTGCTGCTATGCCAATGGCCGCTGGTACCAAGTGTAACCCCGGTGTCAGCAACACTCTTAGCATGCGACGCCGACGAGACCGTGTTCGCCGATCAGGCAACGGCCTCTCTGGCTTCACCTTTTAAAGCAGCGCCCGGGGTTTTCGCATTACCGCATTAGACAATTTGTCTGTACATATTCCCTCATGATTGCGTGGGCGAGAAGACAGGGTTTCTTCGAGCCATGATTATTCTGCTGTACATATTCGCATTTTCGCTTCTTTTTCCTTCTCATTTGAGAATTTTCTTCTTTTTTCCCATGATACGATAGGGTCTGTACACTAGGCCTAGGCAAAAGGGGGGGTAGTTCCGGTTGCATCATTGTTATGACGGACGGGATTTAGCATTTAGGCATTCATTGCCCCCAAGCAAAGGGGGGACGAGACGAAACCAAACCAAACCAAACCAAACCACGCCACGATATCTTCGTGCGCTTAACATAGATCAATAAAAGATCTTCATGAACAAAACTATTTGATTTGCTTCTCCGGAATGTGACATGAATATGATTTCTGCTAGGGTTGAGTGCAGTAGAGCGCAGTAGCTTGGTCGCTTAGCGACGGGAAGCGGGATGACGTCGGCGGCAACTTTGGCGATATATAAGGTAAAAACAAAAAGTAATAGATTCATGTCAGCGTCCCCTCGCTGCTATCTACTCACGTCATAGGCGTTTATTACCTGTCCATCCTGTGCAACAGCACCCTTCTCCCAATCCAACTCTTCGATATTGGCGAAGGGGGTGAAACTCAGCCTCCATAAAACAATGTCACATGTGAGGGTTGTGGTGAATGAAAAGCTCGAGAAAGGGAAGGGCGAGGGTTGCATCCAAAGCACCGCGTCTTTTGATGAGATTGGGCCGTGCTCGGTAGCTCGCTTATTGGCTCGTCTAGAAGCTCGATTGGCCTGCCCATCCTCGATTAGGACATCCCGATAGGACCATATATAACTTGGCGGAGCGCCTTGGGTAGGAGTCGATAATGAAAGCGTTGCAGTATTACGCCACAAAACATCGTAACTCTGTGGGTTTGAACCGTCGAACGGGACAGGACAAGATAAAATTTTTATTTTTTTTCTTTCCATCCTTCTTTCTCTTTCTCCGGGGAGACCCTCTTCTTTCTAAAGTGCCGGGCTGGGGAAGAATCCACCTCGCACCGCATACAACTCACTCACACATCACACTCACATCCCTTCTTTCCTCGTAGCATCCGCAGACGTACTGTAGCAGCGGCACCACAAGATTGAAGATACTGGAGCGGGCTCGATTAAGCTTAATAAAATGGAGATCTTTTTTATCTCTCGCATGTTTTTAATCCTGATCCTATCCGTGAATTTTATGGGGTTTTGCAAGATTCTGGATGGTAGTACTATCTAAATAGGATTTTTTTCTCCTCCTGATCGGCCCTATTTTTGCGCCTTTTCTTTTAATTCTGTACAAGCGAAAAGGACGACGAGGAAGTCGGAGAAAAAAAAATCTCACATGAAAATTAAACTGAACTGACGAGTATGATGCCAATTCTTTAACGCCTATCGGGAAGTTCTTTACGAATTCGGGCTTTTTGATTTGGCGAAAAAGAAGAAAAATTTACAGTACTTTGCTCACCTGTCTCCTGAACCTGCTTCGCCAATTCTTACAGAGCTTAAAAAAAAAAAAAAAAAAAAACTAGCGTAGCGACCTTTTTGGCATTGACGAGTAACTGAGCTGAGCGGACCGGACCTGGCTATGCGGAAACGATGGCCTCTTGGACAACAGCTGTTTCGTCCGCTCGGTACCCTCTGACGACGACTTTTACACCGCCATCTTATTGTTTGACTCCTAAGTATGCGACATCGCGAAATTTATTCTATATCTTCCCCCCTTTTGATCAGCTTCGAACGTTGGAATCATATATTCGAAATTAACCCTTAAAATAGAAAGAAAGAAAAATATTAATGCGAACCCTGAATTTCTAATTTCATATCAAAAGATAGAAGAATTACTAACCCTTTTCCAAACCGCAGCGTGCGAGACTGCGCAGACTCGACAGCATGCTCAGCGACAGTCTTCCCCGATCACATTTGCATCCGGGACTCAAGCGGCAGTGAATCCACAGTGGGCTGCTATCCGGATTCGTATGCGCTCGATTCCGCCGCCTCCACTGCTTCGTTTCCACAGTTGACGTACTCCCCTGGTCGAGTCTGTCCGGTGGGAATGACGACAGCCGCGAGCGGTGTTTCGCCCCATGGCGTCTGGTGTTGTCCGACGTACGTTTTTTTTTCTTTCTGCTTCTTTTCTAACCCTTCTCCTCCAACACCAACAGACAAGGTGTTAATGTTGAATATCCGTGCAACAGCGGTTTGACCTGGGCGGCAGCCGCATCAGCATGCACCGGCACGATAACCGAAGGTGTATTCATGTCATCTCCGGCGCACTGCAGCGAGTCGTACGACGTGTACACGTTCGGCCCTGGCAGTAGTCGCAACACGCAGGGCTTTGTGACAGAGTACACGACACCGGGGACGGGAACACCAAGCGCTGCTACACTGCAGCCCGCCAGCGACATTGCATTGACAGTGCAGGCCTCCGGCGTATTTCTCCAGGGCCAGACCATGCCAACACCAACCCCATCATCGGCAGTAGACCTGTCGATGGAAGAAGTAATCCATAACCAAGCAACAGTAATACATCATCCCGAGCTAGTAAGAAGAGCGACCCCGACCACATACCCAACAATAGCCCCAGTGTCTCCAGGGGCCATAGGCGGCGCCATCGCCGGCGGCGTCCTGGGCACCGCGGTCCTCGTAGGCTTCGGCTTCATAATCCGGAAGAAAACACGGGAGCGGGTGCGAGCCGCACGGGAAGCCGCGGCCGCCGAGGCGGCCAAGACCGGTAGTACTAACGGTAACGCCAACGGCAGCGCCAGCGCCAACGGGTCCCGGAGAAACAGCCGTACCAGAATCAGAGCCAGCATCCGAACCATCAAGACCACTCCCACCCCTACCATCACCATCACCGAGGATGACCAACCGCAGCAGCAGCAGGAGACGCAACAGATGCAGACGCAATACTTGTATCCCGACCTCGAGTCCGGCGACGAGAGCGCCGGCTCCGGCACCGTGACGCCGAAGTCTGAGAAGGACGGGCTGGGCGGTGGTGGTGGTGGCGGAGTCGGGGTTGGAGAAAGAGGTGGAGTCCCAGGTGCTTACGTGCGGAGAAAGGCCGAGCTGGAGGCCAGGCTGGGCGTTATTCCCGAGCTCGAGGCCCTGCCCTGGAGCGCCATGCGCGAGGAGGCGATTACGCATTCTTTGCCGCCTTCCCCGGGGCCGAGTGGGCGGCCGCGGCCTACACGCAGGATTACTGGTTGAGTGCCTTGATGGGTAGGTAGGTAGGTCGGTAGTTGCCTACCTTGGCTTGCACGGGGTGGGTTATTGGTGGGTTTGGTCTGGTTTGGGTTTGGAGATGTGAGTGATGGATGTCGGTGGGGTAGAGAATCTGGGCATCCCTCTCTTCTTGGCTAATTAATGTGCGATTGGCAAGCTTACTGCTTATGGAAGATGTTGTTGCTTTTTAAGAGACAGGAGTTGGGCTTAACGTTACTAATGGCTTTCTATCTTTTTCAGGTCACTAGATGAGGTTTCGGATATTATTCTGGTTGGAATTATTGACGTCCTGTACATATTGATACCCTTCGAAGTCAGCGAACACGCCTTCGGTTACGTACCTTGTTGGATGCTAAGGTAGATTATTTTCTATAAAATCGAGTTGGAATTCATCGTACCTTATTCGTGGATATCAAGCCACGGTGCTCATCAGTAGATGTTGCGTTAATGATATCTGCACCCGTTGCATACAAAACGCCTCCGGGCCGAGTTGTGAGAACAATGCCAGAAAACTGGTTTATTTTCCCTTGTTGCAGAACGCCACATACTTCATCCCCTTCCAGGGAAACCTGCACTTTGCTCTCCAAAAAGCACGAAGCGTCAGATATCGCCTTTTGTGTCGTCAGCAAGGTAGGACGTGCACCAGCGGGGGTTATGCATCAATTTATAAGCGGTAATCCTGATGACTGCCTTAGATCTTATCGCTATGGTACTTGGTGGATAACCAACTTTATGCTCATTGTAGGTTAGATAGTATGTGAACAACCAGGACAAGGCGGAGGAAAATACTACTTCGCTCACAGAAATCTGTACATTACTCCATAGTCCATAGCTCCGAGGCATACTTGCCTCTCACCAACACTCATATTATCCCCATCAAATGTGCCACAAAGCCGGCGTCGGTAGTCCTGACTACGTAGGTACTTACTAAGCATATTTTTACCATATTAGGTAGAGCTACTGATTGAGGTATTCGGTGATCTATACCGCACATGCATAATCCGTGCCGTTAGAAGCAATGCAACAGAATAAGTGCTTATAACAAGCAGCTAAGTAGTATCCTGATATGCAGATGACTTGTTTCCACCTGGTCATCGGTCCCCAGGAAACCCAGGGAAACCTGAAATCGGGTTCCGGGAAGTTTGGTTACGGAACGGCAGCTTTTCACCCCCATTTGTATCTACCCGCTCCAACAGCGCCGTCCACGGCAGAGATAAAGAGTATAGCAAGAGTGCCTTTAACTTCACCAACAGCGCCACTGATAACTCCACACTTTCAGCACGATGGTGAGAAGGTTATCTTTCAAAAAGAGTGGTTATCCTCTACCATAACGGTCAGTTATCAGTGTCCAAAGATGTAAGAAACCTATCATCTCCCTTCCTTGACTGGCCTTGACTTAGTGCACATGTCACCACTCTGAAATGGACACATTACACCCCTCCAATCCAAAGACAACTGCGATTGGCCGATCAGTTTGGGAAGCTCTACAGGGGCATAGATTATGTTCCCAGCAAAGTAACATCTTAAGTCATACATGATCTCTATTCGGTGTCTCGGTCCGCAAATGTTCCCTCCCACGCTTTCTTTGATGCTTCTAATGTGTCTAGGTACTCGACGTGAAAAAAGAATATGACGACTTTGTGGGCATACCACAGATCTAGTGTCGACAAGGCAAACGGGAATTCACAGGAGCTATCTGTTTGGGAGCCCGCCGTCTATAAAGTCCTCACTACTGCCTCCTTTATTTCTCTAATGACTCTTGCAACCGTATTCTAGATCTACCAACCTCTCTTTTTCATTTCCAGGCCCAACGTTACAGTAGTCAATTCTTCGAGTTGTTGCCTTTCCGCTTCAAATTCCTCTATCAAAATGGCTTCCAGACCTGATTTGCTCTTCGCCGCCACCACAATCATCATTAGCCTGGCCACGTTCATGGTTATTTCAATCCGGCCTCCTTGGACTACTTGGATAACAGCCCCTCTTGAGGGAAAAACAACTACCACTTTCGAGGACAGGCCTCCGGCAAAGACCTTGGGGAAGCTCGACAAGACATGGCGTCTTTTCATCACCCCGAAACCTAGGTTGGATACATGCCTGCTTACCAAGGAAGCGCTCTTATCTGCACTCGAGGCTAGGTTCGAAGGTATAGATATAAAACGTTTATCGTTAACTGCCGAACCAGATCGTTACTGTGCAACGGTCTCTCTTCGATACATGGAATCTCCATTTGATACCAATGACGTATTCGATCTCGAGGTCAACACAGATGGGGAACCAAATATCCTAAGTATCCGGTATGGTAACCTTTATTAGGAGAAAAGGATCGTGCTCATTTTTACAGTGTTGCTCCTGACTGCGACTTCCTGCATATGACAACCCTCTACGATGGAGCAAAGGACAGGGGAGACGGCGTAGAGTGAGTAGCAAGGACACTTGTCAGAGACTAGCAAGGTTGTCGTTTGGGCTGACAAAATTCAGCTTGATTGTAGTTCCCAACCTTGCTGCGCACCCTTTTGGTTCATTCAAGTCCCTTTTGGATGGCACTCAAAACTGGTTACGAGACTACCTGCCAGAGAGATTTCCCAATCTGCGCATTCTGGTCTATGGTTATGACTCTGTTTTTGCCGGTCGAAAAGATGAAGAATCCGTCGATAGCTTCGCCACTGGTCTACGTTCTGCCATTCGTTTATATCGCAAAGGCAAACCTGTATGTACCAAGTTCATATATACCCTTTTTATTGTCTCGTGTCTAACAAGAGATAGGTTTCTCATCGACTAATTGTGTTTTTAGGCCATAGTCTCGGCGGACTAATAATCAAACAGGTAATTATCCTTTATATTAGCTACCTTGGCATAAGTTGTAGTAACTGATCGGACTCAGACATTAGTATAAGCTTGGCAGGCTGAATCCAAAGGCGACACCGATTCTAAGATATTTCTAATCTCCTGTTCTGGGTTTTTATCTTTCGGAGTTCCTAATCGAGGGCTTGGACATAAGGAACTCGCAGCTATGCTAGGCTACAACCCCCCGGGACTTCTTGCGCATGATTTGGTCATCGAAAAAGACATGAAACCGAAAGGATTATTGAGGACTCTTGAACAAACGTTCGTAACACACTTCAGCCAAGATTTCGACACTGTAGAATTTTTCGAAACCGAAAAGACCCCTGTTTTAGAGGTGCGTCCTAGACTCCCTCATGTATTGCAAGGCTGGTTTCTGATCTTAAGTGTAGCAGAATCAAGACGGCACATGGAAGCGGGCCACGGATGAAGCACGGTCAATATTGATGGTAGCCCGGAATCCCGCAACACTGATCAATGGTGGCCCGATTTCGCGCAAACAGGTTTCTCTCCAAAAGACAAATCATGTCACATTGGTGAAGTATGACACAGAGAATGATAGTCGGTATAGAGTGGTCTTAGGAGAGATTGAGGTTATAATTTCGAAGGCTATCAAGAAAAAAGGTATGCAATAATACCCTAACTACTATGAGCCCACCCAATAACTAACAATGCTAGAACTTTCAACGGAACAAAGAAAGAAACTTGATGACTTCAGAGAAAAGGCCCAAGTTCCCATTCATGAGCTGCCTGCCTTCATTGATGACCCAGTGCCCCAAACGCTCCAAGGATTCCTTGAGGCTGACTATTTTACACGTTGGCGAGACGGAGAGGAAGCAGCCCCTCTTTGGATCCGTGGGCCTCCCGGTCATGGAAAATCAGTGCTGGCCAGACGTTTGGTAAAGCATATTGAAGAGCACTCATTGAAATCATCCAGATGGCCCGAGGGAGTAAGCATAATCGGCTATTTCTGCAACGCGCAGGGCCGGGACTTCCAGCCGGCTGACATTCTTCGGAGTCTAATCATGCAGCTGGCAAGCTATCAGAAGTATTATGGCGTTCTACCGAGCAATTTCTGGGACTCAGCGAAGCAGTTCTCCGACAACTCGGTAGACGGGCTCTTTGAAATATTCGAACACACCCTGCTCAAAATTCCCGGTAGGCGTGTGTATTGTGTCATTGACGCTCTTGACGAATGCCCGCATGGCGACTCACATACTGGTCAGACCGAACGTTCCAAGCTGATAGAAAAGTTGGCAAAGCTGTTCTCCGAGAATCGAGATCGGATGAGATTACTAGTTACTAGCCGCCCGGACGAAAAGGACATTGAGCACTATTTGGACCAGTACAGTCAAGAGCTCGAAGTCGCCAAACACGACCTAATCCTGTTCATCGATGCGAAACTCGAAGACTTGCCAAGTTTGAACAGGGTATCGAGGACCGAGGTGCGGGACAGGCTTGTTGGTCAAGTCGGAGGCACATTCCTCTGGGTTGCTATCGTTACCCGTGAGCTGGGCAAGTTCTACATGCCAACTCCGCATGATATCGAGAAAGTACTCAAAGAGATACCGGTCAAGCTCGATAAGACGTACCCACCGGAAAGCCGAAAAGGGGGAGGAGCCTTGCGGCAGCCAATCTGAGAGGCAGTCACCACTTGCACCCATACCTCCTATACACGATTTTCTTCGGCAGCTCAGATTGGATATTCATATTTGACAGTTTTCGGTCAGCTTATTTCAATTTTGATTTCAGCAATCGGTTATCTCTTTGTTATCATAATGAATATGTCGAAGATCTATTATTGCAGAGAGAGTTCTAAGATAGCGCTCAGGGGCAGGTTCCGGCTGCTTGATCCAACATAGATTTGATGAGGGCCGGCGTTGAGCTTCCAAGCTTGCTTAATAACATCCCATGAACTCATGTCCCTACGCGTTAGTTTCAATAATACAGTGGCTGTTTCTCCAGCTTTGATGAAAGGTTTTGAAAACCCACGAAGTTGCCTCTTTGGCGCTCCAGGGCTTCCAACATATAGTTGCGCGACTTCAGAACTGTCATAGGGGCCAGTATTAGACACATCGAATGAAACCCTAGCCACAATGTCCCATAGATCGACAGGACCACCTTGGAGAGTTGGACCTCTAGGATAGACCGCAGTGTTAGATGCGGCAGCGGTCTCGATGCTTAACGCACTATAGCTGAAGTTCGTGTAGCTGAGCCCGAATCCAAATTCAAACCGCGGCTCGATGTCATCGCGATCGAAAAAGCGATAGTCGATGTAAGACCCTTCGCTGAAGTTGCTTTGTGGGAAAAGCTGATATTTCCCAGCCGGCTGGCTGGGCGAGAGGACGCTGCCGTAGTGGGATTCATTTTTCGCTACAGTGTAAGGCAACCTTCCAGAGAACTGGCTCTCGCCATACAGCAGCGATACTAGAGCTTTTCCGGATTCTTGCCCTGGGAGATGCGCAAAGATAACGGCGGTGACATTGGGGTGATCGATCCACTGCTCGACTAGTCGAGGCCCTGCATTGTGTATGATCACGACCGTCTTCGCGCACTGGCTTGCCACGCTTAGCACGATGCCGTCTGTGTAATCATCTCTCAGACCAGTCCGATCAAAGAACTCACTCGCAAACGCGTTGCCGAATACCAAACAGGCGTCGCTAGACTGTCCGATTGATGGTTCGGCGGAGCCAAAATCCCAGAATAGTTGAGTGCCGTCCTCGTCGGCCTTGGCGACGAGAGCGTCAAAGGGTGTGATATAGGTGGACTGAGGCACAGAACCTGAACCTCCGCCACCTATGATAGTACCATTATCCGCCGTAGGAGAAGGAGGGAACGATAATCTTATGTCTGTGACGAAAAGATATAGGTCATAGAGGTAGCTGATAGCTGACTGAAACCCGAAACTCCACGCGTAGAATGGATAGGACTGGGGATCTGAGGGTGAATTCTGATCAGGGGCCCTAGCCGAGTAACCTGCAAGATATAATGAGCTAGGCTTGCGTAATGGTAGCGTGTCCTTGGTATTTTTGACCAACACGTGTCCCTCAACCGCACCGTCGAATAGAATTGGTCTGTCAGTTACCACTCGAGCCTCAATTCTCTCGTGCGGTAGATCGATCCGAGCCGGCATACCAATGCCTGGTGCCGGGAAACCTTTGTCTTGGCCCATTTGGTACCATGGGGTAATAATGCTTTTCGCGTCAGTGCCATCGTCGCCAGTTAAGCCGGATAGATCTTACCGCGTAGCCATATCATCGAGCCTCGCTGTTGATACCGAGCCATTATGAACACTCTTCGTCAGGTTCGCCCCCCAAAAAACACCACCGTCCGGCATTGCCATGTCCATGCCCGCAAGCGCGGCGTGATAGCCAGCATGGAGAGCGACCCAGTCAGATACCACGAACCCCTGCGCCTCGTTAGTACTGGAATCTGGAGCATTCCGTCTGCCCCTATAACATACCTCGAACCCTAGCTCCGTCTTGAGAATCCCGTTCAATAGTTTACTGTTCTGGCAGCTATAAGAGTTATTTACCCGGTTATAGGCACACATTACTGCTCCTGAGCCTGCGCGTAGTGCATCCTGGAACGGCCTTACGCCTAGTTAGCTCTCGATATGCCACCAAGGGAGTTGCAATGGTTCCATACCAGAGATAGGATTCGTGTAATGTTGTGTCATCTAGGTTAGAAGATACTCCCGAGACGTTTTTGTATTGGGTTCTGTTTGTTTCCTGCTCGTTTGCGATGTAATGCTAAGCGATATATATTAGTATATGGAGGTCACATGAATATTTCCAATCGTACCTTAACGGTAGCAATAACTCCAGCCTCTTGTATCCCGGACACGCTCTTGCTCGCAAGCTGGCCGGATAGGTATGGATCGACGGAGAATCCTAGAGCTGTTAGTGTATAACCCTGAGCTGGACTTGGTTTGATGCTAGGTACCCTCGAAATTCCGGCCGCCCTCGACCACCCTTCCCAGAGGACCTACAAGGGGTCCCAGAAGGACATTGACACCTTTCCTTTTAAACTCCCCGGCCATTGCAGCCGCCCTTTGATAAGAAAGCTTCTTGTTCCATCTGTGATTCAATCAGAATGGAAGCCCAAACAAGAAAGCCGCAGGACTCACGACGCGCCAACATGGATACCACTCGGCCACGCACTAACGAGGTCGGTGTTTCGTAGACTGTTGCCGGAGTCACTGATGCACAGGCCCGGGAAGTTCAGGCGTGGTATTGGGTAAATGTTTCCACTACAGCTATTAGGAGCTTTATATCCTGTCGTGAGGTTCACCTAAAAGCATATGAGTTAGGAATCCAGAGCGACTAAAACTAGCTGCTGTGAGAATCGACATCACCTTTTCTTCGATCGTCATATGCGCCACCAGTTCCTTTGCCTTCTTGTGTGCAACGTTCCAGGATCCTCGGCCGTGTGCCTGGGCTGTAGTAAAGGGATTTTTCAGTATAGGGGGCAAACAAATGCACGTTGAAGCTCATATACTTACGAGATGGATAGACCGGCGGTGATTGACCAAAGAAATACGAATCGTCCGTAATAATATCTAGGTCTTCTGCAGGTCTAGCAGTGGCCACCAACGCCACGATGTAGTAGATAAGCTGGTAGATCATGGTTGCGGTCGTTATTGCAGGTTGCGGATCTGATTTCTGATTTTCTGAAACTTGGATTCTCTGATGTGCTTTAATAAATACCTGGTCTACATCTAAGGTTATCAAGCGATGCGGTGCTACACTGCCCTTTGATAGGCAAATATTACCCAGAGATATCGATTTACGTACAGGCAGTAACATGTTACATGACTACCTAGTGCTGTGTTTTCCGCAATATCCGCAATTTCCGTATTCTCGTCTTTCGATACCCGATCCATCACGCATAGTGTCACCACCCTCCCCGCCGTCACCTATGAATACTCGGCCGTGGCGCTGTAGGTTCCCTTCCCAGTAACAAGGTCGGGGTCATGTACGACAGCTGGAGGGGGCATTGTGATAATCAAGCTGATACTCAACACTAATGGACTGACAATATTATCTCTTTCCGATAGGAACTCAGGAACCCGTAAGTGATAGATACGTAAGTAAAATGGCTGAGCTAGATCGATCCACAGCGATTAGACCGTAGAAGCTCACCGCTAATTTAATGTGACGAACGACGTAAAGGTATCAAATTTCTTCTGCTTATGTGCGTATTTCTGAATCATCTCTTGTCCATGCGTGGCTCAAGGCATAGACCCGAACCCCACACAACATTTGCAACAGCTTACTTCTCGTACGCGGCTTGTTTCTCGGATACCCCTATTCCTTCCATCGATAGACAATGTGCAGAGGAATGACGGCAATATCGTGATGAAACTCCTATCTTCCATATTTCATCCTACAAGCGGGATGGCTCGGCTTACAACATATCTTTGGGGAATGAAGGCATATAAGTAGGGGTAGTCACTTGGAATTTTCAACTCTACAAATAATATCCTTCATGCTATTATAGTCCCCTAGTAAGGCTAGTACGCACGATGCTTCAACTATATAACCCCGTATCTTTCCTGGCTCTTGCCATTTGGTCTAAACTTGGATGCTACAAACCGACAACAACATCGCACTCCACTAGTCTGCCTTCGACCCGGTTCTCCTGGCCCCCTTATGCTGATCTCCATTACGCTACGCCTTTGCCAAAGCCAACTGCTACGTCAACATATGCGCCCCCCTACTCAGAGCTTTCCTCACTGGCTGGGTCGCAAACTGTAACAACTTGGTCGAGCGTAGCTAGTCCGACCGACTCCGCCAGCAAGTTCGGCAATGTTGCTTGGTCATCACTCTGGGGATCAGTCTCCGTGGATCCGCCACCTTTTACCACAACGGCCTCTCCAACACCGGTTCCAACTACCGAGCTGATTAAGCCGACACCGCTTCCCTTCTCCATTGGTGTAGGCGAAACGGACGAATACCGGTTCCCTACGGACTTCGATTGGGGTTTTACGGGTTCCGCGGTCCAAGTTGAGGGTGCTGTAAAGACTGAAGGTAGAGGCCCGGGGATCATTGACGTTAAGCTCAGAGAGGTTCTCCCTGGGTCTGCCTCATCTGATATTTCGGTATTAAACTACTTCCTCTACAAGCAGGATATCGCAAGGCTGGCCGCCGCGGGAGTCAAGTCGTACGGCTTTAGTATCCCCTGATCGAGGATCCTTCCCTTTGGGATCCCCGGTTCGCCGGTAAACCAAGAAGCAATTGACCATTACGATGACCTGATCAATACCGTGCTAGAGTATGGCATGAAGCCTATAGTAAGTTTGCACCACGTGGACACGCTTTTATACTACGAGACGAACACGTCGTTGAAGTAAGTATAGCCATCATGCCAATTTGGTACTCTCCTCTGACAATAGGACTAATCCTGGAAACCATTAGTGGATTCGATCATCCGGAATTTGTCGACGGCTTCCTGAATTATGTTAAAATTGTGCTCGCGCATTATTCTGACCGGATTAGTACTTGGATCACATTTAGCGAACCAAACCTCGACTCAGGATTTTACCAGAACTGGGCATCCAGCTATAACGTTGTGATTGCTCACGCCAAAACAGTCCACTTTTATCGAGAGCAGATTCAGGGGAGTGCTCAATGGAGCCTGAAGCTGGCCATGTCCAGCGGCGGATTTCCACTCCCACTAGATCCTCAGAACCCAGACGATGTAGCGGCGAGTGAACGGCAGCTAGACTTTTCTATCGGCTATATAGCCGCCCCAATATTCCTAGGCAGTCAGGTCCCCTCCAACGTCATTGAGTCTTTAGGACCTTCAGCACCGAACTATACCGACAAAGAACTCCGGTACGTTAAGGGTACAGCCGACTTCTTCGCGGTTGATCTTTATAATGCATGGTATGCCATACCTTTGGATGGTGATATGGATTCGTGCATTCGAAACAGGAGCCATCCGCAGTTTCCTATGTGTTCCGATACCACCACTGTTAGGTCGAATTGGCAGATTGGAGATCAGAGTAACGCAACCCCATGGGTAAGTAGGCGGTCCTTTGACACAAGTTGTATTCGCTAATTATTGCCGCCCTAGACGTTCTACCAACATGCACGCACCATATTCAACTATTTCTCCGTGACGTATCCGACTACTGGTGGAATTTTCGTCGCCGAGTTCGGATGGCCGGGCTTCCACGAGTACGAAATGACTAAGGAACATGCCCGCGCAGAGTTCGCATCTACCCTGTTTTACTTACCAGTTCTTAACGAGATGCTCAAGGCAGCCAGAGAGGATGGTGTCAAGTTCAAGGGCGCCCTTAGTTGGGCATATATTGACAATTGGGAATTTGGTCAGTATGACGATCGCTTTGGTGTCCAGGCGTTCAACAACGAAACGCTGGAACGCTCTTACAAGCGCTCAATGTTCGACATTGTTGATTTTATCAGCGCCCATAGTAGCTCTTGAAAAGTTCATACTGAGTACATTATAGATGCTTAACGTTGGTTGTCCGGATAGCTAGATTGTTTCTTTCTAAAGGGCCAATTTATGTGAAATTATATCTGTGAAAATGCTTGATATGACGAATATATACCTAAGTATAAAGCATTTATCGTTAGCCGCTGAATTAGATCCTTTCTGCGCAACGGGATTGCCCCGGGGCATAGAATAATGATCTTTAAGAAAATAAATGGGTATGGGTTGGTCTGCTTACCCGGGTAACTTATGATAAGGTGTTAGAGGTAACGGAGGAGTGAACTAATCCCCCGCAAAAAACCATAAAGGTCAGCAGAAAAGCCCCTAGTCCAGTCCCGCCCTGTATATCATTCCTGATGGTCGTCCAGATGAGCGCCGCCGCCAGGCAAACCAGAAATCCCGCACACCCGTAGAGGAAGAACATGAAGATGTCGACGCCTTCGTTAAAGGCCAGACCCCAACCATCGGAAGTGCCTCTTCGTGGGCACGGCGAGAGTTTCTCTCGAAGTTTCTTGGGGACCCCTTTGTATAATTCCGGGAGAACGCTGGCGTGAGTTGGGTTCTCCATGAGGTGCACGAGCAATTTGGAACCTATCGGTGGCATCAAGTCCGGTGGCACTGGGTCGTAGGTGTATTGATTGCTCAAAGTGCCAGGGGGAAGTGTGGGGTGGGATCGCACGTCGGCGATATCGGTGTTGTATACTTCGAACTGTAGATGCTGTCAGCGGGATTGCTCCCGGGGGATGTTTTCCTCGTTGGCTTATTACCTGTACAAAATGGATAGAAGTCACTCTACGCAGGAATGTTAAGGGATTTCTGGCGCGCTTCCCGCGATATGTGACCCGTAGAAGCGAGAAGAAGTCTTGGTCTGAATCTATCGTGCAGACTTCTGGCTGATGAAGTCTTGATACCAGACGTCCAAACGGGAGACATGCGAGGACGTAGTTATGATTACCAGCCGGAGCTCCCGTAGACCTTGGTCGACAAATGCCCAACTTTTCGGGCGCTTGCTTTTGCCAGAAATAAGGAAGGCGAATATCGCAATATTTGTTGCCGGTTGCCTTCCGCTTCCGGGTGTTATTTACTGGAGCTGGTGCGGCTCTGGGGGGGTCATTTGATTCCAGGTCTCCAGGGGCTTGAACCTTGAAGCCACACTGGGCGAGTAAGCTCTTAAATTCATCCAAAGCGCCAGAACGTGACTCGACATAGTCATCGTAGAGTTTTTGGCCGCATTGCTGTAGTTATTAGCTTGGTTGCTCAGAAGCTCATTATCGATCAATATTTTAGCTTACACATGTGTAATGCGCTCTTTGCTTTCCTGGCGTAAGTTTCGAGGCGGTGATGGAAAACCAGATATTCTCAAAACATAGTCGCATAGAGTCAACCAACTGTACGTGTAGTGGGAGTTGTAGCGGTTCTTCAACCAGCCATCGGACATTTTTCCTGAAGCTAAAGAACGGGTCTGAGGAGAAAAGGAAGCTCTTCAAAGAGTTAAAATTTTGGAATTGGGCAGGTTCTGGGACGGTGGCTTCATTCTCAACCTCAAATGGCTCTTCCGACTTATCGAATTGAATGAATGGAGGATCGAGATTAGATTTTGCGCCATCTGAGTCTGGGAGCTGGAATTCTCGGCATATCTCCTGAGCGAGGACTCGTCTTTTACGCTCGATAAATCTCCCGACCTCTAGTTTCTGGACGGATCTCCAGTCATTCCCGAGACCCTTGGCTGAATTCTGTAAATCTAAACTGTAGCGGTATATCAACCGCGAAATATGCTGCTGGGCAATGTCCTTGGAGTCAGACCGGAGGAAAAATTGTGGCCATAGATATTGCAGATACTTGTCATAGACCAACTCGCTGGTGAGCAATTCTATCGCATTCAGAGGCTCGTAAGTCTGAGTAGATGTCACACTAGACTTCCCCTTTCCTTTCCCCCCGTCAAAGACAGACGACTGGACCGTTGAGCGGTCATCGTCTGAGATCTCCAAGTAGATCCTTTGATTTCGAGAGTCTAGCTGCTCGGGGACTACTGACTCTGGTTTTCTAACTGTTTGGTCTTGAGAGCCCAACCGCTCAGGAGGCACCGAGTCCGGCTTCCCGACCGGTTTCGGATGGTCACCAACACTAGGCACATTCGGACTTGTCGGTGGAGATGCCTCGGGAACAGCCGGCCTTGGAGCTATTGAGCCTAATGCTCTTGATTCCCGGGCTTCAGGCACATCTTCATTTTCAGTCTTCCGAATCTTGTTGATAGCCTGCTTCAGTGTGGGTCGTGGTCTCTGAGGGGGGAGCGGTGGGCTCTCCACGCGTGGTTTATAAGGCGGCGGATCTGTGGGGTTGCCAGTGTGGTTGTGGCAAGCATATCCGACAAGTATCGTGCGTGTTATAACGTGATGCCCAGGCCGTCCATAATCTGGGCATCTATCGACGGCGTGCTGGTAATAAATACAATGGCAGGAAGAATACCGTTCGATAAGCTGGTAGCACATGATTGAAAGCGTTGGCTTTTACCCCAAAAGTGTCAAAGAGCAAGATAAGCTTCTTGAATCATAGTTGGGATGGTGTATCGGTATTTGTAGTATTACATAGGTAGGTAGGTGGGTGGTAGGATGCTTATCATGGCCAAGTATGCACCTAATACTTGTATGTGATCACATTGCGGCTGTGTAAAGCACCCGACGAGGTCGACGTCGGAGCTGTAAGTAGCAGTATGTCAACCAAAGATGGTCCAGCGCCGGTACGCCATTCATATCTCGCGATTTGACCGGTCTAACAGAATCGCGCTTCTTTCTCAAATATTAATTCAGGTGCTCTTTGCATGATTTAGCAAATCGCAATTGAAGCTGCCCTAGTCATGGGGCTTACACGATTTTTCGTCGAGGCTTCAATTTATGTTGTACATATTATGGAAGAAAATTTTCGTTTCGAAGGCGGACCGTACAAGTAAACCGGTCAACCCGACCTGGAAATACCTGGGTACATCAAGACTTATACAGTATATACTGTGCGGCACTGTGTATAGTAAGATACCTACGAACCCCTCCCCCTTTTTATGTACTTACAGTTAACTTATAAGTGTAGCTACTGTGTTCTGCCAACTACAGCGCAAAATCCCTTGCAATTATAGGGAGCTGATGCAACAAAAACCTCCAAATAATAGGGGAAATTGTGAGCAATATACAGTACAAAGAATATGATGCACTGTTTACATCTTGAAGGATTACGTCTCCCCAATTCAACGTCTTTGCCAAATCTAACTCTTTGACAGTCACATACAATTTCTTTATAGATCAGATCGCGCGTATCATTTTCTTTCATTGGGTATCTAATGCTAAAAGCAAAATATTTACCAGATTAAGTTCTACGGATGAATAGGTAATTTGCCAAAGGCTCCCTAATGTAGCCCAAAAATGCCTTCCCAATCCCCTACTATCCAGATACAATGTCCAATGCCGCCGTCCCGTTTAGGTCATATTTGGCAGCTCCTAAACCCCTTTTCTCTATCCCACCTGACCATCCCAAAGACACCCTTTGTTATGCGCCGAGACCAAGTTGTCGTCTATGGTGTTTTATAGCGGCTGCACCATGATCAGGTCGTTGTGCATGCCCAAACCTGGCGGGAAGCCAGTATCTCCAACGACGAAGAAGCCATACTTCTCGTAGAGATTCTGTGCCGGATAGTTCCCTTCCAAAACCATGAGCCAGATGTGAGTTAGGCTCAGCTTCCTTGCGTCCGACATGACTTGCTCGAGCAGTTTGTTTCTAACACCCTGTCGATGAGCGGTCGGGTCGACGTAGAGTCCTTCAAGGGAGGCATGCTTCTCGTTCCCTTGTGTGCCACCCGAAAGGTAAATGGGGCAGCTGTCGTCGAGAGACAGTAAAGTGAACCCAAGGATCTGGTTCGATGCCCCCCGAGCGATCATGATCTGTTTCTTGGGGTCCTTTAGGTGCAAGATCACTGCACCGAGTCTCCAGGCACTTTCGATCATGAGTTCCTGGTTCTCCTTTGACAGGGCGATTCTGGCGACCTTGAATGGGAGGGGGCCGGCCTGTATGGCAACAGAAGAGATGCCGGCGGCGTCGTTTATGGTTGCTCGCTCGATGCGGACGGTCGTCATGGTGTTGGCCATTGCTATTCCAAAAATGTATGATGAGATTTCCTCGGATGCTGTATGTCTGTTCTGTGAATTTTAATTCTTAGGATTCACGTTTGCGATTTCTCGACGTACGTTTATTTATATCGTATCCGAGGACAGTAGCATCATCGCATCCCGCGATAAATATATAGAGATTCGTATGACCACAGAGTCAGGATACAGCAGGATGGTACGAGCGACGCATGAATAGTTTCGTAACTGCTTTTTCGTTACTATCCAGCAAGATTGCACTGTAAGAAAACCTGTGATGTACGATCCCACGCTCGAGGGGTAGGTATTGATAGAACATAATGTGCGAACAGCGGGTTTCTCACGACTTGGCTAAATCTCACTGTATTGTTGTTGTTTGCTATCCTAGTACTTGGCAACGAGTTCATCGATCAATGCAACCGCACTAAACAACTGTATTGAATTGATGGCCAGGTCAAAAAATCGCGGGGTAGAAATATATTTCCAACGAATCATTATAGCAACTCAGGCTTCGCATTGGTCCTAGCAAGTCACTCTTGCGACACGGCGTCGCATGGGGGGTATAAGCACATTGTATATGAACATAACATATTCGTCAGTATTCACATCTCAATTGAAAGTGAATGGAAGGTCATTCTAACCCTCTGTCATGCTGCGTATGCCCACTGGTTCATACTATAGCTAGGGGTAAATCAGATATTGTTCCACGAAGAGCCTCTAAGCTACCCTGGCGTTTGGATCTAGCTATTCATATAGGTAGATCCCTTTGTTCCCAAGAGTCTCGGGGTATGCTCTGTCGGTTCCCACGGGTATCATACGCTACCAGCTATTCTCAATGTTGGCTTTTTCGGACGATGGCTTCACGGTTACAAAAAAAAAGAAGAGCCTTATAACATTAGATCCTACGTGAATCGTAAGATCTGTCCGCGTCGAAAACAAGCTTTGAAAGTAGGCTCGTGGAAGTATCCTGCGACCGATTTCCAGCTGTGCCTTAAGCTTTCCAAAGTAAAGAGCGGGTTTGCAACGCTATACAGGGCAAGATAGCCCATTCCTTGGGAGTTTATATCTATAGGTAGGCTTGTAGTGGTAGCTGGCACATAGAGCCCCTGAATGCCCCGAGATTCTGTGGTTGCTTATGTAAGCTGACCCCCCTTTTCACTACATGTACCTAAGTACGTATAGAAATAGCTATGCCGACAACCTTAGTAACACATACGGCGGACGCTCATCCAATGCATGCATCTAAGTCACGAATCTATATGCATTGATAACAGCAACGGTAGGAATAAAGATCGACATATCGCTAAACCAAAGGCATTGTTTGGCAGCTTAGATGGGATATAAATTGTTGTATATTGTAAATATAAACAAGCTAGTGACCTCAGCCATTGACCAAATAGTGTGTACCTAATTCAAAATGCTTCTCCAGATGCTGAGATGGTTCACAGCATTAAGGCTTAACGTTGAGGAGGTTAACAAGGTTAAGCGCAAAAGTCTGGCAGTTGTATGTTGCGTGGTCGTATGTCTTGCCACTGATTTCGTTCTGGGCTGTACGAAGTTATGCTGGTTAGTGGCGTTCCAAATATCTAGATGTGCCAAACGCATTGGCGAATGAAAAGGACCGTGATAGGTAGGTACTCACCAATAGTCTTGATGCTGTTGAGGGTCTTCCGCCCGTCGCCGACCTGGCCCCTATACTGGTACGATTCTTGTCCGTTCGGTACTTCCTCGTAGTCACCAGCGTATAGATCAACCGGTGCGCCGTCGCCGTTGGGCTTTGTCTGCCAGTCGCTGTTCTCGAACTGGAGCCCGTACTCCCAGAATCCGCCGTCGTCATTGCCGATGACAACGTCCTTATGGCGGCCGCCCGTGTCCTTCATGAGCTGGTTAAGGCCGTCGTGCCGGGCCCCGCTGCGGTCGTCGTAGGTAATCGGACGGTTATCCGTACGAACCCATACGTGCAGCTTAGTAGCATCCTTACCTCCTGGGAGCGTAGGAGTGCGCTTGGACAGGTGCGATTCTTCCTCGGCTGGGATTTCTCGCACAACGTTGTTGGAAACATCTGTGATAAAGTCCCGTGGGTGCTGGCGAGCGTCGAGAGCTACGGTAGCACCCGCATTGGCGGACACGTAGCTGATGAGGCTTGTCAAAAGGAGGAGGGGAGTTTGAAACTTCATGTTGGAAGGATTTCACGTGAAATCGACGAATTTAGACGATAGGCAGAAGCAAGGAGTTAACTATAGCGGTGTTTAGTTCTAGTAGTGCTGTCTCGTGTTGATGTGGAATATCATGATTCTCTTCTAAAGTTGACGCAAGAGGCGTATGTCTTTATACTCGAGAGACAGAAAGAAACAGTTTCTAGCTGTCTGTGAGTGTAAATTCGTTACTACCATAGGATTATCGTACGTTAGGCTATAAAAAGCTATGTTGTCTGAGAAAGGTCGAAATCAGGAAGATCAACATCAACACGCTACTCTTTGCGAGCTCAAGGTAAGCGAGGTAAGCAAGAATCGGGTAGCAAACTGCCCAGCTGAGGCTGTGTCGGTCTATTGCCCGTTGCTTTCCACCTTGAACTAACCATCTTGCTGTCAATTGTCGTGACTGTGATGTAATATGCCATAAAAAGCCATGTTTCCGCTGCTAGGGAGGTAATTGAAACCCGGCGAAATTAATTTCGCGACAATTCGCCTCATAGGCATCCATTTCTAAGCTGATCAGCCGTTGCTTACGGTGATGATCATTATCTAAACCGGATAGATTTATGCTGTTCAACCAGGGCTAGGTCAATATAAGCAACGCGAAAAGGATTTCAGCTCGATCCTCTCATGCCACCCCGTGACTTATCAATATATGAACTTATAATCTTACACCAAGTACCTCATTACGCACATCAACTCACCTAATATGAATAATAATAATACGTCATCCATCACGTGATAGTTCTAATGGTTTCAATGCGCATCGCCTTTGGACGGTGGTATTTACTAAAGTATCCATCTACACAGACGCAGACACAAGCACACACGCAAACAACCTTACATACAACAAAAATACCAAACTCGCTACCATGGAAGTTCAGCCAGATTGTATTTTCATCTCCGACAGCTTCGAAAAGTATGCAAACAACGACCGTTGTCGAGTCTCCAAGGAAAGAGTTAAAGACTTCCTTGATCGAGGTCTCATGACTCAAGGTGAGCTTCAAGCCGTGGTGCAATTGCATGAGGTTGATCTAATCTCTTCCAGATGGTGTTTACCAAAGATACACAGAGACCCTTTCTACTAAGCTCAGCAGTGCTTATGGTGGGCCTTCGATAGTAGAGAACATCAGACAGTCGTTCCAACAACTGCGCGATCCGACAACTGGGTGTTCGTTATAGCTTTCCCTTTATAGAATGATAGTCTAACATGATGCACAGATCTTTCTCCTATTGCATTCAAGCACTTATTTGCCGAAAGGCTTTCCGATTCAGAAGTCGGCACCTCTTTGGATGCATCCGCATTGTTGTTGGATATCTTGATCTCGCATGCATTTTACCCCTTTTCGCCACCACATGTCGACTCAGGACTCCCCCAGATAGATGAAAATGCTTTTTTGCGCGCAGTTTCTCTTCTCCTATTGACACCCGCCCGGCGAATCAAGTCCAAGTTTAAGCCAGCTGTACACAGAATGTACGGGGGAACCTGGGGGCCCCATCGTGGTTGGTACGTTTCCGTCCGCGGCAAAGACGCCAGTGATTTCCGCAGGAGGCTCTTCCGAAGCATTGCTACCCCTGACAGCTCCAATACCAACACTAGTTCCATCACTACAATACCGGTTCCTCGTTTCGAGTGGCTTGGACTCCGTGAAGACGGAAGTGACCCCGAAGATGATCCTACGCAACAGTTCGTCGTCGTAGAGGATGAAGCGGAAGCATCTATAGACATTCTGGACGTCCTCTCGGAGACCCCGCCCGAGGCGGATACGCTGACAATGAACCCATTCCGGGAGAGCTATCGCATGGTCTTGCCGTCGCTGCCACAAAGGACCGATGACCTATCTTCGCTTTACATTTCCACGACAAAGCTTGTGGCTTTGCTCAAGCTGATTCAGCAAATACAGAGAGAAAACACGGAAAACCTGGTGTCCCGAGTTGAAGAGGTAGGCGGTAATGGAAAAGTCGGCTGGGAGGGCTTCGAAACAGTCATATCGGAACATTCAGTAAGTCATATTGGATCGAAACTTGAGGGGCTGTTGTGCTAACTAACCTGTGTAACCAGGAACTTCTTGCAGACGGTCTCACAACCATTTTCCGTCTTTTTACGAAAGCAGAGGTTGGGAATGTGCCTAAATAGGAGCTTTCAAATGTAAGGTTGCATCTAGATGCGACAAGTGGTTCTTCAACCATCTAGATAGTAGTAAAGATAGATACACTACAAATTTTGTGTACGCCAAAGGTGGTCACGTGATACCCCTGACAGTCAGCATGACATGGGTCTTCCATCTGAGTTAGTATTATAATATATACAGTCAAGCGTCATTTATTCTTGGATACTAGACTTGGATGTCTCAATATGGAGTTGAAAGGAGTACGTAGATTACTTATCCCTGGCTCATGTACTTACTTGTCCCTGTCGCCTTATCCCCATGCTTCAACTTGAGCTATTAGTCGTGGGATCTACGGCGTAATGTTTAGGAGTTACAGAGTCGCCCATTTGCATAGAGAAAAACAGCTTCAATGCTAGTTACTCGATCCATGCCGACCATTCCGTCGCTCTAGAGTAATACCGAGCACGAAACGGAGGCCAATCAAGCCGTACGCAAAATCGTAAGATTACATCATGGGATTGAAAGTATCATGATTATATGGCTTCTGCATTAAATTTCTAATCTGACTCCTGAGTTGCCTCACTGCCGCATAGCTATGATCTCATTTGTCTGTACACTTATTAATTTCGATGGGATATGCTTAACAATCCATCCCGCCCTACAATAGCTAAGATAAAACTAAAATAGTAATAACGCGCGAGTCTTGCGGTGATGCAGGATCGAGGCGGAGAAAAGCGGCGTAGTTAGGTGTATAAAGCTGAAAGGAAGGCTGACAAGCTGATAGGACTGCGGGGTAGCTAAATAGGTACTGTATCTGAAATTAGAACAGCCGATCGTTGCTTAAAATAACTTCAAAAAGTAGATGCCTAAGATTGACAGAACTATAATAAATAATGCTTTGGGAATCCTAAGAAGATCTACTTCTTACAGAGGCCGCCACTGTCGTGAGAGGCGTGAATATCAACATAATCATAACATCATGACATCATTACATGCGTGTTATTGTTGCGACTAATTGAAGGCATAGGAATATACGGAAGCAATCGCCATCACGTCCGTATTGTTAAGGTTGGGGGTATACTGGGCTGATTTCAAAATCCCAAGGCAAGCTGTTCTTTGATTAGGAGTTGGTACTTGAAATCTCCTCATCGTGAGAAACTCACGCGAACCCAGTTGCGAGGCGGCGTTCTGAAACTGTTTATTCGTAGCACTCGAGTAGTCTATATAAACTTAGTGTTGTCGTTTCCATCTTCTGTGATTCAATCCGCTCATCATCATTATCCTACCGTTCTCTATCACAGCAATAGTCAAAGCACAAAGCACAAAGCACTCTATTCTGCTCCACGGGTCACAACTCACATCAATAAAACAGACCATACTCGCGTCATCAATCCAGCATGCAGTTGATTGCCCAATCTCTCGTCGTTCTAGGCATTGCCGCCTTTAGCAGCCTTGCGAACGCCCAAACCGTCGCCTTTGGCCAGGAACTCCAGAACGACGACCAGACCAACCACTGGGTCACATGGGTTGACGGAGAAAAGGCATGTCCTGGCCAGCAAGTCCTCGACGTCCTCACAGAAACCCCCTGTGGTCAGCCGTTCAACCTCGGCGAGGTGGAATACGAATTCTCGGGCTGCTCCGGCGACAACGGGGCCCCAACCGTCCTTTTGGACTCATCCGGCCTCCAGATCGGCGGATGCAGCGCTAACGCGAACAACAAGATCAACTGCCACGATGGCAACCACGATATCATCAAGCACGGAACCTGTACTATAGTTAATGGTTCGTAGGCCGGGTTTGGTCAGATTCGTCGTCGAAAATTGGGCGGCATTCAAAGGCAGGGAGGCGAATATCGTTTGGGTTTTAGACGGTAGATAAGGAATACACCAATGGCTTTAGTTGTTAACTGAAATGAAATGATTCTATTACTTATTATACGAGCTATCGTAGCTTTATCTCCTCCTAGGGTGTGACATAGGGATGCCCTCGGTATGTCGAAGCTTGATACTAAGTAATTGTAATCATGCGGGGTAGCTGTGCGGTAGGGGTCTCTAGCTAGCGGTTTAGGAGTAGGAAAACGCAGCTCGTTCATAGATCTTGATTGAAACCCAAGGCCGAAACGCAAGGATCGCCTTGTCGTTGTATGTATACTGGCTTCGCAATGCACAATCCTCCAGACGACACTAGGCTTTAATATGTCAATTTTCCGATAGTTGGCCACATATTAATACAACGTTTGGAAGATTTTATGGGAAATAGGCCTCTGTTGCTATCAATGTTGTAATTAGAAGTAAAGTTGAATTAACCAAACGACAGTTCAACTAGTAATAGACTAGTATTATTACATAATACTACAAGCCCCCACATGGCCAGTGCTAATAATTCGACTAAACACTTTAGTATATCCGGGGAAGGGTCCTTAAAATTTCCCCGACGTTTTCCCTGAATTTGACAAGGACCGCAACCCCTGTCGCATAGTTCCCAATTCGAGCAATAGAATTTCAGGAGGGAGGAAGGAAGGAAAGAAGCGCGGGTTTCGTTTTATTCCCTTTTTACTTGCTATCATCATCACCGTCACCGTCACCGTCCATCTTCATTCAATCATTTTTTTTCAATTGAGAAACTTGCAGTCATTCCTTACGCTGCAATCTTGTCCTTCATTTACACACACATACACACACAAACATATACATTCTTTTTCTCTGATTTGATAAATCTTTGCGATAACCTAGCAAACTTCCCCCCTTTCGCGAATACCCCCAATCGATTTAGTTCGGCGCGTGCGATCTCGAACTTGTTGTGTTTAGTACCTGTTTGCATTTCGACCTAGATTCCCCCCGATCTCGATTCAGTTTCACTTCCCGAGCGACGTTTGATACCAAGACTCTTTTCAACATGCGTGCTTTCTTCGCCATTTTCGCTGCCGTCCTGGCTTTCGTCCAGGTTGCCGTCGCCATTCCCCCGGCTTGTCTGTTGGCCGCTCTCGGGTACGTTGTACAATTGAAGCAGCACTAGCTTGGAAGCGGATGGCTTTTTCCTTAAAAAGGGACGAAACATGAGACTAACGCGACAATGCAAACAGAGTTCAGGACAACCCGACCGACCTCAAGGCAGTCTGCGGTGACCTCCAGGATGCCATCCAGGGCAACCTGACCGACAACTGCCACAAGGACACCCTGCCCAAGGCCTACGAAGTCTACTCCTCCAAGTGCCTTGCTGAGGGTGTCACCGTTTCCGACCTGGCCACCTCCACCTCTTCTGCTCACTCTAGCACTGGTACCGCTTCCGTCTCTGCCACCAGCTCCGGCCCAGCCTCTGCTTCTGCTACCCCGACCGAGAGCGCCTCTGGCACTTCTGATGCCGGTGTCTCTGATACCACTACGTGAGTAGCCCTTGTATTCACAATTCCCAGGATACGATAACTGATTTCTCGAACTATAGTTCCGCTGATAGCTCTGCCACTCCCACCACCAACGCTGGCCTGACCACTGAGCCCCAGCCCTTCCTTTTCGCCGCCGCCGCGCTCCTGGCCACAGGTTTGACTAGCGTCTTCTTCCTATAAGCGGTCTACTGAACGAGTTGGGTTATGAATTAGTGGATGAATGGTGCCGGGGAGAAGGTGATGGACATTGGATTATCGTGGGCCTGTTATACCCTAATTCTCACGGGCTCGGATGAAATAGTTGAGAACGCATGACGGGTTGCCAGCAGCACTTCTAGCAGAATATATAGTGCCATCTATTGGGATGCGCCGTGAACATAGGTGAACGTTTATACAATTGCAATGGGTGCGCTTATTCTATACGTCACCGAAAAATGACCTAGGCTTTTTAGCTCTAGAATCCCAATTGGCCAACTCTGCTAGCTCCTCATCCCTAAGTATAAGCGTCTTATTTTCTTGCCACTTTAGCCAGGCTACGCCTTGGAGGAGACTATCAGTCAAGTCGTCGAGTTTCTTAGGGATCTCATCTTCAATCGGTTTCTTAACGCGTGACCTACGCCCCCCAGCTAACTTCGTACGAAACTGTTTGACGGCGTCCTCTACACCGCGATTTGCAGGTAGAATGACCTCGCTTCCGCGTTCTCTCGTCAACCAGCTCGCCAGAACGCTAATCTTGTGCTTCTTACTATTGGGCTGCGACTTGGCTTCCTCGCGCACTTTTGCTACGACCCCTTTGGCGGACCGACCTCCGCTATCTTGGGAACTCTCTTCGCTCGTGGCTGTGACAGGTGGTGGTGGTGGAAAGAACCGTGTCACCCTATCAGGAGCCACAGACACGATCTCGCCATCCCATTGCCCTAGTTCTCGTAGCGTACGAAGCGACGCGTGGAGCATGGCCTCGAGCGTATTGACACGTAGTGTCCATTCCTGAACCGCAGCCGCACCACCACTACGCCATCGCTGGCGCTCGATCAGTATGTGTGTTGGCTTGAGAGGTAGTAGGTCCTGCCGCACCAGCCGGTCAGCGGCAATAGCTAACGAAGCCGGGCTGTAACGCTCGGGGTCGTCCAGGTTATCCAATAGCGGATCTAACAGCTCCCGTCGCTGCCAGGCGTGTAGATGAACACGCATTGGCTGGCGCAAGTCATCAGCACCCAGTGTAGACAAGGTAGGAAGAGTAGGCGACATCGGAGGCTGAGCAGGTGCTAGAAGACTATACCCCAAATTCCGGATTCCCATATCGATGCTTAGGATTAAATGTTGATTTTTGGGTGTTGACGATCCACCCAATAATCCGTGGTTCTTAATAGCGATGAGTCGTTCGACGATATCTTGCTTGCTCCCGGAGGTCTTCTCCCCGCATAGAAAGGCAAGCTGCGTCAACTGCGCGACCTTGAACTTCCTAAGGATGGCCTCCCGAGACATGACGATATTCTTTCCCTACCTCTTGTGTCCTTTTTCTTAGGTACTGAAGACAGGACGGTGGATGAAGATGTAGAGGATCGTCGACCCGCGAAAATCCAACAGGGGGATCCTTGGAAAGTCCAGCAAAGTTGTGTTGGATTAGTTTCCTGTATCAAATCGAATTTGAACTTCCCGGGATTTGAATCTTCATACAAATCGTTGGACGGGATTAAAACTAGAAATTTTAAATCAAGACCATATCACGTGATCTATAATAAACCAGACCTTTTCTTGCATGCAATATCAGGTCCATCGTGATTCATGAAAGTGGTTTGATACTATTCTGAAGTCTTAGGACGAAGAGACGCTCACTCAACTGTGTTGATATGACGTATACGTACGACTGGTTCAATCAACGACAACATAAATTTTATCCATTAAAGTTTCTCGACGTTTATTTAAATTTAATGCCATAGTCATGCTGCTGTCTTCATAGTATGTCGGGTAAGAGATAATGTGTAAAATGGCGATGCATGGCAGCATCAATGGTAAAAGATCCGTGATAGAAAATAATGGACGGGATAAGGGGATAGCACGTGGGATGCGTTGCACTATAATATGCACTAAAATAACCACTATTCGGACGATTTGTCAATGATCCCTGCACGCATACAGCAGGTCGGAACGGGGCATTTTAAGGGTACCTAGGCTGCTAGGTTGTACCGGCGAGAACCGGCGCCGGCTGCTTATTGATTGAACCCCTCGGGACCTCGAAAATTGGCGCCGTTTGAAATTTGCGCCTTCTTCAGTAGCTTGAAGAGCTTAATTGGCGAGAATTGGATGAATCATTCATCTTAGTAATTAGGTACCAGCTTCCCGGACATTACTAAATACATCTCTAGCTGACAATAACAAACCTGCAGCTGACTGTCTTGGTAATACAGATTGGAAAGTCGCCTTACTGCTCTCGCCCCTCGTAGATTTTTATTTTTTCATCCCGCAACGTTTACCATATAAGACGTCATTCCCTCCACCCCACCTTCATTCCTATCTCTTTTTCTCTTTTCCTTTTCCGTCGCGAGTAACAGGTCAATGCAAGCGTTTGGGATATTTGGTCGGATATCGGCTACCTCTACTGCTGCTACAGTGACATCAACTTCACGTTCTGCTTCTAGAAGGGCGACTTTGCGCCTCGCTTCACTCTCTAGGCATTTCTCAATTACATCGCGCACCATGGCTCCCATATCTACAGAGACGGACTTGCTCGTCATCGGCGGCGGTAGCGGAGGTCTTGGAGCTGCGCGCATGGCCAGCTCCAAGTTTGGCGCAAAAGCTATGATCGTCGAGGCTGGGCGCATTGGTGGTACTTGCGTGAACGTCGGGTACATTGACCCTGTCTATACCAGAATTCATAGACGAAAAGACTGACAAAACGGTGTTCTCGGATTATAGTTGTGTACCGAAGAAAGTCACATTCAATGCCGCCGCTCTCGCCGAAGCGATACATGATTCTAAGGCCTACGGATTTTCCGTCCAAGAAACAAAGCCATTCGACTTCACTACTTTCAAGAACAAGCGAGATGCTTACATCAAACGGCTGAACGGCATTCACGAGAGAAATCTTGCCAACGACAAAGTAGAGCTCGTGTACGGGTGGGCCAGGCTGCTGAGCAAGAACGAGGCCGAGGTTACACAAAGTGATGGTACTAAAACTACAGTGCGTGCTAAGAGGATCCTCATCGCCGTGGGTGGTCAGCCCACGAAGCCAACATCTACCATCCCTGGCGCCGAGTACGGCATTGACAGCGACGGTTTTTTCGACATTGATGTGCTACCCAAGAAGGTTGCGCTCGTAGGTGCCGGTTACATCGCTGTTGAGTTTGCAGGAATGTTCAATGCGCTTGGCAGCGAGACACATCTGTTTATTCGACATAACACCTTCCTGCGCAACTTCGACCCCATGATCCAGGAGGGGGTTACGGCCGAATACGAGCGTCTGGGTGTACACGTGCACAAGGAATCCCAACAGTCCAAGATTGAGAAGGATCCGAACACAGGCAAACTTACAGTACACTACAAGGACAGCACTGGCGAGAGCAAACTAGAAGATGTGGATCACTTAATCTGGGCTATCGGCCGTACGCCCATGACCAAGAACATTGGTCTAGAGGAGAATGGCGTGAAGCTCGACGAGAAGGGATACATCGTAACGGACGAATTCCAAAACACATCCGTGGAAAACATCCACGCGCTAGGCGATGTAGCCGGCAAGGTCGAACTAACGCCCGTAGCCATAGCGGCGGGTCGACGACTAGCAGAGCGACTCTACGGAGGCGAGCAATTCCGCACCACACGCGTCGACTACACCAACATCCCCTCGGTCGTCTTCGCGCATCCCGAAGTCGGCAGCATCGGACTGACGGAACCCCAGGCGGAAGAGCAGTACGGCCGCGAGAACCTCAAGATCTACAAGTCCAACTTCACAGCCATGTACTACGCGATGATGGAGCCGGAGGACAAGGCCCCCACCAAGTACAAGGTCATCTGCGCGGGGCCCGAGGAGAAGGTCGTCGGTCTGCACATCATGGGTCTGGGATCCGGCGAGATCCTGCAGGGCTTCGGCGTCGCCGTCAAGATGGGTGCCACGAAGAAGGATCTCGACTCGTGCATCGCGATCCACCCCACGAGCGCCGAGGAGTTGGTTACACTGAAGTAAACTGGTGGCGTGGATAGATAGAAAGAAAGGCAAACAGTTAAAAAGACGAAAACATTTATACAAATATGTCGGACGATTTACATGTGATAGAATTGGGTAAACAGGTACAGTACTTAAGGTAGATATCGTAATTTACGATACTAATCAATTCCAATGCACTGAGTTTGTAAGGCGACCTATGAAATCATGTATGCTGGTAATACGAAACGAAATACTCTAATAGCTTCGACAACGCTTGAAACTTGACGATCTCATGCATTACTGATTTACATACTGGAGTCTGTAGTTCCGGTCTGTCGGTTATTCCCCCCTATGAACCCTTAGTAAGATAGTAGCTCCTAAGCTCCGACACGCCCCTCGAGCCATTATTAATCCAATCCAACGCCCAAATAGGGAGCAGCCAGCTCAACCACCTAGCCCGTGAAGACATCACGCCGCGCCAAGTACAGCCACTCGCGCCGCCGAGGATATCGTCCACTATACCGCGGGCGGTCACATCAACGGGTTGTCCCTGGGGCAACAACTTGCCATCGCGCGCGTCCACGATGAACCGGCGAACGGGCTCGTAGTACGAGTCCGCGGGCATCTGAAACGCGTCGCGGGTGGAGTTGGCGACGATGGGGGTGTCGACGCCGCCGACGATCACCGTCACCACTCGGACTCCCAGCGGCTCCAGCTCGACGCGCATAACTTCGGAGATCTGCTTGACGGCGGCTTTGGACGTGTTATACAAGCCTGCGGATTAGCCCGGAATATTAAGGCCAAGTTAGCGATTAGTAGATACAGAAAGCCGATGAGAATTCTGACATAAATGTACATGATGAAAGACAAGGTGTCTACCTAGGTAGGTAGTAGGTACATACATACATACCTCCCCAAGCAATCGCCAAGTTCCAGACGACAGAGCTATGATTAGCAACAACACCCTTCGCCTCAACAACCAGAGGCGCGAAAGCCTGCGTAACAGCCAGAACGCCCCAAAAGTTCACGTCGAACAACTTCTTCGCCTCCCTGAGATCCGCATCGAGCAGAGGCATGATAAAGTCGCGCCCGGCGTTGTTGACCAGCACATCCAGGGTGCCCCCCGTTTTGGCCCGGACATGCTCGGCGCAGCGGGCAATCGACTCCTCCGAGGTGACCTCGAGCTCGAGCACCTCGACGTTGCCGAGAGCCGCCAGCGCGCCCGCCTTGGACGTGTCCCGCAGCGTGGCGAAGACGTGGTAGTCCTTCTTGCAGAGGACCTTGGCCACGGCGGCTCCGAGGCCGCCGTCGCTGCAGCCGGTGATGAGCGCCGTCTTCTTGGAGATTACCGACATGGCTGATAGATAGAATGTTATGCCGAACTGCTTTACCTCGAGAGGAGAGCATTGATAGGCAATCGAGCAAACCCATGAGAGAAAAGAGGGGATGTATGTTTGTTTGTTTGTTTGTTTGTTTGTTTGTTTGTTTGTTGGTTGGTTAGTTGGATGAAAGGGATACGTCTGTGTCACCTAATACATATTTCTATCTACCTGTATGTACATATATACCAGAAGGTGATCGAATGATAAGACGCCTTCACTCAGAAAATGTAAAGGTTTTATCGTATATTGCAAGTATATAATCAAACTTTCATTTGTGGTATTCAGACATTATAATTGACACATTGATTCACATTATTTGGATTAACGCCCAAGGCCGTGCGTCGCGTAAAGTCGAGCTTCTTTTTCCACTTTAGAAGATCAACAGCGCCAACCTGTATATGTTCCCCCTTTCCCTCCCCTGAAGTCCCCCAACGCCGAAAAAGATCTAAGTTCTGCGTTGGCTGTCCCTTATGTCGATAAAGTCTTCAGGGCTAGTAAAATAATATATCTGTGACGTCGTTAGGCTGCCGAAGCAGTAATATTTCCGAGCGGGTCCAGCGCAAATTGCAGAGGTCTTCCTCCCAGCCTCCCAGCCTCCGCTCCAAGAATAATAATTACGATGTTCCAAAATGCTGGCATTCTGTATAATTTGAGGTACCTAGATGCTTGAGTAAAATCTCGACACAAGACCTTATTTCCTCTTTGTTATGTAAAGAGCCGGGCATCACCTGAACGACATGGCCCGCTTCCTCTAGAACGCGGGCTTATTCCCACCGTTTAATCGGTAGGAAGACATAGGACCTGTGCTTCCATTAGGGCTCAACATGCTCGACAACCCTTGACGCTCATCTTGCGACGAAGTTGTGGAAGAGAATGACGAGTTTAATGATGTAGAGGTGCTGTTCATCGTCCCGCTACGAGACAAAGACAGTCCTCCCATTGAGTTTATCAACGCATCAGCACGCTCAAAAACATTTCCATTAAAGGCATTGGCGAAAGATGCGCTCTGTGGCGTTGAAGGCATGGTGGCCTGGACAGCTGGTCCTAGAGCAGCACTCTGAGGGGTCATCGGTAGCTGGATTTGGGTAACTCCAGAGCCGGATGAATAGTGACTCGGCGAGTAGTGGGTGGGTGCGTCGCTGATATTGCCGGCGTGTCGGAGAAGATACGACCAAGGTGAGGCAACAATGAGTTGGTTAGTCTCTTTGATGCTGATCTGAATGGGGCGCAACCTCGTCCTGATGTCCACCGGAAATTGCACTTGATCCATAGAGGATTTTAACTTGCTTCCGAACTCAGCCCAAGAATCAATAAACATCTTGCAGAGGCTCCAAAACGAAGGATCCGTCCTGACACCAGGTTCCTTTAATTTAATAAGGGACAATCTATCCTTGAGGCGTTCTGTATCGGCGATTGCAATCGAACATTTGGCGACCAAACCCTTCCAGCAATGAATGATGCGATCCGGAAGGCGCTGATTTTCAGCACTGCGCCTGTATGCGTTAAATTGTTGGTTGATGTTGGGAAGTATGCGCATGAGCAAATCGGATGATTTCTGTAGCGACAAGTATACTTTCTCAAACAAACGCTCTTCTGCGGTGAAATCAGCAGGAAACCTGAGATCCCCGTTGGAAGAAGCGAATGATTCTCCTGACCGAGGTGTTGCAGATGTAATCTGAGCCATCCGTCCACTTCCGTTGACATACGGGACCGAGGACATGTCCGTCGCCACGCGAAGGTTGCTTGGATTGTGAACGAAAACACCAGGCCGTGACCGAGCGCCTGGGCCAGGTCGATCTATCGTAGGCGTCATAGAGCTTTCCCGCGAATGAGCCCGGATTGTGTCGTCGACTCCCGGCCTACTATATCCCTGGCTGAATACCGGCTCGTAGGAAGCCCCAGAAATCTCGTTAGCAGTGATGCGAAGCTCCATGATACTGTGATAAAGCAACATCATCATCGTGCGAATGTAGCGAGGGTCTCCGTTGTCCACGATAGTGTCCATGTTATTTAATAGGAGCGAGCAGATGTGGCTGTAGGCGTTAATTAACGTCAAAACAGCTCTCTGCACATTTTCGTTCTCGCGTGCTGTATAAGGGTCGTTTTCCGAAACTAACTCATGCTTTTGAATTTCCTGCTCCAGTTGTTCAATGTGAAAGTTGGTGTTGTAGAATACGATTTCTAGACTTGATCGCTTCGATGTTCCGTCGTTGGTTAGTCTTGTAAAGAGTTGTATCATCGGGTGGATCTGGAAGATCGCATAGAGAATACCCTTAGCAGATTCAATGATAGGGTCGAAAATCTTTGATTCGCGCCTCTGCTCTGGCAAGACGGAAAGTCGTCGTACGTAATTCGGTCGTTGAAGTAAGGGCTCGGCTGGGCTGTTCGGACTGACCACAGCTGTCCCATTGGGATTTAAGTTGCCAGTCATGGACGATCCATGGCTTAATCCTCGATAGTGGCTGAATCTGTTGTTCGTTTGACCCTCCTCCAACGTCCCGAGCTCGCTTGCTTTCCTCGACACGATGCCCATGCGTCTATTTCGCTCCGATGGCCGGCCCGCTGCCGATGCCTGCAGCAATGTCTCGCTGTTCGATCGTAGTCTCTCATTGGGATTGCCAATAGTGAGAGGCATAACACCAGGCCGACGAACAACCGTGTTCTGCTGGGAAAGGCCGCGAGCATGTGATCTAGACGGTATTGGCGGCGGTCGAAGAACAGCCGGAGACCGAAGATCCGACATATCACTGCCATTCACCTTGATGGGAAACCGGCCACTGACCACTCTCTTGATAGGCATCCGAGGGGTTTCTATATCATCGCTAAGCTCATCCCTACTATTTTCGCCTTCCCTATCTCGACCGTTCATGCCCAGGGACCTCTGTTTTAGAAACTTTTTGATATACGCCGTGATAGCGAGTTCCGTTATCTCGCTCTTTTCTAAGAAGCCTTCGTTCGGGGGACTGCTCGCTTGGACACGCAGCACTTCTTTTGGCGGAAACTTGATGTTATTTCCTTCCAGCCTCAGCATCTGTAACGAGACCATATCAGCCAAGCAAAGCGGAAGCTCTTCTATTCGGTTCTTCTGCAAGGCAAGCACCTTCAGCGAGGACAGTTTCACAATCTCCGGTGGGAGAACACGGATTCTGTTTCGTCCCATATCTAATATTTCAAGTGACTTGATATCGCAGAGCTAGAGACACGAGTAAGACAAGAATCCACATGGTTTAGAAACAAGGGTGGGAAATTACCGGCAGAGGGAACTCTCTCATCATGTTGGCTCGCAAATTAAGGTAGCGCAAGTGTGTACACTCCGAGAATCTAGCCGGCAGAGACGATAACCTGTTGTGTGAGAGCGCCAATCGTTCCAGTTCGTTTTTTATTATGTCTACCACCTCGTCGGGTAAGGCTTGAATATTTTTCCTGCTCAAGTCAATCGTGACACCAGGTTTTAGCTCGGTGCTGACGCCGCTGGCTTCGGCGGCCTGGTTTTCGTTCTCTCGTAAAGCACTATTCATTGCTTCCCTAGCAAGGTTGATGACTTGGTTCGTCGATAGGGGAGCAGTCGCAGATAACATTGAGTTAGAACTGCTACTATGGGACGTATTAAATTGTCCAGGTATCGGAGGCGGTGGAGGCATAGCGACGCCGGGAGGCATTCGTCTCATCCCTTGAGGGAGACCATTTGGCATACTTCTCGGGCCTGATGACTGAGGCGGTATGATGGTAGCCGCCATACCACCCAAGGCGACATCCATGACGAGACCTTGATCGGAAACGAATGCGCAATTCGTGTGGAGCGTACGAAGCTCGGTATTAGAGTGAAGTCGATAGTACGGTATCGAAGCGTGCGGGATGAATATATCCCAGAAGCCTTCAAGATCGAGGACGATTAATTAGGAAGAGATCGATGAGCCGTTCGAAGCAATGAAGATCATCGTATTAGGTAGGTAGGAGCCGGATTTTGAGAAGGATTAATCGGTCAAGCGAGTAGGATCGGATACCGCTAGAATACAAATCGACGTAGGTATAGAATAGGCGTCGTAAGAAGAGACCGAATTAAAAGAGGTGTTTCGCGAGGTATTCTTGGCGACGACTCGAAAAATTCATAGTTGAAACACGTTGAGGCGAAAGGGTGAAGCACTGATGTCGTTGAAGTGTGCGGAAATTCGTATGCGACCCCTGTTTCTTTTCTTTTCGGAGCTCTTTCAGAACATTGAATGGCTGAATGGTCAGTTGCAGTAGGGGGGGGCTAGGCAAGAAGTGCGGCGCAACCTAAAGGGAAGAAGGACACAAGGGATTTAGGTCCTGGGTCCTTAGGTCTTGGGCACCAGTTTAGAAGGAAGGGGTTCTTTGTCGCTAGACACGCCTAGAAGAAAGGGGTGTTGACAACGCCACGGCGGGTGTGTGGTCCCGGACAACAGTCCCAGAAAGTTATAGGGGGTGTGTATCGCGACCGAAAAGGGTAAGTTGGTGTATGTAAATCAGAGAAAGGTGGGGAAGCGGCGCTTGGATTTCCCCCTGCCTGTGTTTTTAGCGTGTTCGCTGTAACAAGAGTCGCTCGAGGCGAGACTGCCATCCATACGACTTCTTTTTTTTTCTTACTTTGTTACAAAGTGCTTGCCTCGTTGGATACGATGATACCTATTTGTACCCATTATAGTAGTAGAAATCGTATTAATACCCGAGATATAGTTCTAATTGTCTATGCAAATCTTATCCTTGGTATATCATTGATTGGGGATTTTGTTGGCAACTCTCCACTGTCTCCTATAATTGACCCATGAGTATAATAAGTGATTACATATCCGATATTGAAGGATCAATTGAGAAATGGATTTAAAATGTCAAAAATGATTCGTGGTACTTGGTACCTTACAGGTGTGGCTCCAGTTGGTTAGCGAATGCGGGCACTACCAGCAATCGCTAAATTTTATTGTGCACGGACTGTAGAGCGCCCTGGGATCACAATTAGTAGATGCAAGGCACGTTCCATGTTCCCACGCGACAGTGGAGAACGACGATTACGATTAGGCAATCAGGGATGAGAGAGTTAATCCCGTAGAAGTCACAAACGAGTTGTGAATACCTGCCTTAGGTACTCTATGTTGAAAGTACAAACTAAACGTCAACCAGTTATCCTAAATAAATTCAAACTTCAAAGAGCACTTTATTTCTGCTCAAGATATTCAAGCATTGCACAAGTAAATTCATTTCACTATTCAACTCTATTTAGCTCTATTTAACTCCTATTCTGTCATACAATATTATTATTCTTCAAACCCGTCGGGATAACAACACAAAATCAAATCTCATTACGAGTTTCTAAGACTGGGATTCGATGGTGATGCATAATCCATGCATAGATATATTTACTACATCTATCTCGGCTCTATCGTTGCAGGATAGACTGAAACCCTGCTCAGAAGAGTAGCTAGAAGTTTCGTCTCGGCTCCGGCCTGTCGGGGATCATCGTAGAGCCTCATAACTCCGGAGGATTAAGCATTGAAACTCTACAGAAAACAAAACAAACCTATTAAAAAAGATGCCAGCTTTAGTCAGGTCTAATTCGTTTATCTTTCCCGACCTCAACTTCACCCTCCGTCGCCAATTCAACAAGACAGATTTTCGTCCGTTCCAACGAGAAATCATACAAGCCGCACTAGATGGAAACGATGTCTTCGTGCAAGCTGCCACCTCCTTCGGGAAGAGTTTATGCTTCCAGCTTCCAGCCGTGGTGGACCAAGGCAGTATGTTTCCAGCAATTATTAGCCCCTTTCTCTCCACCCCCTGTTCCCTTTTTTTCGATTTCACCACCACCACTAGCGTGCTGCTCGCTTACACTGAAACGCAGTTACCATCGTTGTGTCACCATTGCTCAGCCTCATGATGAACCAGGTGGAAGCTCTCCGTGCTGCCGATATCAACGCCAGTTCACTTAATAGCAACACTCCCGGAATAGAAAAGGATCGTATCATGAATGACCTCAAGACGGGGCATCCCCGTACCAGACTACTCTACGTTACCCCAGAGCTGTGTGCTCAAGACCGCTTTCGAGACAGATTGAGAGTGGTTCACGAACAGCGAGAGCTTGCGCGCATTGCCATCGATGAAGCGCATTGCATTTCGGAATGGGGCCATGATTTCCGCAAAGACTTCAAGAGGCTAGCCTGGTTTCGTGAATCATTCCCGGATGTACCTATCATGTGCCTTACAGCGACGGCCAACGAACAGGTCCGGAACGATGTCCTCAATACCCTTGGTTTGAACGTGGAGCCAGAGAGGTTAAAGACTTTCACAATGACGGCGCATAGGCCGAATCTCCACTTTGAGATTCGATACACACGCGACGAAGATGACCAGCGACTAGAGAATTTCCTTAAATGGATTCGTAGCGTATATAAACGCAGGGCCCATGATTCCCGTAGGTCCGAGCTTGCCGCCGCGGGCGAGCGTCTGGATAATGTTCCCGGCATCATCTATACCATCTCACGAGACGAGTGTGAAAGTCTCGCCTCGCAGCTTAGACAAGAAGGCATCGGGGCGCAACCATTTCACGCCAAGTTATCTAAAGATACGAAAGAGCAGACACTCAACAAATGGGTCTCTAACGAACCCGGCTATGATATAATAGTAGCCACCACTGCGTTCGGTATGGGCATCGACAAGAATAACGTCCGTTTTGTTGTGCATTGGCGAATGCCCAAATCCTTTGAGGGCTACTACCAAGAAGCGGGGCGGGCCGGACGGGACGGGAACGCAGCATACTGCTTCCTATACTATAGCCGCGAAGATAGGGACAGGACCAGCTCCTTGATCGTGCGAGACCGTAACCTGCCGGGCTTGGGTAACAATTTCGAAGCTCGCGCTAAGAGTCTTCAGGCACTGGCAGAATACTGCGAAAACACGAGCGCGTGTCGCCACAGGCTCATCTGCAACTATTTCGGGGAAAATATCACTCCGGCGTGCGACTATGCGTGTGACTGGCACAAGGATAGCGCAGATCTTCAGCGACGATTCCTTAGAGGCCTCGCGACGGAGGAGTGGGTCGGCACGCAAAGAGAAGAAGGTGTGTATGAAGTAGATTGGGAGGAGTAATATAAAAAGAAACCAGAAAAATAAGTCCGATTCGTGGTGCAGCATTCAGAGTCAAATGTGTCTGTCTGTCTGTCGGTAGCGAACCGATATATGGGCATCGTTGGCTCCTTTACGCATGTCATACTGCATCCCTCCAATCGGCTCAGTCGAGGAACCCCGCATGTGCTCAACAGCAGCTCGCAGCTCGCAGCCCTGGGGCGAAGCTCCTTTTTCATCCCGAACAATACCATCCAATTCTCTTGCGCAGTTTTGAAAGAAGGTTACAATTCTGCATTTTACCGTTGCCAAGATTGGACCTAGTTGAAGAACGCTACCTTAAAATGTCGGGTCCAGTGACATCGTCTCCGAGTACGTCGGCCCATCCTCCGCCTCGTAACCCCTCCTCCAACCCCGAAGTCCCGGTCACGATCCCGCCAGCAGCAGTAGGTTCGAATAATGCGACAACCTCGTCGAACATGCTAAACATACCGCACATATCCGCATCCTCTCAATCCGGCTCCTCGCGTCCGCAACCGTCCAACACAGCCTCGACCCCTCGAAGCCTAGCCACGCACCCCACAACAGCGACCGCGACCACCTCCGCATCCGCATCCGCAGCGCCCGGAACCCAGCAGCCCCGCGTGACCATGGATCTGAACCCGACGATCCCGTCGCGCGCGACGCAGCTGCACATAAACGAGGCGCGCGCCGCGCTCGTGGCCTCCATGTCGAACATGCTGGACTCGGAGCTGCAGTCGCGGGCGGCGCTGCTGCACGCGAACGCCGCGGCGCTGACGAGGCAGGAGAAGGACGTGGCCAAGGGGACGGACGCGCTGCGGAGGGAGAACGACAAGCTCGAGAAGCTGGCGCGGGACACGGAGCGCAAGATCAAGGAGATCGGCAACGTGCAGAACTGGGCCGAGGTGCTCGAGCGGGACTTCTTGGTGCTCGAGGAGACCATGCGCCTGGTCAGGGAGGGTAGTGATGATGATGAGAGTTGCAGCGAGTGCAGCGGGAGTAGTAGGAGTAGCTGGTCCGGAAGCTACAGCGCTGATGCTAGCAGGATGGGAAGTCGGCGGGGGAGTGTGACGGGCGTGGGCGAGGGCGATGCAAAGAGGAGCAGCGAAGAGCCCCTGACAAATGGCAACACGACGAAAAGTACCGGTGCGAAAGAGCAGCGGGATGATGTACAGGTCACGGTCAATACGGCAGTAGCGGATAGCATTAGCGAGGCCATGGCTACCAATTTACACGAGCCGCTCGATTCGCTATCGCTGAACACGGTCACGTTCGGTTCGCAGGGGAGTTCGGTGAAGGGCAAAGAACCAGCTATTGAGGATAGCGGAATCGAATTCGATCATGTTCCTGATGTTAGGCCTTATGAGGTAGCTCACGCACCGGACCTTTCACGGTCGGATAGTGTGGAGGATTCGAACGCGGATAGGAATCTAAGTACGACGACAACCTCGACAGCGACGGGGTAATGTCGTTGGCTTATCCTTTTGGTAGAAATGACTGCACACATATATATGTCCAGAAACGAGGTTACGATTCTATGGTTTGGCGGTTGTGACACGGGTAAGGGACGAATGAGTGGTTGGTTTATTTGGGACGGCGTTGCTCGACATACGAAGCACATGATGAGTTTCATGTTAGATTTTAGGGAAGGCATCTAGTCACAGGCGTGGGAGTTCGAGCAGATCATTATTATACAAAGATTATATTATAATATAAGGACATGTACATGCATACATAGGTATACATCTTATATCGAAGTACAAATGTAAGGTAAGTAGAATAAACGACAATCCCATATACCATGTACTATATGTCCCATTCGAGCACCTCATTATTACTCTCATTTATCCTCCACCCTTTCATGTCTAATCATATCATCTACATAACCTTCTATTTTCCCAGCCTTGACAGCCAATACAATAAAAGCAGAGTCGTGAGATAACCCGGACAAATCTGTGTCCCATAACTCCTTGTGTGTATGGGCAGTAACCATAAGTGTTTCCATGACAAGCTTACAACAGACCGGGAAGGATGACGTAACGCTTCTTCTTGTACTTGTCGCCGAACTGCTTGCGGTAGTTCTTCTCCTTGCCCCAGCCCCAGATGTACATATAATAGGAACCGATGACGATGAACAGCACCAAGCTAGGGCTGCGCGTGACGAGGATAATACCAATCCAAGCAATGATCTCAAACATGTAGTTAGGGCAGGTGACGAGACCGAAACCGTGGCCGTATGGGATCTTGCGAGCCGTCTCGCCAGGCTTGCGCAGGTGCGCCAGGTACCAGTGGACGTCGAAGTTGGCAAGCTCGCCAATGGCGTACAATGCGAAGCCAAGGTAGGTAAGCGGGGTCGGGGCGTCAGGCGCAACGGCGGCGGGCGAGAAGGGAGCGTAGATCTCCAAAGCACCCAGGAACCCAGCGGCGGCCCAGTAGAAGAACGAGTTTCGGAAGACGAAGGCAAAGGGCATGGTGGCCGCGGCGAACTTGTGCAGAAACAACGTCTCCAGCTCTCGCTTGACAAAGTGCGCCATGATCATGGCGAAGGCAGCCTGCTGCGCGAAGGAGAGCTCGCCATCCAGACGCGGCGCCCAGGGCAGGTGGTTCTTGAGCAGCGGGTAGACGGCTGGGTACAGCTGGTTGCGGAAGTTGAGGAAGAGCGGGTGGAAAAGTAGAGGGCCGAGGTATTCGATCACGTAGACTAGTCGCCAGCCGATTTGGGGACCTATATGTATGTACCATATTGTTAGACTAGCTGTAAGGAAGAGTCTAGTATAGGTGGCCTTGTGGGAAAGAAGCATACCGAGGTCCTTGACGAGCAACTCTCCATGCTTCACAACCTCAACCTGCTCTCGAAGAAAAGAGTTTCTGTCCTTGATAGTCTTCTTGGATACAGGGTCGAAGATACCAATGCGGTTGTGGTCCGAAACTCTAGCGGCACGAGCAACGGCCTTCTTCGCGTCCTCGACTGTAGCGTCATTGGGAAGCTCAATCGAGGGGGGTAATCCCTTAAGACCCTTCCGAGACCGATTGGTGACTTTCAAAGATAAGCCTGCCATCTTGCAACTAATAAGTAATAGTTGCAAGTCTAATTGGAAGTTGACTCTCTACCTCTTTCACACAAGAGATATGTGAAGGACAAGGGTGAGGTAGACCAGACCAGGAATAAAAGTGGTAAAGTTGTTTAGTTGATAGACTTTTTGTGGGAAATTTGTTGGGTTGGTTCCAGTTGCATTAGAGCTGAACCACGTCAAGACCTCTTTTGCTTTTTTTAACACGTTAATGGTAATTCATATTTATTCCAAATTTGGATAATTAGGATAAATACGATATTTTGTACGGAATACTTTAAAATACTAATAACTTTAAATAGTAAAAGAAGCTTAGCGAATTGCTGCTACAATCTGTTTTATTTCCATCATTTGGCAGGTACTACAGGCAGCTACCTAGGCCTAGGCACTGAAGCTCGATACCGAGGCATTGGACCCGAGTGCGAATTACGCTTTTAAGGTTTTGGTAGTGCCTCACATTATGCAATGCTACATCATCCCTACACCCGCTATCCGGGGGCCGAGAGGATATGCAGCTATACATCATAGTCCCTCCATCGTAACACCTTAACATCCAACAACAGTATCTCCCGACTCCTACGTTTTGTATAGATTAAATCCACAACGAGTCGATCGATGCTGTTATATCCATGTAGTCGAAGTCCTCAGGACTCCATACCTCCATGCCCTCTCCTATAAACACGTTCCATCCTCCACGATGCCACCGCCCAACACTCCGGAGGAAGGGCTGATATATACCACCGCCACCTTAGCGCTCCGGCCGCTGATGGGCAGCGAGCCTCCCCTCTTTACCGCTATAGACCTGCGAAACCTCGAGTACGAAGGCAACGTAGACGAGAACCTGATCTGTCCTATATGTCGAGTTCCCTTCGTGTCACCCGTGATAACCACCTGCGACCACGTCTTCTGTCAAAAATGCATCGTCCAAGCCCACGCTCTGAAGCCCGTCTGTCCGGTCGACCGACAGCCCTTGAAGCTCGTGTCCGAGACACGATCCGCGCCCAAGATAATACATAACCAATTGGACAACCTGCCCGTCCGGTGCCCTAACAGCGCGCGCGGGTGCAGTCTTATAGTTTCCCGATCGCTCGTCGAGAACCACGTCGCTCGGTATTGTGACAAGACCCTTGTGCCGTGTCCGCACCCCTCATGTAGCGAGACCGTGGTCCGGAAGGATATCAGCAAGGGGTGTCTCCATTACGACGTGCAATGCGAATACTGCGACCAGGTGAAGCAAAAGGCCGACCTGGAAGAGCACCAGGACCTCGAGTGTCCGAACCGGAAGACGGACTGCGTGTTGTGCAAGGCCGAGTACGTGCGGCACAAGCACGACGAACATGTAAAGGAGTGCCCCGAAGCCCAGACGGCTTGCAAGTTCGCCCCTTTCGGCTGCATGCAGCATGTGAGGCGCAAGCAGCTAGAGGCGCATGCCCAGCTATGCGCATACCGCGTCGTCGGCCCCGTGGGGGAGCAGTTGGCCGAACTCCGCGCCGAGATTGGCGCTCTGCAGGAGAAGGACCGGTTGAAAGACCGCCGGATCAAGTTCCTCGAGACGCGTGGGTTTCCCATGCCCGCGGCCGCCTCGCCGGAGCCTATATCCGACATCAGTCTGCCCGATGCTCCTTCGGCCCATGAGGAGACTGCGCCTTACGAGTCCCGAGATCAGTACTTCTTGTCTCTGTTCGAAACCATGGAGTCCAAGGTCGAACGTTTGTCTTCGGCACTCAATGAAGTTGAGGGTCGGCATTCGATGATGCTCTTCAACGAGAGCTCGCAGATCAAAGACCAGCTTACGGAAATCCGGAGCACTATGGGTGTGCTCGGGATGCATGTCAGATGGCTCATGAACTTCCGCTTACAGGAAAGGGGTAGGGTTGGAACTACGTCCCCTAATATATCGGGATCCTTCTCTGGTGCTCAGGAGAGTAACGGTGACCCGAATTTCTCCAGGCGCATGAGCGACGCCTTGCGAGAGCATCCGCCACGGTTATGATCAATGGCATTAGTCTCCAATTACTTGTTCAAATTTTAAAAGTTTTATTCTCAGATATGTGGGCTGTCTCCACGACTCGGGGGTGTATATCTATTTATGTCGACGAGATGGTCTCGGTTATGTCTCACGCAGAGTAATATCTGAAGTCTCATAATGAGGTGGTTTGATAATGTGGCATGTGCCATGCGAGATTATGTTGTCGTTTCGGTCATTCGGTACTACAAACCACCAAGACTGGTTCGATTACGTCCCTCATCCTCTCTCCTCTACCCTCATATAAAAACCTGTTCCATGCCGATCTGTTCATATTCAGGGTCCACATTCCTGTTTGGGTGGGTATGCAAAGAGGCGATTCAAGAAAGGCGAGATTGTGTAACCATCACCATCCCTCCAAATTGCCGAATCCCGTTCTATCTCGATCGCGCTGTCATATACTGTGCCCTTGTTGAGAAGTCGTCGATATTTAACTACATGAATATCACGCGAATCAAAGCCTTAGGATCCCACAGGAGTCCCTTCAGGAGGAGGAATATAACCACCAAGGGGAACGCAATGCGGGGGAAGGGGTAGAACAGCAGGTCGGTGATGCCCACAAGGGCGAAATAGACAATAGCGACAAGTTGTAGGATGAACTGCAGTACTAACGGGAGATACCCGTAGAGGTCCTGGAAGAAAGTTCCGAAGATGGCTGTTGATGCGATGCTTCGAAGGATACCGACGATCAACTTGACGATCTCGGTGAGCAGTACGCCGATGAAGACCAAAAGAATGGTTTGCCCCGGGGGTGTTGTTGACGAGTTCCCTGCAGGAATTGCAGGAATCCGGGGTATGGTGGTTTTTGACTTGGGCTTAGACTTGCGCCCCATCTCGAATTAGATCGTCCACGGGTCTGTGGTGTTGCAGATATATTGCTAGAAGATAAGAAGAATTTGTATTCGAAACCATTTTATGTACCTAATGAAACCACCGCAACGAAGGTCTAGATTGCCTTATTGTGCTGTTCTTCACTGGAATCATGCTTAGCGCAGTGTGAATCATTCCATGGCATTGATAAATCGAGAATGCGCATAATTGTGACTCTCAATACGTTCGATGCTCCGGGATGAAATGCATTTGAGCTGTTAGCTGGATTACCTGTATAAATGGAAACAACTCCTAGACTCGATAGGAATTCTGTCCCAGTATCACCTACGTTTATCACTCTCGTCTACCAATGTGTCACTCTCGGAGTACTATCTCATCCCCATTCCTAACTGGCCACGTATGACATAATGGCGAGAATACCCCATCGCAGTTATAATTAAATGCTTTTCAAGATATCTAGCCTTTTCTATTATATGTACTTCTTAATCTTCGCATCGTCTAAATTCTGCAGCGCCCTTTGGGCTAATGATATCCAAAACTGTACCTGGCCAATGAACTTCGCGGCCTTCTTCGCCAATAAAGGATGGATGGTCTTGATCAAAGAGTGGGCGGAGGCGAGGTCCAAATTTAGCTTGCAATCTCGCGCGGTGCATCGCATCGACAGGCACGCCCAGCCTAAGAATCCATTCTATGACCTCTTGGAGAACGTCACAATGAGTTAGGGACCAAATCGAAACTAACGCGCTGAGAGTGATTGTGTGGCCATATTGTTTAACAATGCTTGAGACTGCGATCTCTGGGAAAGCGAATCGGACCTTTCTTGCCATGTGTACGGCCTCGACTCCGTTACCCTGTTGCGATTCGGGAGACTCGGACCTGAAGTACGCCTTGTGATGGATACCCCCCTTGTAGAGGTATTTCTTCTTGCTCAATACGATGCTGAATCTAGGATTCAGGCCATAGTAAAGCATCCATGCAACATTTGATAATACTGCGGAATGTTCCCATAGGCTGCACCAGGTATAAATGTGGAAGTGGGACACAGGCGTATTGAAAAGATTGTTATCGGGGGAAGCGCCATGGTCAAAAAGAATCTGCAATGTTTTGCGGATCCGACTGGTCCGGACTTGAGATGATCCGAGTTGGTAAATGCACACGTCGACATAGAGAGCCATATTCTCAGACACGATGTACAGCTTTAGAAGCAGGTACTCATAGAAACAGAAAGTTGCACAGGCTAATAAGACCGTTTTCTCCAGACTGATATCTATGGCCGAGCACTTGGCTAGATTATAGTATGTATCACTATGACAGTGTTTAATTTCAGGCCGTAATTTCGCCAGATCAAGCGCTATTTGATACGCATTGTCCAGGAATTCGTAGAACCGTGAGGGAACTTCTTCGCCGTTAAGAAGCACGTGCCGTGATATCCTTAACTCCAAGTCTTGTCGGAATGATGGATGGGGAGGGTAGTAAATTAGCGACACCCTGGCCACGGAATTAAATGGCTCCCAGTTGGGAGCATATGACAGGCTGGACAGGTTCCCTTTGGGTCTATAAACGAAGTACGAAGTCGGGAGGCGAACCCGCTTTAGCAGACCAATGTAAGTCTGACAATAGGCATCGAATATGTCAAAATCGGATAATTCAAGACCCAGCTTCGTCTTGAAATCACGGCTTTCCAGAAATTCTGGAACCGATCGATGTATGAACCGTACTGCATTCCCCAACACTTTCGCAAACTTTGACGATTTCTTAGGTATCTTAGGCCGACGAAGCTCAAGAAGCCCCCTACAGACACCATATAATCGCATCTTAGTTCTTTCCAGCCTTTCGTCGTTTGCTCTTGCCGTGAGAAGCGACGTAGCTGAGTCTATTGCAAAGTCCTTATCTCTGATATATTCCTCTAGGAACGAATATTGCATCAGGAAGGTTTGACTCCCATATTGGTTGCAGAAGTTGGCGAACGAGAGCATGGAATATGCTAATTTTAGATGATGAGGATTGATTGAGTCTAATAGTTGTTGGAACACTTAAAATTTAAAAATCAGTAATTGTGATAATATGACTTACAAAGGGGTAATTATAGACCTCGAAATCGAAATCGAAAAAAAAAAAAAAAAAAAAAACTTACTACGCTCAAGCTCAGTTGGAAGACACTGGACTAGCTCTATGAAATCCTGCATTTGGTCGCCGCTCACTAGTCCTTCCTCTATATGACGAAGAACTAGAGCTACCCACAAGAAGACACCTTCAGAGCGATCGACAACCATTGCCTTCAATCTGGAAATATCATGTCCCTTGGCAGAGTCATCGTAGAAACTATTATTCAGTTTGAGATTAAAAGACATTTCATGGAACCGGTCTTGGGCGTAGCGTTGAATATCGAGGCGCGTGAGGTCGTGCAACCGCAGGCTGGGATACTCCCGAAAGGCATCTTGGAACACAGCCCACTCCCGGCTAGAAACGCACAGCTTTACGTTCTGCGTTTCACTATTTACCCATGCAAGTAGTTGTCGAACAAGGTCTGCATGAATACCTGCGTGGGTTGTTTCGAATTCGTCTAAACCGTCAATGAAGAGCACCAACTTATGCTTGCTGTAAATTCGACCGGCGCTGATAACTTTCTCGAAGGCTGACTGGAACTCGTGATTTTCGATATGAACTCTTTCAGCATATGTCGACTTCTCCCACTGTGTCGGAAATGCTACCGGAATTAGGTCGGGGCATTCCGAGAGGAGGCAGTATAATAGGCTTCGGACGAGGCCCTTGATGCTCTTTTGAAGAGCAGAGCCCGGTTTCCAAAAGAAGAAGCTCCCCAGAACAAGTTTCCTCCTACCCGCCCATGTTTCTAGATATGCTCTAGCTTTAGGGTGGCGAACTAGGTACTTCATCAGCGTTGATTTGCCTGACCCGGGCTTTCCAGAGATATGGAATATGCCGCTACCCCTCTCGAGCCAGGTCACAAACTTATCGCGAGCTTCTATCATTGTTGGCTGTAGAGGCAAGGATATACTATCATCGTTCACGTTTGATGCACGATAATGTACTGAACTCTTTTCTGGTTCAATTGACGTGTCGCTGTCTGATGAAAGCGAGGTTCGTTCGTCTTCGACTTCGGACTCATCAACAACCCACTCAAAACTCGAGTCATCGTTTAGCTCGTCCCCAGTGGCGGAAGGGGCTGTATAACTGTTGTCAATGCCGTCCCCATCATTATCATTCGGGTAAGTGTCATCGATGCTAGGCCTAGCCGAGCTTGGTTCGACTGAATTAACTCTATCTTCAACTACGCTGTTGTCATCGCGGAACTTAAGGCTTTCATCGTCATCGTCATCGTCATCGTCATCGTCGTTCTTGTCGTCGCTAGTAGTGTCTTTATCATCGCCGTCGCTGGCAGAACTGAAGATCCAATCAAATGTCTTTTCATGTGCCACCGGAATATCATCAAGTCTCTCGTCCATATTGTCAAATCGCAATGCGTCCAGGATACGAGCATGGCGGACCTTGGAGACGGCATCGTCGGTTAACTGAAGTAACGACCGTAGTTGATTTAAGGCTTCGGAACTAAGACAGGAGACGTTGCTGCCCAGACGCAAGGACTCGACGCTACGTGTAAGTGACAGCAACTCATTGCTGGTTGTTTGACCGTGCTTGATGATTTTATCAAGTCGCTCTTTTGTCTCGGATCTTTGATAACTTTAGATTAGAAATGGCTTGGCAATATTCAAATGCATCTTACCTGGATAGATTCAGGAGTTCCAAGTTTAGTTCCCGAGTACAGCGATCTAGCTTTGATTCCAGTTCATTCTTCTCATCCTTTTTCCGCCAATCGCGTATCGCAGCTCGGAAGGCCTGGCGCTTGGACTTGGTATCTTTAGCCTTCAGTCGATCAAGTAATGTCTCGAGTTCAACTGATACGCCCTTGCATCGATTAGCGACGTCGAGAAGAGAGCGTTCCTGCTTCGAAAGTGAACCATCAGGCTTGGCCAAATTGAGGCTGGCAGCGAGTTGCTGGAGATGCTGTGCATCGAACAAGAGGTCGCTGTTGTATGCACCAGAGCCAGAGGTAGAGGCATGAATATCCTTTGCCGCTGAAATGAGCTTGTAGCCGAAATCCAAGAAAGTGATTATGTTGCCTACAAGTCCAATTGCTGCGTAGGGGTCCATATCGCCGTAGATTTGAGCATACTCTGGGTAAATGTTCAGGCTGTCAGGTTTGATGACATCGGGGAGGGGAATTGAGGTGATTTTGTACTCTCCAGCACAGCCTTACTTTGGCAAAGTCAAGGCAGATTCTTTGAGGGGATTAATATGCCATCATCTATGCAGCCACACACGATACTGTCCAATTAATCTGAAGATGAGCTGTGTATCGAAAGCCACTGCCCCCCGCCTGTTCCCGATCCTAGGTACCTAGGTATTAAAGGGCATGGCTGGCGTTACACGAAGGAAGTATAGCATCTGAATTAAAGAATAACGCCAGCTAACCTACAAGGCAAAATGTTTCATTATCTCTTGTGCTGATGAGCTTAGTTACACTAAGGACATATCTATACAGACCGCGTTAGCATGCGCTCTAAACAGCTAAACTAGCTCAATGGTCCTATCTCTTGATGGACTTTAACAGCGACGTAATCCTAGTCCGTTTGCTAAGGCCAACCCGATACGGCACCTTCGGTTGGGAAGCCGAGGGCGTAGGCACGGGCGTGGGTTTGGGAGTTGAGTCCCCTTTCCCTTGAGATTTAGGGGTTACGTTCCGAGTAGCTGATGATCTAGCGACAGCATCAACTGATACATCCTCTTTCGATTGAGAAGGAGTCCTCGAGTTGCTATCAATCTCCCTCAAGGGGGACGCATCTTCGTCTCCATGCTCATTTGTGGCTATGTTATCTGCCATCTCCTTTTCCTCCTTCTTCTTGCCTTGTTTTTTCTTAGACTTCGATTTCGCTTTAGGCTTTTCTAAAGCAAGCTCATCGTTCTGAACATCAGTGTTCTGGTCGTTACGTACGGAGAGTGACTCGGGTTCAGGAGCGACTGCTGCTTCAGATTTGGCAGGGTCAGACTTCTTTGGACGACCTCTTTTCTTCTTAGGTTTCTCTGGCTCGATTTCTATATCGGGCTCTTTGGGGGTAGGAACCTGATCCCTTTCGATGATCTGCTCACTATGTGTAGTCTGTTCGGTAGCTACTTGCTTTTTCTTGCGACCACGCTTCTTTGGTTGAGGAGTCGGTTGGACTTCCAACTCTTTAGGCTCGGGTGCATTAACGGGGATAGGCGGTTCTGTCGAGGGCATTTCAAGAGTCTTCTCATCTTCCCCACGCGCTTCTATTTGCGGTGGCTCGTTGTTTGTATTCTGAGGTGGAACTGTCTCTTGTGGATTTGGAATCAGCTCGACATCATCATCACCTTGCACACTTGCCAAGTCAGGGTTATACTCCTGTTGACGTTGACGTTTATGGCTACCCGAGTGACCACTAACAACTCTCGTGTCAAAGAGCTCATCTTGCGCAAGTTCATCTTCATCCTGCGTATTCCTGGGTCCCTTTTTCCTTTTCCTGCTAAGTGGAGTTTTCGCTATAAGGTCTCTGGCCGAGATTTCGGCCTCCTCGCGTACCAGGTGTGCATGCGGATGCAGAATACCCGTCGCCATGGCTCCTGCATTATCATGACCAACTGTGAATATATCTGGAGAAGATGCTATCTGGAATAGCATTAATTATGAAAAATAAGAAATCTCTGAGGTGTCCGGGTACTTACATCTATGATGCCGCTTCTATCAGGCTGGATATCGGTAATAGGCTCCCTTTCCCACGGAAGTGGTGGTCCAGAGGAAGATGCATACCGACTAGGTGTAGAATATGCGACTGTTGCTGTACCGCTTGACTTCGGGTTCGGAAGGGTGCCAGGGATGCTACTATATCCTGCATTTGTCTTCTGATACTCGAGTTTCTGCATGGTAGTGAGATTGCTCTGAGCAATGTAGAAATTGGCCAATGCTGGCGTTTCTTGGATTGCAGAATCAGGGAGTGAGACTTTTCTTCTTTTTGTGGCAGGGTACGGAGGCAACTCAGGTCCGTCGTCTACAACAGGTATCTCATCGTGCGTAGCTAGGTCTTGGGTAGCTACCCTATGGGCGCCATCGTCGCCCATGAATATCTCAGCTGCTGCAGAACTGCCTATCACTCTTGATTTGTCTTTACTCCTTTTGCCGTAGGACTTCTCCTTTTTGCTTCTTGAGCTTTTAGCACTTCTCGGCACATTGGGGCTACTGGGCACGTCCCATTCTGTAGGCGCGCTCTTTCGAGGTGTCGTGATGTTGGTTGCGCCATCGCTAAGGAGAGACGAACGATTCTTCGGCTTATTGTTTATGACCATGGGTGAAGTAACATCCGTAGCTGAGGATGCATCAGGCCTTTTGCCTTTGCTCTTGCCTTTGGCAGGGAGTGGTATTTCGCCACTGCTTCCACTTGCTCTCTGACTTTGACGAACGATATTCTCAATAAGTTGAGAACGTTCCAGTGCCCTGTTCTGTTGCTCATCATAGACGCTAGCGAAGAATGACTGATCCGTACTACCAGATTGATGGTTGTGCGTGTCTTTCGTATGAGGACTTGATGGCTTTCGAGGAGGGCTCAGTGGTTCTACATCTGGATGAAGTGGGTCATCTTCCCTGGGAGGGCTCAATGGAGTATCATCTCCATCCTCATCGTCAGAATCAGCTACCACTCCGCGAAACGACATGGTTTTGCTGGTCCCGACGCGCTTCGACGTGCCTCGTGAAAATGGCACCAAGGTGTTGTGAAGGAATAACAAAAGTTTAATGAGTGAATCGAAGAACAGGCGAAGAAACGATATATGCACCTATTACATATTATCTAAATGCAGGTTTGGATTTCTCACACCGAGATTCATTAAAAGTGAAAGTCGCCGGTTCTGGCATTCTTGAAGTGTGATGCACTTGTTAGGACGGGAGCGCGTAGATGTGGGGCAGTCCAGAAGGTGGCTCGTGCGTTGACAAGGGTTGCCACTGCTTCATTCAGCCCTACAAATTATGTAACCATGTACCGAAGTACCTACGTAGAGAGTTGAATGTGAATGAAATTAACGCAGGTAAGTAGGCACTAGGTATCTATCAGGTATGATTTGTTTATGACTACATAGTGTTAGTATAATTCAGATTGATGATTGCTATTTACTCTATATCGCTAACGATTTGAATGGCGAAGATACCTATGGTAGTCTCTCCATAGACAAGTACTGTATGATTACATAGACCCATGGCTCCCGTATCATGCAGGTCGCGGCCTTCTGGGGCATGGGGGTAACTAGCCTCTGGTCTTTCGTCTCTTACTGCTGTCCCCGGCATGCTCATCGTCGTCTTCGGTAGTATTCGCCTCACCGCCGGCTACGCTCATGCTACGACTTGCGGATGGAGGCACTCCTGTTGGTGGAGGCGCATTGCGCTCAACCTCATTGCGGAGGTCACTCAGAAGTTTCTCCACCTCGCCAAACATGCTGCGAGTATCCTTGACAACCCCGTTCTCGTCCACTTCGTACCCCCGGTAGTCCTCTCCGTCGTCTTCTAAACCGGCGCGTTGATTTGATCTGAGGAACGAAGGCCCAAAGCCGCGATAAGGATCTGGGTTGTACATGATAGCATTCGCGAACATGTGCACCAACTCCCTTTCCAGTTGCGCGATGTTTATTATACCTCGCGGCGGCACTAGGTCTACGGAGATCGGTATCCAGACATTAGTGGCGTTCGAATCAACATCAGGCATTGTTGCGACAGCTGCCGCTGCCGCTTTAGACCCTGCCGTGATGGCCTTCTGAATTCCTTTCAGGTCTTGCGGTCGAAGCACAATCTCAAAGTAGCCTGGCGCCGTCCGAGGCTTTACAGGGTGTGCAAACATGTTGGCGTGGCGGTGACTGATGATCTGATCCAATGCTGACTGGCTAATTTTATTGAATGAGCGTGTCCATAGAACGTGTGTGGCCGGTGCTGGCGGAGCTCGGTTTGGAGGGCTATCCTGACGCTTTCGCTTATGGGATGATTGGCTGGGCCCAGATTGAACCTGGCTAGAACTATTCTCACCAGCTGCATCACCGATATCTTCGAGAGCTTGAGGAGTTGCCTCTTCATTCTTAATGGTGCTTTTCGAAAGATCAGGTTCCGCTGGTGTTTCCTCCGACTGCACTACAGGAGTTGGTTTCGGAGTAATGCGCGGTCGACCTCGGGGTCGAGGAACTGTCACATCGGGCTTTGGTGCTGTCTTCTGCGTATCATTATGGACATCATTCTGAGCGTCCTGCGGTGTTTCTTTCTCAACATCTCTCTGGGCATCTTTCTTCTCACTAATTTTAGGAGAAGGCTTGGGCAACTGAGCTGGCTGAGATGGCGGGCTAATCGGCTCCCAGGCAGGACTTTCGATATTGAAATAGGCTGTCCTGTCCTCAAATATTGGGGTCCCAGGGGTAGGAGTCGAAGTCCACCTGGTGCCATGCCCTCTTACGATGTGGGGAGAAATAGCTATCGGTGTCTGCACGGATGTTGCCGACAGCGGCTGTGAAGGATGAGGTATTGCTATCGGCGTCTGCAACGGAGGCACCAGCGGGCGTTGTGTTGCGCTATTAGTGACGGCCAGCTGAGCTTGCTGGTTGTATGGAGAACTGTATGATCTCGAAGGCGGTTGCGGTTGGTTTTGTTGAGGTGCCGGCGTAGTTGGAATAGGAGTGTGGGGGGAATGAGATGGTTGGGTCGGTCTAGGCGATTGTCTCCACTGAGCAGGCGGCACGGGCGGTTTTGCCGGAGTGGTAGCTGGATGAGTAGCTGATATCGCGACAGGCGGTCGAACAGGTGTCTGAGCTGGTACGTGTTGACCTTGATGCTGCGTATAAGGGTTGGGTGCAATATTGGGACCTGGCGAGCTCACCGCAGGTATAGAAGGTGGCCGCCGCTGTGGCGCTTGTTGTCCTGCACCATCGGGCGTTGCGTTAAGTGGTAAAGATTGGAGAGATGGGGGTATTTGGCCGGCGTTCTGTGGTGGTAGGAGCACCGAAGGAGATGCTGACGCAGACCCTTGCACCGGAGCTCTAGAAGGTTGAGCATACTGCCCAGGAGTTTGTCTGCCACCCACATAGTTTTGAGGAAATTGAGGAAGAGCAGTAGTGGCCTGAGGAGAATATGAAGGAGGTCTGGTAATTCCTACACCATATGGGGGACGAGGAGACGGGATAGGCGTCTGGTGAGACGATGGGTGTTGTGATGGCTGTGGCTGCAACGGTGGTTGGTGAGGAGATTGATGGGAAGTCTGATAAGGTGGCTGATGAGCAGGTTGAAGAGGAGGCTGATTAGGTTGATGGGGGTGGTGAGGAAGTTGGTGTGGGTGAGATAATTGAGATGGCTGCGGAGAAGATTGATGATGAGGTTGATAGGGAGGTTCCCATTTCAAAGAAGCAGAAGCTGTTGGTATAGCCGTGGGAGTATTGGGTTGGTTAGATTGTATCGGCGCAGGGCTTCTGCTTTTCTGAATGCCATCGGGTCTTTGAAGACCATCCGTGACGAGAGGCTGCGGCGTGGCAGAACCCGGGCGTACATTGTATCCCTGAACACCCTGTGGGTGTTGCAATCCTGGGCCTATGCTGCTTGCGGGACGAACTGGTTCTTGTGGCCTGTTGTCAGGCGTGACATGCCTCAGTTCACCTGGATGTCGAGCAACCGGCTGTAACGGCGAAGGGGTTGGATGTATGACTTTCTTCTCTTGTGACGGTTGAGGAGTATGCGGCGGCTCGATTCTCCTTCCAGGATCATGGATTTTAGGCGGAACTGGAATAGGAACAGGAACAGGAGTTGGTCTCGGTCCTGGCTGCTGCAATGCTGCAACTGGGGCTGGAGGTGACGTTTGTATTCGTGTTGGCGTCGCTACAGATGTTGGCGCTGTTGCTACTTGGCCTTCGGACTTTGTAGGCGCTGTATTATTGGCAATAGGAGCCCCATTCTTGCCCTGGTCTGCGCTCTTCTCCTCATTCTTCTGGTTCGGCCTCTCATCCCATTCTCCTCGTTCAATCTCGGCAAGTTCGCGTTGGAGTTCTTCGTAACGTCGTTCGTCCTCCCTAATTTCTTTGACGAGGCTCTCGCGATACCGTAGGTAAAGCTTCTCTACCAAATTCGGGAGCTTGTCCGTCTGCTCCAAGGCTTCCTGAAACGTAGATAGAGGTGGGCTCTGAAGCTTCCTCTTTCTAGAATTTGGCGATAACCCCGGGTTGTTTTTCTCCGCTGCAGCTTCTGCTTCCTGTCTCTTTTCTTCTTTCTTCTCTTCTCGCAATAGTTGTAAGGCGAGGTCCTGGAGATACTCGGGACTTAGTCGGCTGGCATCATAGCTATCTTGCTCGGATATTAAGGGCGTCTTTTGAAGTGTCTCGGAAATGCGCCTAAAGGTCCCGATGACTAGGCCGTTCTGGAAGTTCCTGTTGAGTTCCTGGAATAAGGCAAAGGCTTCGAGAGGGGTGTAGACGGGCGATTTATTATTCATGCCCCAGAGTCCACCTCGGCCGTGGTCGAGGGGACCGTCGCGTCGCTGCAGAAGATGAATCGGCGCCACGATCTGTTGTCACTGTCAGCAAAATTCGAAGCGTCATCTACGACCGATTCGAGGCGGAGAACACGGTATTGACGCGTACTGTGATGGTGAACGAGGGTCGTAGGAGTCCGTTAAGACTACTCCGACCACTCAAATGTCGGAATTACGACGATTCAGGCCGATTCTAGATGAGGCTTCTCGTGATGAATATTTTTCACGAGTTCTTGTCGTTGGCGATGAATCACGTGATTGAAAATAAATAATCGGGTAATCCGCAGATAGCAAGCTACCGAACGCGCACCTATGATTTGTGTGATGAATGGATCGGCGAAGGTGGCCAGATTGATGGTCGGGGGCAGGCTTAAAGTGCGGAATCTGGGGAATTCCTAGGCCTAATCGATGTTGTTAGCGCTTAGAATAGCCCGTGCTTACCTGCCCAAACGTGCTAGAAGCTAGACCTAGGAGGTACCCAGCTGTCAGCTGCAGTTGCCAATCGAACACTTCAACATCGGGCATACACTGTACTTCTTTCCTTCTCCTATTCGTTAGGCGTGCTTTACTTGCCTCACTCAGTTTACCTAGAGCAGCTACGTTTATACATCAATTAGCTAATGCAAAAAGAACTCGATTGATGAAATACAATCGAGGGCAAAGAAGCGGTATTACTCAGCAATTAAAGAAATAAAAATTTAATAAAAAAACTAAATAAAAAATAAAAACCTCACTGTCTATTTTAAATATCAATTTATAACATAAAAGTATCTTCCTCTCTAATTTTACCAACTTATCTTGTCGTCATGTTAAAGATAAGAGTACCTACATTTGAGTTACTTTACAGATGGTGTTCCATAAGGAGTAATATACTCCATGATTAATATGTTGAACAAGTCTTCGACTGAAGCAAGTAATTAATCACAAGCCATACTATCACAAATAGGTATCGTTTATAGAGCACCGACTCCCCGGACGACTCTACTATATGTCCATGTATCTAGCGATGGGACTACGAGGATGTAAACCAAAGGCTTATCACTAGGGATTTAACGGAGAATTACTGATAGGAACGAATTACTCGCCAATGACAAGAGAAATTGCGAGGTGTCGATAGCTAATTCCCTAACAGTGAACATTCTTCTAGTCTACCTATGTATTCGATAGGCGAGTGTCGAAAGAGTCTGTTTGATGCGACACGGACCCTCGTATACTAGGCCTTAAAGTAGCTTTTGTCTACGTGGAAACCTGGATAAAAGCCTCAATAGCTATTCATTCGTATCATTTAAGCATACGCCATCTTAGATATGCCTGCAGGCAGGTCGAGGTTAAAGCGGCACGGCTCATGAGGATGTAGTCATCAGCTTACGGGCAAGGCGACATCTTGGGTAGATAATCCTACTTGTCCCAGCGCTAATACTTAAGTGCGAAAATCCTAAGGCCTCTTCAAGTTCACATGTGAGCAAGACACGCGCTCTAACGACGACGCACGTGTCTAGATCATGGCAATCCAGGATCAAGAGTCTTGGTGTAGATGTTGATGTCATACGGGTCAAGATCGCAGAATACATTTGTACGCATGCACAGCTAATAGTTACGATTAAATTTGATATGAATGCATGATCTCTTCAGCTCGCTCGGGATTGGTTTATCTCTAAAATTCCTTTTAATGTAGGTATTGCCAGTCAGTCCAGACTAAAAGGAGTGTCTAGCGAACTATCGTGGGCATACAATTTCCAGTTCAACTCTATTAGGAAAAGACAAGGATCACTAGCGGACAAGTTAAGGAATCATAGCCAACCTAGTCCAACTTCCCGCGTCGAAAACGTCCATTATAAAAAAAATTAAATGCATCCACTGAGAACACTACTGATCGAGAGGGTCAAATGGGTAGTATTACTACCCTAAGACCTCATTCTTCAGGTAGGGTCTGCTGCGAGAATAAGGGGTTTGTTACAAGCCATCAGAACACGGGGAGTGCATAAAGGCAAGGGAGATTAGAAATACCTACTTGGGTAAGTGAAAGTAGCATTATTGACCGACTGGAAAAAGGAGACTTGATTCATGCGCAAAAGCCATTGCAGAATTGGACGCTATTATCAATGCTGCGCATACGGCATATGCAGGTGCTAAGTGGTAGTCTTCTATGCAAGTTATCATCACTCCGTCGTCAACCCAAGGTCAAGCAACGATGCTTGGATTACTAGCAGGAAAGCATGCGAGATGGAGCAGACACAAGGAGTGGAATACCAATATTACGATGCCGCTAACCATGGCACCTGGTTAGTTGATTTGGATCATCGCTGTTTGAATTCGTGCGCACGGGGCGTTATTTGTCTAGTGATGAGATCGTCTTGAGATCATCCCAAAAAGCAGTTAGCCGCCAAGGAGAAGAGATCATTTAAATTACCTGCGTGTACACATCTATCTATCTATCTATCCACCACGTTGTAGCCGCCCGCGATATTTGAGATAATTATTAGGTATTAAGTTATTATTACTCTGCAGCTGAATCCATTCATTCATCCATCTATCCATCCATCTCACCAACGTATTATGTCGAACTGAAGGAGTCGATACTATTATTACCTACATTATCATCGGTATACGCGCCCGAGTCTACCAACAACCACTAGCCTATTTCACATTGATATTTTATGCAAAGTGCCCGTTTCAGCTGTTCTTTCCCTTGAATCCCAAGAACCAATTTTAGTTACCTATTTTAATTCAGGTACCGCAGGGAAGAAACTCCAGTTCCACCGGTTCGCCTGAACCCTCCCCCCCCTTTTTTTCTGATTCGGTCATCAGCTCACATAACGTCCCGACTTTCCTGCGACCCGCCTTTCATTCCCTCCCCCACCGCCAGCCAGCTAGCAGTAATAATAATAAGAATAATAATAACTATCAGCTTTCTGGCACATCAACTACTTACTACTACTACTCCTCCCGCTTCACCAATTCTCGAAACTTAGCCCCGACCGAACCAAACTTCTTCTATACAATACACCATACTCTCTCTCTTTATCCCATATGTATGAAGATAAGAAGATAGATTTTTTGCCCAAGATGAACCCGACCGACGAGGAACTCGACCGCGACTGGAAGCCCAACGGCCGCCGCCCGCAATCGTGAGTTTTCCCACGTTTTCCACCCACCCCCGGACCCCAATTGAGCTGTCTTACCGTCTTACCGCCACTGGTGCATGCGCCAAAAGGCCGGACTAAACCACTCACTCGCTCGACTAAGCAACGAAATTGACACGAACCTTTTCTTCTCCAGAACAATTGCACGATCCTTTAGTCAAGAGCTTATGGACATCTTCCGGATTGATAACAGTCTTGCCGATTTAGACGAGCAAGTAGACAAGCGGTATGACCCACTATACATTCACACGTACTATCCAAAACATCCGGCCTCCTATTCTATTTCGCACCTAAAATGCGATCTCAGCCAACAACAATAGCCACTGACAAAAATTACTGGCAATTAGGAAGCAACAAGTCACAAATGGCCAATCCGAATTAGAAGCGCTCGAGGCCCGAATCAAGGAGATGGAAGAGCGACTGAAGAAGCAGAACCCGCCAGGGACAGCCGGAGGTTTGAGCCCGCGGGCCCAACGGCAGGCCGTCAGCGACGCGTTCGGCAAGGAGAAGGAACATCTCGTCCAGCAGCAGAGATCCCGACCAGGTACGGCGAAACAGGTCCAACAAGCACCTGCACACGGCGGAGCTATGCCTCCGACCCCCACAGCCAGCGAAGGTGAATACGTACTTGTCAATCATCATCATCATCATCACAATAATCATAACTCCTCCTCTGGCCGTGGCGGCGCCAATGTCCGAGATTTTACTGACCAAGTCTTCGTTTCTAAAGATGGTGGCGACCGCGACAACTAAAGGAGAAAAAATCCGTCAACAATTTTGCTGATTTTTTTTTTGATCTTCCTCCCAACCGAACCCCTTTTTTTGCCCCGCTCGCGAATAATCCCCCTGGCCGGTAGTACTCCCCTCGCTTTGACTTCCATTTAACTCGACTTTTTCAACAACGACAACAAATCCACGATCGCAAACCGAATCAAGGACGGGATGTAAGCACTCTAATTGAACGGCGCGCTTGAATACGCACGAGTGCCGAACGACCCCTCATAAGAAGCCATCGCAACGATCTGGATCCATTTTCGCCGGAAAAGGAAAAAAAGGGGGACCGGAGAGGACCAATCGAACCGAACCGCATTTTCCCATTTTTACGAACCGAATTCCCAACAACTCATTCCCAAGATATCCCCCATACCCTCGCTTTGGAGAAGAGACGTGAACAGATACCACTCCCCCATGTGTGTCTTGGTCCGTCCATATGGCGTTACAGGCGTCCTCATCCTCAAATTTTCTTGACGTATTTTTTGACCCTCCCCCCATTGGAACCTCATTTTGTTTTTTTGGTACTCAGGAGGCGGCTGTGTGGACAACGGAGGAGAGCCGGGGAAGGCTGGGGGGTTCTGATATGTAAAACCTGTAATAGCACGAAGTGTGCGAACAAACACGCTCGTCGCAATATCATCGTCATACCTAGCATAGAACATCTCGTTTTTTGAGAGAGGGGAAAGGGAGGTGGAAGAGCCCCGCTGTTGGAGGAAGTTGGACAGCATGAGACGGAGAGGGATGGAATGCCTTCGCCGTCTGGCTATCCTGAACGGATGCATAGATGCGCGTGGCTGCATCGGCTCAGCAAAGAGAGAGGGGCTTTATTATTGTATATATCTACCTCTCTCGGTTTGGCGAGCACCGTTAATGCATCCTGGATAAACTTAACCATCAGGCTACCTGCTCGCTTGTTTGGATACGTCGTGATTTCATAACCCTTTAGCTACCCTGCTCTAGCCACGCTAGAGATAGGTAGTGTTCAGTTGTATGACACGTTGTAAGGAGATGCGGAGAAGGAGGCTAGAACAAACTGACTCAAGGTACGAATACTTGAAATTCTACACGGCCTTTCATATAGGCGTCTCAAAGAATGACAAAGCAATCCACTAATATCTTAAGCATATCGTCCCCTATGAATTAAAAATAAGAATAAATAAAAATAAAAATAAAAATAAAAATAAAAAAAGAGAGATGTTGGACACCTTGGGAGTCGAACCCAAGCGTCTAGCGGTTATGATAGTAAGGTTATTTCGGGCGCTGAGATATGGATATTGGTAGAGATACTAATTTCCTAGGGGAGAGACCGCTCGACCACACCGGTGAGCCCTTTGGACTTATTTCTTAAGGACCCAAAAGCTATCTACATATATATGTCTTCTTTCCATAAAGATTGGTTGCGTTTGAGACGACGGCGTGAAGACGGGTGAACTCTATACACCAAAATGGAAGCTCAGGGAATCAAAGCTGATACGACGCGTAGCTTCTACCATGGGAGCTAACCGGTGTCTCAGATTCCACGCTATGTAGGGCAACAAAGAGCAGATCACGAGTATCACATCACCCACGAGCAAGCAAAGTACAATAAAAGCAGAGTCATTGTTATTACAGTGTATCTCATTTGCCTATAGAAGATAGACAGGGAGAAGCAAATGCATACGCGGGTATGCAGTACATCGTTGTCGAAGGCTGCATACAATTGGGCAAGCCTCGCCAATTATGACAGCAAAGATATTATAGGCAAATCAATGATTGGTCTTATCTCAGATGTGGTGTTTAGGGTAGAACCGAAACCCTCTGACCTTTCTTGGTCCAGCCGTGACGAACATTCACAGCCCGCTTGTTGTTGTTCAGATTCAAGGGCTTGGGGCCCATACCGAAGCGCTTGTTGCCAACGTCGAAGACTGCGAAGCCACTCTTGAGGAAGATGTCCCCAAAGATGCTCGGCATGTCGCTGAAGTCGCCATTCGACTGCAGGCCGGCATAGCACAACTCGTTGGTGGTGTGTGCGTAGATGAAGTAAGCTCCAGGCACCGATCCTTGGATCTTGTTTCCTGACGTATCGCTGAGCTCGAAGAAGAAATCGGGCATGGTCGAGTTACAAGGGACCACCCATCCGTATTCCCTGTATGAATAGTTGGCACCGGGCACTTGGTTGAAGTACATCTGAACCGCCTCATCAGGGGCAAAGAACAGTGTGGAACCCGTGTCGATGATGATATCCTTCGCCTCGTTGAACTCATACTTGATGTCGGATCCTCCGATGGAGAAGCCTGACTGCTTCACGGTCCAGTAGCCTTCCGTGGTGTTCACATCAATGTACTGGATATCGGCATCATGCAGGCTGTCGTCGATGTATCCGAAGTTGTACGATCCATCACTGCTATTGTGGCGAAGGTCGGCTGTGAAGACGGCCTGATCTAAGACCTGAGGAAGATAGTCGAGAAGTGTCTTCTGCGGCGGGATCGTCTGGGCAATTCCCGGCCAGCCCAAGCCCACAAGACCAGACATGTACGAAGAGTCTGTGAAGGTATCCGATACGGTTGTGGCTGATTCGATCGTCATGCCAGGGATCTCAAGGGTACCAAGCGTCAGGGTGTCTTTGTAACAAATGCCTCGGGAGGTAGAGAAGTCGCCATAGATGATAGACCAGGTGCAGTTCTTGATTCGGTTGGCGGAGGACGACTTGCTAGGGTCATACAGTGTCTGTCCGTTAACCTCATCCTTCTCCGTGTCGGTCGAGAAGAGCCATCTGGGGTATTTGTTAGCCAATTGCGACCACGACATTTGCCGAATAATACGTACGTGTCAGACGATCCAGTGTCAAGGTCAAGGTTCAATTGCTGGGCCGGCGAACCGATGCCAACAGGGGTAAGCCAGAGGAGGTCGCCAGCATGCGAGGACGCCGGGGCTGAGCTTCCTAACATTGCCATCAGTACAAACAACCAGATTATCTCTGAAACAAACTCAACTTACCAGCATCATCTTGGATTCCCTTGTTCTTGGAAGAAGACTTGTGGGAATCAACAAGCTGCTGCAAGCCCTCAGGAACCTTCACCTTGTACTTGTTCAAGGCCTTGAGGTATTCGGTTGGACCATGAAGGCGAGCGTTGGCATTGTGGGCCACAGGAAGAGAGAATGTCTTGGGCGTACGGCCAGAGACGGGAGATGAAACGACAGTAGTAAAGAGTGACAGATAGAAGGCGACGGCCACGATGAGACCAGTAAAGCACGCCATGATGTTGGTGACTTTTTTGATGGTCCGATATCAAAAGGTAGATGAAACGAAGAAGGTGGGTTGTAAAGAGGGAATGGAAATGGAAATGAAAATGGAAACGAGAAATCAGGTTAAAGAGAAGGAGAGTCAAGGTTTGGTTTTTATTGGAAGTTCCACCTTAGGAGGTGTCAGTGTTTGGGCATGAGCGCGTTGTGATGTGAGCATATAATTTATTCAGTGGTTACCCAAGGTATGTAGGTGAGGTACTTGCTTCATCATGTAGCTCCACCAGGTTACGCGATTCAATGCACCCAAAGTCAATTGGATTCACTACCTGGGTGATGCTTCATTGAAGCTGCAGCTGCAAGTAGGATGAACCTTGCGCGTACCTGCAAGTTTGGTCAACTACTCCCAGCAACCCCCTAACCTTAAACCTCTGGAAGGTGGAAAGACCAACTTGGATTTGTCGATGATCTTGCCAAGCCGGATACCCGCAGCTTCACTTGGGATTGAAGGACCCGTTAGGTTCCGTATGATCTTTGCGTAACTACGGCTATGTGAATTTGCAAGGAAGCATGCACTTGCCACAGTATGTAAACAAGCACAAACATCGGCGAGTACCTGACCATCACTACCTCATATGATATACAGGTGCCTGGTTTCCTTACGTGCTTATCTCATTATAGTGATATGCTAAAAAGAATTACCTCTACCTACCTCCTGAGTCACTTACTCTATCACATTGAAGTACAAGATTTGTTCGGTTCCGTCACTTCTGTCTTGTTTCAAGTAAAGGAGCACATGGATATGGGGTGGAATTGCTCAGCTCCATATCTCCTTACCTAACTCAGATATCACTGCAATTTGCACTCATACATCTAAAATTCCACGCCCTTAAAAAAATGTATCACGTAAGACACGGCAAACGGCTTGCTACATACTCCAACACTGCGAAGGCGAAGGACAAACGACAGTGGGGTCGTGTAAGAGCCCGAACTACCTATATCTTGGAGCCCGCGGCCCACTGCGGGAAGAGGGCAAACATGCATGCATATACTCAGGTACGGAACCTAGAAAGGGGCGCATGTATGTACGGCCGGGAAGTAAGGATGGCTGGGTCTGGGTTTGGTGACACATGAAGTCAATACCTTTGGCAATTCTAGAATATACGTTTCTAAAGGACCCAGGTACCCATTACTTGGACCACTATAATTAAAATCGGAATATCTTCTCGTTAACTATCTCGTGTCATTCGTCAGAATCTATCTCTATGGAGGTATCTGTCAAGATTACAATTCGTCATGCTTTGTCTTGGCCTCCTCCCTATTTTGTTGCTCCTTGGACATGCGCTTGATCAGCTCCTCGATCTCCTCGGCTGACGGGCCCTTGCCGTCTTCCCCGAACTTGATGTAGTTCTCCCCGTCCTTGGCATCTATCGTCGGCTCCGAAGCGTCGCTACCCGTCTTGGTAGAGCCCTTCTTCGTCTTAGACTTGCTTGCCTTCTTCGAGCTGCTGCTCTTCTTCTTGTTCTTCTCGAAGCTCTTGACACTCTTCATGGCCAGATCCATGCCTGCCTTCTCGAGCTGCTTCGTCTTTTCTATAATATCCTTGGCTAGCAGCACTGGATCAGCAGTTTCGGGAAGCTCTTCTTGCTCGGCAAGTTTCTTCTCCAGCCAATCTATGACCGATTTGGAAAGATCCGTAATATCCTTCAAGTCCTCCAGGGTATAGAGTGGGGGCGGCAGGACGCGATCATCAACCGCAGTAGCAGTAGCCGATGTCGTTATTTCTTCGTCTTCAAGGCCATCGAAGTCGTCAGCACCTTTTGAGGGAGCTGGAGTAACAGTCGAACTGGCCTCATCTGAAGTAGCGCTAGAAGTGAAAGCAGACCTATACGAGTCTGCCTCGGAAATTCTCTCCCTAATAGTATCAATAAATGTGTTCGTTTGGTCTAGTGCACCCTTAAGACTCTTCACAAGCTCCGGTCTTTGTTGCGACTCCTCGATTCTCTTCTCGATTGGAGACACGAGGTCTTTCAGACCCTTAAGTTTTGATTTCAATTCCTCGCGTGATGCGTCAGATCCCTCATCGTAGAGCCATTCACTAGCCTGGCCAGCCTTCCTCTCCAGCTTAGCTTGCTCTTCCGGAGTGGACACTGCCACAAACTGTTCTGAGTCCAATAGGTCTCTAACCTTGTAGGTGAAAGCTTCGAGCTGGTTTAGGGCTTCTTCTCTTAGCCGTCGGGACTTGTCAGATGCTTCAAATGCCTTGATACGGTCCTTTGCCTTGGTGAGATCAGCCTTGGGTAGACCTGGGATTCCTGCTTTCTCTAAAGTGAAGTCTACTGGAACCACGACAAGCTGCTTCTTCTTGGGAATAGGGCTGCTCTCTGCAGACTCTGCCGAGTCTGAAGAGGTAGCTGCTGTCGAAGAACTGCTAGACTCTGTAAATGAGGTAGCAGCCGTTTCAGTAGACTTAGTGGTGGAGGCACTCTCAGTAGTCTCCTCCTCGAGGCCTTCTTCACTGTCTTTTAAGGGTTGTTGGTCCTTGTTTTTACCAAAGCCGAAGAGATTCTTGACACCGTCGATAACTGAGCCTTCCTTCTCTAGCACCTCGGCTTCACATTCAACGGCCGCCTTTTCAACCTCGACCTCGCCGTCTTCCATGCTAAGCCGCAATTTGACTTTAAATTGGATATCGGGTTGGGAGCATCCTTTCTCAACAAGGGATGCAACAGTTGCCGTCAAGTTCTTCGTGGTCAATACTTTGGTATCTCTGTCCGTCACAATACCATCAGAAGAGGGCACTTGTTGATAGAAACGGACTGAAAAGTCGTCGTGGTTGGTGAAAGTAACCTCCTTCGGCGCTACACCGACGAGAGATCGTTCGGTCCAGAGTCTCTGTTGCTGAGGCTTGTCCTGTGGGTTCGTCCATTTCATGCCGGCTGGGTAGAACGAGCCATCCGAAATCCTAATCTCCTTAACCCGGAATCCGGGGCTAAGCTCGGCAGCTCGGAAAGCGGCACCAAATACCGCTGCTTCATCTGAGTTGACATTGCCGCGGAGCTTGTCGCTACTTGCAATCTTTTCAAGTTGCTTCTGGACGAAAGGCGTACGAGAGGAACCACCGTGAAGGATAATAGAGTCAAGTTGCTTGATGTCAAGCTCGGCAATCTCCAAGGCTTTCTGGACGGTGGCTCCCACTCTTTCAGCATGCGCCTCGGCTAGTTTTTCAAAACCCGCCCGACTGATCTTGTACTTGAAGTCAATATCATCGTAGAGGCCCTCAAAACTCGTGGCGGTATCGGAGTTAGCACTCAGAACATGGCGAAGCTTCTCGGCACTTCCTAAAAGTTTCGCCATGGCCCGACCATGTCCTCGAACGCCCTCTTCCGTCACAGAAGCCTTCTTCGCAGCGGATGTCTCGACGAACTTGGAGATCATGTCATCTACAATCAGGTAGTTCAGTGCGTCACCACCTAGGGTCCTATCCCAGCTGCTTCCAACCACCTGTATTTCTTGGACTGTCTTGTTGAACTTGCCAACGTCTTTGACGGTTCGACCCTGGAACTTCATGATGGTTGCCTTGGCAGAGCCGGCACCCATGTCGAAGACCATGTGGTACTCTGGTTTGCCTCCTTCGTTAATGGTAGGGAATGTCCGACTCGTGGCGTAGTTCAATCCGACAGCAAGACCATCGCTAATCAAGGTCAGGACCCTAAGTCCAATAAGATCGGCGGCTAACTCGATAGCGCGCTTCTCTTCGACGGTGTAGAATGGCGGGACCGTTATAACCACAGATCGAACGTTGCTGTCAGAGCCAGCTAAAGCTTCTGCATTGCGCTGTATGCTCTGGAGCTCCATCGCCAACAGTTCTTCCACCGCCCATGCTTCTTCATTGGCAGTAGCATCGCTCTTGAATGCCACTGTGCCACGGGTCTTGTGCGCTTCCAGATGCAGGGCAGGGTGCCTCGCGGCATACTCTTTTACGATGGAATCATCAGGGGAAAGACCCAAGAGGGTCTTGAGGTTGGGGTATACATCGCCGGGGAATCGAGCAGCGAGAGCTATGGCATCTGAACCATAAGCCCTCTCGGGATAGGAGCCGCTCTTCGGGGAGTGTTGGGAGGGTTTGAATGCGACGGCGGAGGTCTCTTTTCTTCGCGAGTCCTTAGTCAGGACGATCTCGAGAGGAATACCGGGCTTAACCAAGGTAGCTTTAATATATTCGGTACCAAGATCAATACCAAGGACAGCCGACACGGCGAGGACGTTGGTGGAAAAGAAGAAAACTACACAAAGTAGTATTGATCGAGGGGAGAATGTTTGCGCCATGTTGGGCGAGATGAGGGAGGGGTGATTGGCGAAGAGCTCGCCGGTTTAAATATTGAGACCAGCTGCTTGAGGAGGGGTTTGTAGAAAGCAACCAAAGACGTGGATAAAGTCTAAAGCATGGGAATTAAATAGAGCTCTAAATTGTTTAGGCTCCAGTCCCAATGACCTGTATATAACGTGAAAAAAAGGAGTGGCTAAAGTTGTTCCTAGGTAGGTAGAATCTGGCCTCAACTCGAAATGAATACCAGCTGCCATGTGTAACTTTAAACTAACTGTCTGACCTCACCGCGAAGCTTGAACAAAAAAAAAGTACGTATTTTTCCCATACAAAAAGGACAGCTTGTTGAGATTAAACCCTTGCGTGTGGCTGACTTTGTGTGCAGATGCCACTGATAGCAATGTGATTGGTTCGATAAACGTAATAGACCCCTAAAAGACACGAATATGGAAACTGCTAGGAGATCCACTTTAAGAGGGCTGTTCATGAGCTGTGGCTGGCAAACTTGTACCTAAGTATCTACCCCGTACCTCTCCCCGCGGGGTGCATCTCGGACTCTTATGTTTATTCCACCGAGGATCCTAAGATGGACTTGCTACATGCTACCTACTCCTAGTAATGGGAATCAAAGTAATTAATCACCTGCCGATATAAACAATGCCTAACGTCGATAATGAAATCAAGGGTCGCTTAGCCCTTATAACAGGTGCTTCTGGAGGGTATAAGTCATCCCACCCAGCTCATTTCCAGCTCTGGTGTTGACGCTTCATAGTATCGGCTCTGCCTGTGCCCGAGACTTGTGGATCCAAGGGGCCTCTCTTGCTCTAACATTCTATGTCAATAAAGAACCTGTTGCCGACCTTGCTGAAGAGCTTCGTCAACTGTCTGACACTGGAGACCGCAAGATTACTATTCACTCTGTTAATACCGCTTCGGCTGAAGAAATTCAACAACTCTTCGGCGAGATCAAAGAGCAGCATGGTCAGGATGGCCCAGATATCCTGATATCCAACGCTGGCTACGGGAAGAGACGCAACGGTATTCTAGACGTGAGCATACAAGAATTCGATCATACCATCAACGTGAACTTGCGAGCTTCGTTCATCCTCTCCAAGCTAAGCGTCCCACACATGGAGTCTCAGGGATGGGGACGCATCATCTTCATTTCCTCGATCGCTGCGCAAGGAGGGGGCATCAACGCCTGCCATTATGCTGCTTCTAAAGCTGGTCTGACTGGTTTGATGAAGAACCTAGCCATGAAGCATGCAAAGGTAGGTATCACCGTCAACGACGTAGCTCCGGCTATGATTGGTGAGACGGGCATGATACCAGACGAGAAATTTGTCGAAGGCACACCGGGGGATGTGAAGAATATTCCAGTTGGACGACTAGGAACTCCTCAGGAATGCGCAAACATCGTCACCATGATATGCAGAACAGGCTATTTGACCGGTCAGAGCATTTTGCTAAGTGGCGGTCTCAAGTAGTTGTATTCGGGCTAGTTTCAGTTTCTCTTTCAATCTATTCGATGAGATAACCTGCATGAGGTATAACCAATTGGAGAATATTCCGACCTATGTATGTCGATCTTACTTACACACTACAAAATGCATAATTCCAACTATTCCATTCGACAATTAATCACATAAATATCTTGTGGGAAAGTGCAATTGTTACGCAAGTAGAGCCAGGTCAACTAATCCGTAGGTGTAATTGGATAGTTGGGTATAGATATAGCATCTCGGCCAGCATCGGCAGAATCTCCACCTAGTATGCCGCTTGCCGGCTCGGTGTGGCGAAATCCGACGCCGGACAAAAAGTCTCGGCTCCGTGGCGATTCATACCTCCAACGGCGCCAATACATAAAGATGTGCCAGTCCTCGATTTGTGTAACTATCTTCGCCATTTATACATTCGCCTTTGACGATCTGATTGGATGTGTGCATAGAAAGACGATCTATGTTTCGGTTTGATTCAGAGCCATTCACATCATCCCAAACCCCTCAGCTGCGCGAGGTATGAGTCACGGATCTGCTCGAACCCCTGATATTATCCCCAGTCCATGCATCCCATCCGTGGCAACTGCAGCGGCAGGTCGACCTCACCGCTTACATAGGGGTTACGTAGATTGTACAAGGAAGGAAGGCTATGCATAATACTCTGCATTCTATCAAACAGCTACCTGCAGACAACCCACAAGCAAACACAAACAAAAGGATACATCATAGGAAAAGAGTAAACAAAGAACGAGGAGGAAAGGAAATCTAAATCTCTCCAGCATATTCCGACATCTAGAAGTCAAATAGTCAAGCTTAACACAACCAGCTCACGCTCAGCCAAAATGGGTACGCCATTCATAACCCATCTAGAGCCAACCCGTCTAATCGACGGCTACGATGCCACCAAACCCCGGGAGCAGCAGCCCTCCCACGTGCCGAAGCCGTTCCTGGACGCCATGGAGGTGCGCACGGCGGTATTCGTGAAGGAGCAAAACGTGCCGGCGGAGTATGAATACGACGCAGACGACCCGCGATCTTGCCACTGGGTGACCTACGCGAGCGTGAACCAGACGAAGGAGCCCGAGGAGCGGGACCCAAGCACCGGGGACGTGATCAGGCCCCGGAAGTCAGAGACTATCTCCATGCCTATTGGAACCCTACGAATAGTCCCTTTCCCCCACCCGCCGCACCCACCACCGGGCGCGCGGTACGTGAACAATGTACTGGTGGAGGATGAGGGTGACTCAGGAGAGAAGGATGAGGGCAAAGAGGAGAAAGCCGATGAAAACGCACCGTCGCTACCGCCTCTATCTCCCGGCCGAAGGCCCAGAGCCAGAACCCTGACCGCCGTGGACGAAGCGCGGCAAGCCTCTGCGCTGCCCTTCGGCGTGGACAGACCAACGAAGTACCACGACGGCAAGGAGCCGTACGTGAAGCTGGGCCGCGTGGCCGTGATCCCGGAGTTCCGCGGCCACCACATCGGCACCCAGCTGTGGCGGGTGGCCAGGAGGTGGCTGGAAGACAACCCGGCCTTCTTCAACCCCAGCATCACGGAGCTGGGGATGGATCAGCTGAAAGCCGGCACGCCCAGCGACGTTCCCAAGTGGAAGGGTCTGGTGTGCTGCCACGCGCAGGAGCGCTATCTCTCGGTCTACAAGAAATGGGGTTTCAAGGTCGACGAGGGCATGGGCAAGTGGTATGAAGAGGGTATTCTGCACGTGGGAATGTTCCAACGATTGCACATCAAGGAAGTCAATCCGTCTGTATGAGTTTAGCTGAAGCTTTGAAGAAATGAGAGTCTGGGATGTAAGTTATCGTTGATACTGATGGCATTGGTAATTACCTAAGTGTACCTAGCTAGCTGTTACTTAAAGGACTACCGTTATGGTTCCTGCAATGATACCAGGTCAAGAATGACCAGATTTGTAAATCAGCTTTAATTACTGTCACACGGGAATCACGAACCCCGTCACGGAAACCATCGAGACCGTATTTGTTTAATTCAGTTCATGATTTTTGCCCACCCGCACAGGGGCAGAGGCTTTATTGAGGAAGCCCTATGTGACTAGTAATGCCATAGAACCAACCACATCCCGCCTGAGCCGTCGATAACGCACAAATGCAAGAGGTGATAAAATGCCCAGATCGTCCACGCCGAAGAAAATCCCTTGAACAAAACCGCGGTAAAAACCTCCTTTTTATCGGTTGCTCTTGGCGACACGCTCCAGCTCGTCCTTCTTCTTGATCGCGTACGAGTTGCTGCTTCCCTTGGCAGCGTTGATCAGCTCCTCAGCCAGGCACTCGGCAATCGACTTGACGTTGCGGAAGGAGGCCTCGCGGGCACCGGTGGTGAGAAGGGCGATAGCCTGGTTGACTCGTCGCAGAGGAGACACATCGACGGCCTGTCGTCGGACGGTACCGGCGGAACCGATACGGGTGCTGTCTTCTCGGGGGCCACAGTTGACGATAGCGTCAACAGCGATCTGGATGGGGTTCTGGTCGGTCATGAGGTGAATCTAATTGGAGTTAGAATTGGTCTCTAAGTCTTTTTCAGTTTCGCTGTGTAGCTTACGATCTCGAAAGAGTGGGCAACAATTCGGACGGCCTTAAGCTTCTTGCCGTTGTTGCGGCCGTGCATCATGAGCGAGTTCGTCAATCGCTCGATGATGGGGCAGTTGGCCTTGCGGAATCGCTTGGCGGCATAGCGACCAGCGGAGTGAGGGAGGTAGACGGGGGATCGGATCTGGATGTAGTCGCTGTTGAAAATTCCTATGTTAGTAAACCCTTCTTCATGTTGAGATTTCGTCGCTGCGTAGTTCAATCAAGAAATATCTCCTGTCGCGTTTCCACGGCCTAGACGTATAAAATCGAAATGAAGCGGAAATCGAAAAATCGGTAGACTTACGTCAAAGAGATGTCGCGGATCTCAACATCCTCGTAGCTCCCTGTCCAAATAGTCAGTCGCACTGCTCTCGAGAGATCGATTGAGAATAGAAAAGAAAGACGTACATCGGTTGAAGAGCTTGATGCTTCCAACCTCGGAGACGACGTCCTTGGGAAGGACCTGGTAGTTGGTGGATTCGACCTCGATCTCGCCGCTGTCAGACATGTTGGCTAGTTCTGGCGTTCAGGCGTGAAGAACTGGGTGGTTGTTTGGAAGGTCGAACGTAGAACGAGAGCGAGAACGTAGATGGTGGGGAGGATCGCGAAATTCCACTGTTGAAGGTTCAAGATAGAAATTTTGGCCGGGTACATCCGATTCAAAATTCGTGGGTGGAATTGGTGCGCTAGGGCTCGACTCTTTTTTTAGTGCGAGAACCAATGAAAAGGTTGTTCGGGTCTTTTGTTGCAGGCGGCTGCCAGTTGGCAGTCGGCAATTTAGAGAGAAGTAGCCCGTACTGTGCACAGACCCGGTTTGTGGGGTTATTCACGTGAGAATTGAAGGGAAAGCGCTGCAGTCTTATCTTTTTATCCATTTTTATTTTTATGCATCAGAATACTGCAACCATGGGCCTACTTCCGCAACTCAACTCAACTTCCGTCACAGATTACACCTCTAATAATAATATCTTGCACCAATAGTTAGATCCATGCACTTATATATGCTGGTGCATTTATTAATACCATTAATTACCAACATGAAAACTACTTAGCATCTCTTAGAATCAAACATTAGAACCCTTACAACTTGGCATCCACCAGATCAACAAAATGGCTGTCCCTCACCAGGCTCATCAATACCCAACGCAATCTTTCCAACAGCCTTGCCCTCTTCAAGCCTCCTATGCACTTCCCTAATACCCTCAGCCGTAAGTCGAACTCGTTGCATCAAATGACATTTAATAGTACCATCGTCAATGTACTTGGCCAGCTGCTCATACCACTCATGATGCTTCTCCTCTTTATCATTATAGTAGTGGTGGTAAGCACCCGTGCCTAGCCAGCACCATACGAAAGCTAATGACTTGCTCATCATCTGCGAGCCGTACTGGTCGAAATGGGCCTGAACCAGACTGCACATCTTGCCAAACGGCGCCAGGATGTCGCAGATGGGGAAGAAATACTGCTCCGTGCGAGACGTCATGTATGCGTACTTGATCGGGATGTCCGCCGGGAGATTGAGGTCCTTGATTTGCTGGACGATGTCCTGACGGTGGTTCACGACATGCGTTGCACCCATCTTCCTAGAGAAGGCTTCCGTCTCCGGTCTGGAGGCTGTCGTGATGACAATGGGCAATTTCAAGATATATCTCGCGATCTGAGAAGCAATCGAACCCATACCACCACCACCATTGATAATTAGGATTCCGGCTTTTTCGCCCTCCTTGATTTCTAGTCGGTCGACAAGGGACTCGTATGCGGTGGCATATGTCAGAGGCATTGCTGCCGCCTCAACGAAGTCCAAGTTCTTCGACTTATGACCAGTGTGGCGCTCATCTATGAGCTGTTCCTCTGCGTAGGAGCCCTGGCCCGTGATGTTTCCGAGGTAGAGGACTTCATCACCGACCTTGAAGTGCTTCACATCTGGTCCCGTCTCAAGAACGACACCAGCGCCATCGTAACCGATGATGTGCAAGTTGGGTTCGTTCTGCGTTAAGGCTACTACTTCAGGTCGTTGATAGTAGTCAGGCGGATCATCGTACACGCCACCACGAACTTTGATGTCGATGGGATTAATGGAGATGGCTTTCACCGAGACGAGTAGTTGACGGCCAGTTGGCTTTGGTAGTTTAGGAACTACCTTTGGCTGTAAGTTCTCAATGGGACCGTACTTTTCTACGCCCACTGCATGCATCGTTGAAGAAGCCATGTTGCTAGAGGTAAGATATGTATATATAAGTATTATGTGGTAGGAGGGTAGCGAACTAAGTTGATATTCTGAGGCTTGACTTGACTTATCATACACACTGAGAATAGTTTCTCGTTTCATGGGTTAACCTGCTCCTATATATGCTTCCTCGATATCCTCAAAGTTACCGCGCTCCCGCGTTGACGAACTGATTAAGTCACTATGAGGGGCAGTTCTAACTTAGCTGCACCAACTGCATTAATTCCGAACGACGAAGGAAAACCGACGTCGACATCTGGAGTCTCGAACGAAACAAGACCAAGGTCGAAAATAAGTTCACCCGCGTCTATAATTTGTATGGACCAAATTGCATATAAAACCGCGATAATGTGAGATGACGTATTGACATCCGGTTGACGATGGTACATCGGGACCGCCAAATGGAGCAGACGGAGTTAATACCCACGGCATCTATCAAGTTGTTCTCGGGATCAACCCGGACCTTGATGTGTCTGGCTCAAAAATCAATCTCGACCTCGGGTGTGTTGTAGGACGGTGAATTTATGGGCCGCTGCGATTGTGACCTTGAGATAAATTCCCCTATTTCCATCGAGTCCCACCAAGTACCCCTGAGGTACGTACGCCACATCACATCGTGGCTTATGATTCTGCCTAAGATCGGAGCTTAGCTTGAGCTTCCGCTTCGACCAACCACAGCTCGCCAATTCGCAATTCGCGGAGTGTTCAAACTCCGACGGGATAGCTCCATTAAGACATTTGGGGATGGATGATACATGTACGAAGTTATACGAGCTTAGCACAAGTATACGAGGACACATTGCTTTACTCCTTTCGAATTGCGTTTTCGTCTCTCTTTTTATTAATGATACCCTGGATGTGTACTTTAACTTCACCGAGAAAACAGAAGAAATTTGAAAGCCAGCAGTAACATCTTCTACCTATCCATCCCACCATCAACATGGCGGAAATACGTCAGCGTAAGGGAAAAGGCCCCGCGAGGGAAGAGTACAAGAAAACGGTCGTCGAGGAGCTCAGCACATCCGAGTCGGAAGCCCCGGCGCCCAAACCCAAGCCCAAGCGCAGCAAGAAGAATTCCAAGGAGCTCATCGACGATGAGGAGGGCTATAGCCCGTGGCTGGATATCCTGCGCGTGCTGTCGTTCCTGGCGTTCGCGTCCTGCGGGTTGAGCTACCTCGTCTCCGGCGGCGAGTCCTTCACCTGGCACATGCGCGCGCCGCCCAAGTACTTGCAGGTGGACTGGTGGAAGAGCCAATGGGTATGTGTGCAAGAAGTTTCCACAACCTACCTACCTACCTACCTACCTACCTTGCTTGCCTTGCCTTGCCTAGACTACCTACATCTTTCCAATCCGCAACTTATACCTAAGACACAGTACACACTAACTAACATATCCACCTCTCACACAACAGCGCGGACCAGTGTACCTAACCCCAGCCGAGCTAGCGCAGTACGACGGCACCGACGAGACGAAGCCCATCTACCTAGCCATCAACGGGAGCATCTACGACGTGAGCATGAACCGACGAACCTACGGGCCGGGGGGATCCTACCGGTTCTTCGCCGGCGCCGACGCCGCGCGGTCCTACGTCACGGGGTGCTTCGCCGAGGACCGCACCCCCGACCTGCGCGGCGTCGAGGCCATGTACCTGCCCCTCGACGACCCGGCCGTCGACGCCCACTGGTCCGCCGCCGAGCTGGCCGCCCTGAAAGAAAAGGAGCTCGCCGACGCGAACCAGAAGGTCTACGACGCCCTCCTGCACTGGGTCAGGTTCTTCGACACCAGCCCCAAGTACCCCAGGGTCGGCTACGTCAAGCGGCCCGCGAACTGGCTCGACACGGAGCCCCCCAAGACGCTCTGCGAGAGCGCCGCCAAGGGCAGGAAGCCCAGGAAGATCCCGGGGTCGGACGGGTCGTAAGTCGTGTCGGGTCGTGTCGTGGTTCGACTTGATGGGCACTTGGGGGCGTTTCTAAGGATGGTCTGTTTGGATAGAAGTTGTAAGAATTGTAATAAAAAGCGAAACCAAGGATTTTTACTTTCAAGAATCTGGATTTTCTATCAAGTGAACTTGGCATACGAGACGATATACGAATACTGAACACTACCAAGTGGTGTGCCAAAGAGACATCACTAAGCTAAATGATGTTCTCAGCCACCTAGCCTTCAACAGCACTAAAATAGCCTAACCTAACGTTTTCACTCCAGGACACGAAACAAAAAAAATATTCTCATTGGGATCATGGGTATATTATTCAAAAGTCAGGTCATCTCATCTAAAATGCACAATAATGCAAAAACCGAGCCGCCTTCTCAAGCCCCCTGGGGCGAAGAATCCAAAAAACACATAAGGTATATATATACTCCTTCGTTCTCTTTTCTACACATCCCATCCCGCAACAGCGTGCTCACCCATCCAATGGGTTGATTTACCCGTCCCTTCTCCCTCAGAGATCTTCATTAATGAACCCCGGGGTCCGAACGGACGCTGCACATGGGTCGGATGCTTTCCGGCATTAATCCAATAGCCCTTATGATATTAGGCAAGGGCATATTTGCGTGTCTATCTCATTCCCGACACTGTCCGATCATAGCATGAAGAGGGCAGCAGCAACACCAAGAAGACCCAGTGTGCTGGAGGCGCCGATGAGGTTGGCACCAGCAGTCGTGATAGCAGTGCTGGAAGCACCAGCAGCTCCGCTCTCTGTCGCAGATGCGCTGTCAGATCCGGTAGAGTCAGAGCCAGAGCTGGAGTCAGAGCCGGTGGTAGATCCAGAACCAGAGGAAGAACCAGAGTCAGTGGAACCACCGGTAGAGCCAGTAGTGGTACCGTTGCTGCCGGTGGTACCTCCGGTAGTCGTTGAGGGAGCAACGTTCTCTGTGGCGATCTTGGCGAGTTGCTTGAAGTTGGACAAGCTTCGTGTGGCGTTGGCAGAAGTGCTATCAAAAAGTTAGAACTCGGCATCTACTTCGCTTTAAGGCTTTTGCTTACTTCTCGTTAACAACCACAACCATTCCACCTTGGCAGTGCTTGGCCTGGGAGCAGTAGAACCACAATGGGGCCTTGGCCGAGACCATGACTGTGTATGTAGGGATCGTTCCCGCTGAAGCGCCAGCAGCCACGGGTTGGTAGCCGGAGAAGATACCGGTCTGGTTGGAAACGTGCTCGTTGATAGGAGTACACGGGTTGTCGAAGTTGGATTGCGCTACACTGTGGTTGCCACCTCGGAATTGGAATTGAATCATGTCGCCAACGTCCGCCTTCAAGTTGTCGGGGAAGAAGGCCTTAGTACCGTTCGTCGAGCCAACCGAGACCACATGAACCTTCTGAGCGGAAACGGAACCCAGGAGGGTGAGAAGAGCAGCGGTAGTGAAATGCATTATGGCGTTTTTTTTTTTTTTGGTATGTCCTGACTTTCGTCTAATAGTAAGTAGAAATGAAGGTCGTTTAAGTGAATGTGTTATAAGCAATAAGCGACTTGCGCTGTGTAGGACTAGCCTGATGAAGATTATGACTTTTACAAAAGTGAACGGAAAGTCGAAGAAAAAAGACGGAAAAAGAAGATCCCAAAGAGAAAAACGTATTGTGAATGAATAGAAACTAGGAGAGAAAGGACAAAACGGGTATCAATGGGAGCAGCATGAGATTTAAAGGCCTGTTGAGGATAAGACGGCAAGATGAATGATCGCCAGGCCTGGGGCTTGGCCCCTGTCCTGACATCTATAGTCAAGGGTTCAAGGGTTGCGAGAGGTGAAGAAAATCTATGAAACACGTTTGGACCATCGACAAGATAGCTGGATTGGGAATATTACTACCTCGACCAGGGTCTCCATTCGACGGGCTCTTGACAGCCGAAATGTCTCTTCTAGGCCCTACTGGCCCTGCTCATATCGGAATGAGCTTAACCCAGCAAAGCCACCCGGATCGAACTGATTCCTGGGTTAATTCAGGCCTCCTCGTGAGGTCGAGATGAGGCTATCTGGCGATGAGCATCTCTCTACTGATGCAATGAAATCGCTACGAGTTGTACCGGTCTCACTTAGGAATTAGTTCGTCCAAGAGACATAATCCTTCACAGCGGCAAAGGGTCTCAACCTGTATGCAAGCCATGGTCATGATGGGATGCTTCCTGCTTCCTGGCTGGATGGACAATCTCAAAATGTTTTGAATCTGGGGATTCGAAGATGCAGAAGTTGGGAGATGGCTCAGGGGTCTCATTAACTGGGTCCAATCGCAGCTGAAGAATTTAGGTTAAGGTTAGGGGAGGGTTTACTTCGTAAGCGACGAGGGGTCCCACGGCCAGGGGCTATCTTGGAGCACGGATCTTGCTTCAGAAGGGCCCCGTGCGACACCCGCCAAACTTGCCTGGTTTCATCCCATCCCCTTTTCAGTCATGACCTCCCGGCGCATTTCGACCAAACGGGTTATACAAGCGAGTTTGGGTATTAAGCTTGAACGAGCCTCAATTGAGTTAAAATTTACGTGTAATAATAAGCAGCTGGACGCAGGATGAGGTGGTAGCCGCTGACAAGGGTTTGATAGCTTATATCAGTGTTATTATAGATTATTAGCCCAACATTTTCTAGCGTGCAAACGCCAGGCGTAGTAATAATCAGCACAAGTTGGAAGATGTTCAGACACCGAAGATCACAAAATGGTATCAGAAAAGTATGGAAGCCACACTTTACAGGCTGAGGGGTCTGGCAGTTCAGACGATTTCGAATTTTCTACAAGGAAATGTTTCTAAAATCCACGTAAGATGTTCGAAACAAGTCGAGCGATCATCCTGAGCTGTTGAGGACCTGTCGAGTTCGGGAAACGTCTTGGAATAACGTCCATATATCGTATAGACAATATGTAGCTATTCTGATACTAAGCAAAAGGGCCCGTAGAATCCCATGCTTGCGGCGTGCTGAAGAATATGGCAACTCCACGATAGGACGCCTTATGATATCATCTGTTCATGATACCGTCGTACTCATCGTCCGGAACCGCATTCTCTAGATCCGGCCATATTGCGGTAGCACAAGGCGGTACGACATCCCTTCTAACAGAATGAGGAAATTCGTAGGCAATGGAAGATGCCAAGATATTAGCGAGGACGGTTCCGTAGATCTATCTCGGAGCTTGACTTATGCAGACTGAAGTAGGGTCGACACCATCTTCTTCGCGGTTGACCATGACCTCGGTGGAAGTTATCATTCCTTATAGACGTCAGAAGCAGAAGAGATACATGCCGGTCATTGGACTCACCTATTCGTCGACCCGTCTTCGATTGTACTAAGGGGAGTGATACGCCAATGACAGATGTATAACCCAATAACGGCATTCCCTCCTCACAGATCAAGCAGAAGCTGTGGCGCGACCTTCTCTAGATCCTCGACCTACAACAGCAATTAGCACGATGCCGCACGATGCCACACCACACGAAAAACCACTGCCAAACGACCGAACTAACGAAACAAACTCACCTCAAGAAACCCCTTCTCCTTCTCAACCACCGTCCTAGCAATAGCCTCCCGCACGAAAATATCCATATACTTGGCCACCGCACTATTCGCGTCCTTGGAGATCCTCGTGCCGTCCTTCTCGAAGAACTGATGCAGCACGTGCGTCAACAACTCGGGCGGTATAGTCTTTCTTTCCTCATCCTCATCCTCCTCTTCATTATCATTATCATCAATCTCCATCGTGTCATCTTCTCGTCGTCCCTGTTGCTGTTGTCGTTGTCGAGGACCCGATCGTTCGTCCTCGTGCTCGTCCTCGGCAAACGGATCCGCGTCGCTCGCGTCCGACGTGACGAACGGGGATTTCGACGATTGTTGTGGACGCGCTCGGGAAGTAGAAGCCTGCGCTTTTGACGAGGAGGCTTTGGCATTTGTCTTGCTGTAGGGTCTACTGGTAGCGGCAGAGGACGCGCCGCGGCCACGACCGCTGGTTGAGGATTGCTTTGGCGGCATGATGCTGCAATCCGAGTGCTTCACAACAATACGGGTTTTTTTCGATTTGGGGAAAATAAGGTAAGCAATGGAATTATACGTGTTTGACTTCTCGTTTTCGTCATACAGCGTATTCCGGAATTAATTTTCCTTGATGTTGTAAATGTCGAAGCACGAGGAAATAAATGTAGAGTACGGTTAAACGTCATTCGTCACAGCTACCCGCACCTGGACCTGAACTACTGTACTTATCCTTATCGCAACAACCCCGGCTCCAACAAAATAGAAATTTAGATACAGAAATCATTTTATGGTGTCTACAGCATTAAAAATTTAGAAACATCGTAGTCTTGGGTGTAGAAAGACATTCACGGAAGATCAAATAGAAATAGGTAAAAGAATTCACTAGCATTCAGGCGTCTATGAGTCGTACATAACCTCAGGAATCAGGCCGTCGTCAGATGCAGAAACAAACGGGGATGCAAGACGCAAAGCAGAAAGAATACAGTCAAGGGAATTTGCCTAGGATCTAAATTACAGCGGGCACTAGCCGGCAAGACGCGCACATCATGGAACGTCCTGTCTGCCAACCGAACCGCAAAATCAAGCTGTTCCAGAACGCCACGGCAATGTGCGATGCCCTGTAACAACTTTCCACCGGAGCTTCCATCACCGCCCCTTTTATCAACGGCCCTGTCTCCTATTCACTGTATTACACCACCACGCCTCCCGAGTCTATCAGGTAGTATGAGGGGTATTTAACCGGAACCGCCCTTGAAGGCCTTGCCGAAGAGGATGACCTGGAGCTGGTCGTAGATGGAGAGGACACCAGCACCGGCAACACCACGGAGGATGTTGGCACCGGCACCCTTGAAGAGAGACTTGGCACCCTCCTTGGCGACGATCTGGCGGGCAGCGTCGAGAGTACCGTTGTACTTGACGGCCTCACCAGAGGTCATCATCATACGACGTCGGATAGTGTCAAGAGGGTAAGAGGCGATACCGGCAGCGGTGGTGACACACCAACCGAGAAGGAAGGAAGCCAAGAAGTTGTTGGCGAGGGGACCGACCAGGACGACGGGCTTGATGGAGTCGTACAGACCGAAGTACAGACCACGGTAGACGATGATACCTCCGACGGAGGGCAAGAAACCACGGTAGAGACCGGCGACACCGTCAGAGGCGAGGGTCTTACGGTAGACGTCGACAAGACCGTTGAATTGACGGTCACCACCCTTCTTGGCGTTCTTGGCATCGTTGGCAAGACGCGTACGGGCGTAGTCGAGGGAGTAGACGAAGAGAAGGGAAGTGGCACCAGCGGCCTAGGTTGTTTTGTTAGTGATAAACATCTCTAAGAAAAGTGGACAGATAAAACTTACACCACCGGAGGCCAAGTTACCAGCCATCCACCAAGCGTATCCGTCACGCTCCTTCTTGAATCCGAACATAGCCTTGAACTTGTCACGGAAAGCGAAGTTCAGGGCCTGGGTAGGGAAGTATCGGATGACGTTGGCAGTGTTACCACGCCACAGGGACATGACACCCTCGTCGGCAGTGGTTCGCTTGAAGCAGTCGGCGATACCGTTGTACTTACGGTCGAGACGACCGGTCTTCAACATCTCATCCTATTTAATTCGTTAGCGCCATTGTCTTCGTAACCAACTAGCTTCAAATGCTCAATGAGCATCATGCAGCCAGGTGCGTGGGATGTGGGGCTCAGGTTAAGTAACCCCAACAGTGAATTTTTGCAGCCAGCTTGTGATCTGCAAAGCGATATAGGAACGTACCTGGTTCTGGATCAGAAGCTTGACACGCTCGATGGGAGCGGCAGCGGTCTTCGAGACGGCGGCAGAGACACCACCCACTAGAATACCAGTTAGTAAATATTATCGCGCAATACAAGCAGTAGCATGCTGCATCAGATATCGGTATATTGGCAGCGATGCTATTTCGATTCAATTGCAAAGCCGGAGAGACATACTCAAGAAGTCCGCCAAGAAGGGCTATAATATTCATTGTTAGTAAAATTTGCATATGAAGACTGGGAAGTGTATTGGGGTAGTAGAGTGGTGCGAGAAATTTTCAATCATCCATCTATGCCGTCGATATTCCCGATAAAGAGCAAATCCTTCGAAACCCATTCGAGAAAGACATCCCAATTGCGTCCGAGGGGCCAATTGAGGCCGAGGATTGTTTGCGCTGGTAATATTCGATGGTTATAGAGGATGGCGGATGACATGTGGGAGAGCGACACTTTGCGCGAGGGATTTGACGATAATAAAAAAACCGTGGGGATTGGAACTTACCGGCATGCCCAAGACCTTGGGCTTTTGTTCAGACGACATCTTGCCGACTATTCAAAGATTGCTTGATCTTTGATGGACGAAGGAGTGAGTGGAGATAAGAAGTGAACGAGGAAGAAAAGACGGAGGAGAGAGGTGGAAGATGGTCGAGAGAAATATTTCTACTACGACTTAGGCCTGCAGAAAATAATTTGGGGGGAGGGAAAAAAATTGCTGCGGGTAACTGCCAAAGGAAACAGCTTTTTCTAGCGACTCTTCCCGGACCCGCCGCTAAGACTGCACAGAGAACCCCTTCCCTCGCCTTCTAATCTAGCGGTTGCCCCGAGACCAATGAATATCACGTGCAATTATGGATCTGGCGCTTGATGAATTAAGGAATTAGGCACGTTTTAGTGGTCTCGACCACTAAAGTAACCCGAGCTTAGGGGAGTTTGGGGAGTCTTTGGGGGGGGGCCTAAGCTGTCCTTAGCTGGAGCAGTGTACCGGACAATTTCGGGATGGCCTATTCAAGCCTAAGGATCTCCCCCATCGACTTGGCTCAAAGAGATCAGATGCGAGCTATTTTTTTTTACTATAATTTGTACTATTCCGTACATACATGATACATGTAATAATTCGCAACCCGTGCATTTCGAGCTACTAGGGGTCCGGTCCCCAGCTAGTGTCTGCTTACTCTTGATTCTATTATTGAATTGGGCTTGGTTGGTTACATACAGACCTTGGATGTGCGTAACCTTTGTTACGCTTCCTCTTGATATCTCCGTTTTGTTGTTACATGTAGTTCAGCTTGTCTATAACTAAGGTTATACCAAGTAGATATACGAAAAGCTTTTCTTCTTCTTTTCCTTGACATGTCGATCTCTTCCGGAACCCTGGCTTGCTCAGATTCGTGATTGTGTATGTGTGTGTGTCGGTAAAAGAAAAAAAGAGTCAGGATGCCCATCCACATGCACCCAGCGGTCAGGGGTTACTATCGCCTTCATCCCGTGCCCCGAGTCAAGTTTTTCGGCTCAAATGGCGGGACTTGCCTTGGCTGGTCGGCTGTAACTTTGTACAGACACAAACACACACACCGCACCAAGAATTCTAGAAATTCAATGACACTTTGTTTCTATTGGGCGGGATTCGGGAATTTATCTACGCGCTACCGCATATTGCAGAAACTTGATTACGTACAGACGGCTTTACGAGGCAAAATGTGGTAAGCGTAGAGACTAAGTGACGTTTATCTTCACACTGGGTTATGAAAAGCGTATACCCCAAACCCCGGAAGCATCATACCTAGTAAATAGTCAACCCTACATTAGGTAAGGTCAACACTTAGGTGTTGACAGCCTCACACAAAGTTAGGCGATGTGACATATTGAATAGGTGGTCTATCTTCAAAGTGTCCCCCCGAGTCTGCCAATTATCGACGAGAATCCCCGTTGAGGACGCATTCTACGTATTAGGACTATACGGGCTGTATCTTATTGAAGGGTGTAAGGTCGATAGAGGTCTTATCACAAATCGGATATTTCATAATGGCAGCAGCCAATAGTACTATCCAATCACGATCCAGGAGGAATATACGTTGAGATACGGTAGAGACAGGAGCACACGCAGAGTGATCAATCAGGGTCTTCTCATTTGGGCCCTATCTGAATGCAACTGCAGGAGAAATTCTGCTGAACCATAACCGTCCCAATGCTACGCCGAGGACCGAATGCCTGAATCCATCAAATCCTCATCCGCGATCCATCTGGTCCGATCGAACTCTTTTTGTCGACCGTCGACCGGATGTCGTTATTTTCATCATGGTATCGTGAGATGGATGGTTTACTCCGTGGCACCGACAGCTCGAGCTAATTTCCAATTGTCAGCATGCAAATTCGAATGATAACGCGAGACAAACACGAGTATAAAAGACATACTGTAGATCTTCATCTTGCTATGAGTGACGATGGGCTTGATCTGTCCCTTCTCCTCGAGATCCTTAAGGCATTTTCGTGCCAGCGAGCCGTTGATCTTTAGTCTGTCGACGAGGGTGGCAACTGTGACGAGGCGGTACGATTGGACGTCCTTGTAGAGCTTCTCGGAAGTGGTCTTGTCGAGCAGGACGGCGTGCTGGGCCTTGTCCTTGACTGTAGTGAGGGAAGGTTAGCCTAAGCGTTTATATATAAAGCATCATCGCGGAAGCGCTCGTTGACTGCTCCTCGAAGATGCTCGTCGCGAAATTTCGTGGTACTTGCCTTTGCCCCTGTGAAATCAACGTTAGCAAATGTTCGCAGCAATCTATTTAATTCAACATGCAACATACTTGGACCACTTCTTCTTCTGCTTCTTCGCACCAGTCGCTGCGGGTGCCATTTTGTCTGATTTGTGATGTTGGCGTTGCAGTTGAGAGGTTGTGTAAATTGGTGGAGGGGCCGAATTAATGAATTTTAGAAAGTTCGCTTCAGCGTTGTGGGCTGTCTGAATTTAGTCCCACGTGACTTGAATTTTGGCTTATTTTCCACAGTGCTGTGACTTTTTCAGGTGCTCCATGCTTCTGGCCCGCCATCCAATATTGAGCTACTTCATGCTTCATTCCAACGAAAAATCGAATTGAATAAAATGCAAGATGGGTGCCCTTTAGAGGTCTAACGGTATCGTTTATTTAATTTCTACTATGGCTCTTCATTATATGTCATACCAGACCTTCGGTGCTTAAAAGAGATCGTTGGGATAACAGTAGACAAGTGCAATACCACGGGCTCTCCCCATATTCCGTTTCGATATTCAGGATGCATCGAAGCTATACCGCCGCAGAGTTAGGTACTCAACCACTTTACCGCTATCAAGAATTAAACATAAGCCGAACTTTGTCTTGTCCCCGTCGAGCCCAAGACTCTCTATTTCATAGCCTTATCAACTTCTCTGTTAGTCGTCTTAGCGACAGCTTCTTGAAGTTCGTTCAAGATACTAACAAAATATCTCATTCTGAGGGGTTTGTAGGTTTCCTGATTGATTAGTTGAGTCTCTGGCTTCCCTGTCTTCGGTATTGCTACCGCATTAAGTATGACGTGTATTTTGGTGTCTTTTTCATGGGTAACTTAACATTCCGCAACCTCCATCCATTGGTTTACGATCTTCTCGTGGGTCTTGTCTTCATCTTCCAGGATTAGATAATGAGGCAGTTGCTATGTTGAATCAATGCTTGCTGCTAGTTGGGTCGATGAATGTGAAATTAGGAGGACTTTCGGAGCACAATGGGTTGGCGTAGCAGATCAGAACCCATTCGTTGTCAATACATAATTGAATGACAATAGCTATGAAATCATATAACAGCATACTCTCATCCGCGGCTGGTGAGTATTAGTCTCCCCTATGATTGGCTATAGTACGAAGTGATTGGAATACTCTATTTTTCTGGCACTGTCCTCTTTAAATATTTGCTAAACCCCAGATTTAGCCCCTTTATGAAGCTTTTCATATCACTTATCATAAATTAAGGTTCTCAGATCGGGAACAGGAGCCAGAGTGCCCCCTCTAAAGTCATCCATGAGCGATGAGAGACGGTCATCGTATCTCCTCATCTTCAAACAGTTATGTCTTCCATGGCCGGCGAGCTCAAATTCGCAACATATTTTCTGTTCAAGCTCATCATCGGACGCTTTATCTTTTGAAGCAGCTATTGCTATCGCCTTGTATCGGTCAAAGCATTGAACGATCAGGAATGCCCGAACAGTGGTAACAGCGAAGCTTTTTCTACCTCTAATTCCCTTGTTGTTCCGTAAATGAACGATGTCCTCTACATTAAATGGTCTTGGAAACCCGTGATTATGGATGCCCCCGACGCTCCTAGCCCGGTGACATAGGCAAGGGAGATCCAGTAACCTGATGAACTTCCAGACATCACAAGAGGCGCGGGGAAAGTTTAGTTGGTGGGATCGTAGATCTGATGAAATAAAATCCATTTTTACTCATGAATATCGGAATCCAAAAGTCCAGATAGTATGGTTGCGGCTCAAATTCAAAACCGGTCGTGATATAGTTATCGATCCGACACATGAGATAATAGATTCCTTACTGGCTCGATTGAAGTAGTTGTGCTTAGTAGACGGGGGATCGATGATACCTCTTGGCTAGGAACTTTATCAGTTCGGGTGGAAAAAGAGCAAGTAGTGTCGTCACTCTCTTTGATATCACTAGCAGCGTTCTTACGATTTGAAGATACTCTCATTTCGTGTAACCGAATAGACAACTTGTTGCGAAAGATCTGGTAATAATCTCTTCGTAGAATTGCGTCCACAATGTCGTCGGTGCTGAGGTTTAGCAGGCTTTAGTTCACTTCTTCCTGGATGATATTTCGACGCGTAAAGTTTGACATATGGGCTTCTCTACGATTGAACGCCGTTCGGTGAGCAATGGAAAAGACCGTGCACGATCAGCGGATCTCTCTTAAGTATATGGTATTGATATCTTGATGGGAATAATAGACCCAGATTGGGCTGAGACTTAGCTATGTTTGACATGTATCAAGTATCTACCCTTCCGCGTTTAGATATAATGTTGATGGCTCATATTGTCAATCAAATAGGTACTTGACCTATGTGCCCGAAGTGTTGTGCACGATGAATATCTTCTCATCCTCGTAGTTTCCGTTATAACTTATAGTAGAATGATCACTTATCAAAGGTAACACCTCGTGTCCTACTCTTAAAGCATATTGAATGGTTGTGTGTACTTATTTGAGCTGACCTAAGCAACGAGAAGTAGATTTAATTGAATGAAGCCATCGACATCATCGGGGTCGTCAATCTATTGAAGAACACAGCCACATCTCACTAGCCACGATACCGGTTACATCGTGAGATTAGATCCATGACCCTGTCCCCCACTCCCTGCCCAAAGAGGAAATTCTAATAGGGATAAGCCCCGTCGCTGTTGGAACTGCGTTGCCTGAAACTTTCAAACTTTCTGGCGTCCCGTCATTCGTGGTCATTAATTCCTTAGGGGGGATGTCCGGCTGGAACGATCTTCGAGAAACGAGATCGCAAGTTTCTTTTTTTTTGTGGTAGAAACCGTCTTTGAAAGTCATGACATAAACTTTAGTCTAATTGATTTATACAATCGTGGGAATTTCTGATTCCGTTTCATTCCCTACCTAGTTCGATCCATGGTCGTACGCGTGGCCTTATCGCACTTGATTCCACCTACTACCGACGACGGCTACTTGACACGCAAATTTTGACCCTCTATCACTCCTCTGACCTTACCTATCCTTCTTGTACAGTAGTTGACTTGCGCATTCCGCATTCCGCCTTCAACCCTCGAGATGCCGTCGCACGGCAGCGTCCTGGGTCTGCGAATAGGCCCACGACGAATCACCTTCCTCTTCGTCCTCCTTGGCTTATTCGCATTGTTCACCCTCTTGTTCACCCTGCCGAATTCTATACCGACTGGGCCGAGCCTATCCAAGTCAATTGCCGACCACAAGTTCTCCATACCGAAGTATAAGGACAAGTTCTCGGCGAGCATCCTGAACCCCTTTCGACCGGCTTCGCACATGCCCCCGGTGCAGCAGAATTCAACATACGGAGGAAGCTCGTGGTATTCGCATTGGAATTGGAGGAGCCCCTTTTCTTCGTCTATCACCTTGGATGAGAACCGATCGCTTTTGCCATCTCTAAAGGAGAGGGCTCCAATTTACTGCTACTACGATACTACCGTTCAACGGGACGAGGCCGCGAAGGAGGCCGACAGTGCACTGCTGCTGACATGGCGACGGGCTTGGTGGGCACAGGGTTTTAAGCCGATCATCCTCAGCGCGGCAGAGGCTATGAACAACCCGCTGTATGATGAATTGCAAAGACTAGACGTGGAGCCAAGCTTCAAGAAAGACATGATGCGCCTGCTTGCATGGGAGAATATGGGAGGTGGGCTTTTGTCACATCATCTGTTATTTCCGATGGCGCCTCGCGAGGATCCATTGCTCTCTTTCCTACGCAGGGGAGAATATCCTGACCTGACGAGATGGGAGGGCTTCGACAATGCCCTGTTCGCCGGTCCTAAGCCTAACCTCGCGGAAGCTATCAAGAAGGCTCTGGGAAACCCCAAGAACAAGTCAATGAAGGACTTCATCAGTGCCGTTTCGAGCGATACCTTCAGCGTGGACCCGACACATGAATCTCTCGCGTTCTACGACACCAAGACTGTTGAGAAAACTTACCCGAAGGTTGCGGAAGAAGTAGTAGCGGATCGCGAAAGGGGCATGAAGTTTTTGAACCTCCTTATTAACTCTCACTTACACAATACTTGGCAAGACAATTTCAACAACGGTATTGCCGTACTTAAGCCCATGCCGGCTCATACATCGCACATGATTGAACCGGCTTTGGACCTGGCCATGAGACTTGCGACCTGCAGCGATACCCCTATACCCGCTTCTTGCCCGCCAAACCTACCGAAGTGCTCGCCATGTGTGTCTTCGCACCCCATGAAGATCACCACTCCGGGGCGCTACCGAAACACGACCGGCCTATTCACCGTAGGAACTGTGCCACACCCATACACACTGCGCACCCTAGACAGTCTCCGGGACAACCTAGACATCGGCTTTATCCGTCGGGGAATCAAGAAGCGCGACGAATGGCTGTACCTAGTGTTCCAAGAGCTTCTAGGCACCGGCATACCAAGCTCAGTGCGAGTGGTCAAATTCAAGGATGCCGTCGCCGGCGACTACGCGACTTCGCACTCCCTCTGGTTGACAGCCGAGAAGGAAGCCGCCCCGAACGATATAGACTGGTGGTTCGGCTTCGAGCTGCCGCCGAACATAACCGACGATGGAAAGTCCGAGACGCCGGTCCCGGGCCCGGAGCGTCGCCCGAAGCCTCAGCACGACCCGGCGGACGGACCACTTCCCAACGCGGATGATCTATCGCACGAGCCGCACTTCATGGCACGGGCGCGAGAGGTAGCTAAGAGTAAGGTCGACCAGGATATCCGCATGCGCAGCGCCATCGAAGCGTGGAACCTGGCGGACACAGAGGCCTGGCGATTCGCCAAGGCGTTCTTGGCACGTTCCAGGGTGGAGAGATTGAAGTGGGAAGAGGAGGAGAGCAAGTACGTTGGTGGTGTAGGAAGTGAGGGCCGGGGAGGTAGCTGGTTACGCTGGGGAGATGATCATCTCGAGGAAGAGGAATAGAATAAGGTGTCGAAGAAAAGGGGAATGAATGGGCAAAAGTTGAGATAGGAGATCAATGACATTTACGGACGGCAGCGGAATTTTACTTGGCATCGCATCCATTGTAGTATAATGCTCATGGTAGCACGGAGTTTACGCGTCACGGATAGAGTTTGCTAGATTTTTGTACCAACATCTTGCTAGCCAACCAATGCAAGGAGCATTTCAAATGAAGGGGGTCTTGTTTCTAGTAAGGAGTGTGTTGCTCTAGTTATTGTTACCCAAGGGTTTTGCAAAGTTTGGTAAGTTGCTGCTATATGTACCTATATACTTGAAACGAGGCCAGGCTGTTGAGAGCTGACCTTGACGCTAGAATGTTGAATTCGACAGAAACAAATAATCAATCAATCGGAAGCATGGTATTACCCATGTCTTTAAGCACCTAGGCCACGATCGTATCACCACCCATCTCGCCGCTCAGCTCTCGTGACGTTACGCCGCGTCTCGTCAATCCGGCGGCCAAGTCGTTATCGACCCTAACAGTGTCGAGGTATGACTGCAGGGCAGTCCTTGCGGCTTCTACCACTTTTTCCGCGAGCTTCACGGCGTCTTTCAGCGCTTGGGCCGTGGCATCCTCGGTAGCGGAAGTTGTTTTCGTCGTCGGTAGTTCGGATGATATAGCACTTCTGCCATTTTCAGGTTCAGATTCCGTGCTCAGGCCCGCACCGACATGGCGGGTTTTCTCTTGTTCTTCGAGAAGCTCGTGGATATGGCCGTTGAGCCACACGCCTTCCAGCCGTGCTTTGGTCATATCCTTGGCGCCGCTAATTCGACCGCGGCAGGTCGGCTTGCCGCACAGACAGTCAAAGGGCTGGGCCATGTCCCATTCTGTCGATGGATAGAAGAACTATGGCAGAGGTAAGCTTTTGCGGGTCGGAAGTACTGGGCTTACCGGGGGATTGGTGCTAGGTACGACAGGTAGGTAGGTAGGTAGTAGGTAGTAGGTTGACGGACGGTCAATTCTTCACCGGCTTGGAGGCCATTGGGTCCCGCGAGGATGTTGAAGTTGGCAGTGTCAAAAATGAGCGATGGCTCGCAGGAATGGTTGATGTACAGCAAGTCGCTGTTCAAGTTTAGGTGCTTGTCCCGACCGCATTGCACGGTGGCATAGGTCGGCGTCTCGGCGAGTGTACATGGAGGGAAGTCCATCTTCGCATACAGACCGAAGGGCGGTAGCGAGATTTTGGACAGGCTCTTGGATGTGAATTCATGCGTGTTGATGATCACGTCCTGGATATCGGGATGCGACGGTTGATCCCAGTGTGGAGTTAGTGGTGCCATAGCGAAGACGGTCTGGTCTTATCTTTCGGTTTTCCTCTTTAGGTCTTCTATGTTATTAGATCGACTCCGTGAGGTCCCTTCGGTGTTAGGATGAAGCGATCGATCGCTGGTAGTTGCTTGGATTCGCTACCTACCCAGGGATGATTATTAGGACTTGGGATATGTAAATGGTCCGTTATCTGATTTCTGGGATCTTGAGAGATCTTTAAAGTAAGTGAGGAGACGACCAAGTCATCATCATTCTGATCTATCTCCATTTTCCCGTCGGCAACGGCGTCAAGTTCTCCAGAGAAACTAAGCAAGACTAAGGCATAAAATGGCGCTAGACTCGCAACTCGCGGGGAAGTTGATAACAAGCGCAAATCGAGGCACGCAAGCAAGCTTCGAAGTTGTCTGCTCTAAACTGTATCTTCCCAAGTGCTTGGATTCTGCCCACGCAGCCCTACGCTTTTGGTTATGTACATGATAACCTGGAAAGTTTAGTGGAGAAGTATGGCAGTGAGGAAATTCAGGAGTTGTGGTGATTGGATAGGCCATGTTCAGGGAACTTGAGATCAGAGCCTATCACAGTCGCTTAATTGCCCGAAGTGGGCAACAAATCCTGCAAGAAACGGCCTAGCTCGATAAAACCACAAGTCTACAGGGATTGAGCTTAACGGGTAAGCAGAGATATATGTACCGGATGGATATCGCGAACGGTACGTATACCTCATGCCTCACGCTTTTTCAAGCATTTTCTTGGTACCCCTCTCATCCATGTGATTGTAAACTTTATATCGTATTAAACCTTATTCAACCTTAGCATGCTTTCTCAATTGAGAATGACAAGGAGGTTAGCAAGGCAGGCGTGTTACTAGTTCGTATGCGGAAGATGAGGAGAGCAGGAAAGAGTAACAGCAGAACCGAAATATGACCTGCATGTACATAATAATCTGCACACGTTGTAACAGTAGGTACAAGAGTTGATGTACGAATACGTATCATTGACCCCCATGCGAATTACCCACTTTAGATACTTTAATACTTGTAGATTCCAACAGGATTCGGATTGTCAGACTCGTTTTGGATTTACACACCTTCATACCAATTCGTTCAGCTTAACCCTTCTATTATGCATCACATCTTGGAGGAGATACTCCGTCTAGACTAGCGATAATAGCGCTTGTCAGGTTTGAACACTCAGACCGTTTATGTCGGGATCCATGTTCCATGTCTGGATTCACCATCTCCATCTCCAAGTTGCCCAGCCAGGTTATTAGGACCCTAGCTAGGATAAGGGATATTAAGGTGAATTCTTCCTTTCGAAACAGCATGTCATGCTGTGCGACCTCCGGATGAATTCGCTAGCGAACAAAAACCTAATTGATCTTAGGTAGGAGGCTTAAGTTCATATATACCTCCTAGAGAAAAGTTCTAGAAAATCCAACGTGTCTTCCCGTCTGACAACCACTCTCGGAATGCGGCTGACTCGATATTAGACTACCCGCCTGGCGTGCAGAGCCTAGCGAGAAACCTCCCGCGATGTGGTGCCGGGATTGTTTCTAGAGCTACATACTAGAGCTACATACGTACATAGCATGTACTACACGAGAACGCGCGCATTGGTACTGGCGATCGTTGCAGAGGTCCCACCGACTCGTTATTCTGAAACATACGTACACGACTTGGCGCGGCACAGGCCAGACTGAGGACCTCCTCTAGGGCTAAAATAATTCACGAGGTCACCGTGACCGATGTAGCAGACGTTGATATTGCCCATCCATCCAGGTTGTTACTGCGGCTAGACCCCTTGAGCCTTCGCTCAACTGATCTGGGGCACGGCTTCCTTTCTCCGAAACTTACTAGATGGGCACCTCCGACCAATCCAAACTAGCCGTGGGCTGGATGAGCCTAGCTGCCACCAAAAATATCATGGACGCATTCGAATCAGGTGGAACAGGAGGCATTGATTCGCCGATATCGACCCTTTTTGTTATTACATATGGCGTAACACTCACTCCCCAACGTCACCAGACCTCTGTTGGGATGGGTTGCAGCGAAGTCAGCAGCGTGGGAGAGCCCCGTATGCCGAACGTGATTTTCCTAGTAACTTGGTAACTTGTGATCAGGTTTGTCCTTGATTTAGAAGCTACAAGGTTGCACCACTCGCTTGGAACCCCTGCCATCAGCTTCTGCCAGGGAGAAAGCTTGCGCACACACGCACTCAGGGCGCCGCTTGGCCGGTTACGTTCGGGAGCCTATGCGCTGAGGCGTCATCTGCACAGTAGTCTTTTTTTCAAAGATGTCTCGAGATGAAGACACCATCATCTAACCGAGAATCAGTTGACGGGAAGGATTCAATGCCGATCTATCACCACGTGTGTGGGTCGGCAAACACTCCCATAGGGGATTTAGCTTGCATGTGTCAACCATACGCCAGAAGGAAAGGCGTGACACTTCGACATGATGACCGTGCCCAATGGGCTATCCAGGACCTAGAACGGTGTCGGCCCGGAGGTTGGAGTGGGGGTTGGTCTGTCTGAAGAGGATGGGCTTTACGAAGTGGTTACGCAGCTCTTTAAAAGGCTCGTTCCCTGGCTTCTTATGCACCTATCCTTCCGAGTGAAGAGCCACCTTCGGAGATTTGTTAGATGATCACATTTTCACCACCGCTACTATCAGCACTTGAAAAATACATATAATACTTGATCTTTATAAAATAGGCGGATTACGATGGCTTTCTGTTCGAGTCACGGGCTGTCTGAGGTCGAGCAGAACCTCTTATTCAAAGTTAACCCTGAGGGGCTAAACTGCTGTTTGAGTCATAAGCCCGAACCACCACCTCGACCGGAGCCTCCGACACCGAACCCACCCGGTCCCGACGACCGAAATACCACGAATACGTGAGGCTTTTATGTTCATACTTCGAGGACCAGTTGACCTGGAATTCCTTGAAGCCCGGTGGTGCTAGGAAGGGCATAGGTAAGATGCCCAACACTACCTGGTATCCCTAGTTGCATTATATTCGTATCTCCTAATAACCCTCGCTTAGTTAGCTTCGACGATTGCGGTACACAGCACGAATCGTTAAGCAAGCCTGGCCTGCCTCACAATTCTATAACTTCGGGCCATTTGTTTCCCTGGGAGTTGTTCGCTTTATTATATCTAATTCTGGGACATTATTTACTGGACATTCGTCTCGCATATCTCATGGGCTGGTCATCTGAGATCTTGGCGTCACGGACAGCGGTTTCCTCATCAGGCGGTTCAGCATTTCCATATCGATACCCATGCAGCGATGGGTGTAGTCGTGTTTTAACTTGAGATTTAGTAACTTCTTGCTCATGGTCGCCTGGCAAGCTTTTTCCAACATGAGTCTACACATAGGATCATTATGGCTACACACTGTCGTTCGGACAGCTTCAATGTCGACAATAGAGGCCTTTGGGCCTACCTTGCCATACTGGGAGTTTCTGATTATTGTTACGCTGAACTCTAGCAGGAGACATAGTCATTTGGTTGTTGGGGTTCTATGCAAAAATTTCCACTCAATCGAACCTGTATTATTTTATCACGAAGTACCTATCTATCCTAACTAAATCCTGATTAATCCTATCCTCTAAAGAAGTCGTCTCTAGAATCGCCCACTCCAACTCTGACTTGGAGTGCCTTCTTGCCAATGGACTCACTGTTACATCCTATATTACCTAGGTACTTAATATGATCTGATATCATAACCACTTCCTAGATACATAAACATGACAGTAAGAAAGCTCATTCATTTCCTATAGTTTTAAATGATATGCTTATATCCACTCTCTATAGGCGTGAACAGGGGGCTGTCTTCGTAGTTGACCTAGTGAGGAAGGAGGTAAGGATATGTAAATAATGCTGGGCATGTATTAATTAGACTAAGACGATGTCTTAACATGTACTGCACAATCATTGAACTAATAATACCAACAGTTATGACTGAAAATTCTTTACATCGCACTTGAGGTCCAATGAAAGGTGGTGGCGGTAAAGAGAATATAGGCAAATAAAACATGGCGCTAAAGAAAAAGACAACAGCGGAAAAAGACGACGATGCTAAAGAGAAAACAGTGATGCGAAGAGAACGCCGAGAAAGAAAACGGCAAACAGAAACATCCAATTACAATATGAATGCGATGTTGTCTGCATTTGATGTTACCAGACCTAGGTTAGATAGGTACCTACCTATGATTCTACGATATCCATGCACAGAAAGGCAAGATAGACCTTCATAACCTTCATGACCATATTTACATGTAGAGATTGAACTTAGAGGGACTTACCTATGTACATATAGAAGGTTCCTAGAACATACATGTACCTGGGCACTTGCTTGTACACTAGTCTGCTAAGTTTGAGGCGAGAGCCCTCATATAAGGGGCAGTTTCCCTTCCTCCAGTCAAGAGATGTCCCACACTTTAAACTATACGATACCTATATACCTAGGGAGCTACTACCTACCTAGTAGCAACATTTACATCCTTACCTAAGGAGGAGCAGTAGCTCATCACCACTTGAGTATTGCTTTCCATACATATATGACGTATAGTCTTTGCATTAAAGCAGGTACCTAGGTAGTCTTCCTGCTTGTCTGCAGCTAGCTGACTGCTACTATTTTCCAAAACCTAACAATAATGATCGCATCGACGCACACTTGCTACTCTAAATAGCAACAGTTGTGTTGTGTGTGGTCATTCCCGCCCAAGTTACATGCTTGTCTGTTCTGTTATGGCTCTTATCACTTCCTAGGAGAACCCTCATATTTCAAGTTCAGGGGAATTGCATCCTTGTGTCTCCATTCTTCACAGGCTTTCATCTCTTCCGAGAGCTGTCTACTTGTCCATCAACAACACAACCACCAGACTGTACTTCTTCAACATCTCACCAACGCTCCAGCATAGCCTTCAAAGACCTGTCTCAAGGGGTCTCGTATGTCTACTCGTTGCTAATCGCTCATGTCACTCGCTCTATTACCCATTTTTGGTGTCTAGGTAAGTCCCAGTCTTCTATTCCCAAGCTGGTGCTGTCTTGTATCCCCATCACTCGTGGATTTGCCAGGTAACCATCGTCTCGGCAAAACACAAGACAGAATACAAATTGAAGTCAACAAGGTTGTTAACACCTTTATCATTATATGTCGAGCATCACCCCCAATCATAGCCACATTCCTTGGGTGTATTTACCTGCTCTTCCCAAGTCATCTATCCTGTCAACATCTTTTTCTCCCCTACATATACTACATCACTTTTCCCCCTTCTCTTCCCTTCATCACCTAATTTACACTATTGACATCCTTTATTCCATCTTCTCACTCTTCTCCCTCCTTTACACACCTGACTCATGGTCTCTACTACCCCCTCTCAGCAGACTCCACTCCCCTATTAACCTTGACTTTGTGGTGTCTTTACTAATCGGAGAACTACTTACTATTGGCAGCCTTCTCGCCAATAACCCTCAACTTGTTGGCACTTGTACCCTCCATCGTGTCCGGTATTCCCTGTCTGTACCAGTAAGTATAAACCCTTGTTTATCTGAACTGCATTTCCTTTCATCTTTCATATTTCCCCCCTGTCAAGATGCCTATGAACATTCCTTGATACCTTGGTCACCTTAGCAAGCAGAAGTGGGCTCTTGGTGCCAAACTTAGGTCAGCCCAAAAACACAATGTTCCCATTGCTATCCACATGATGGTCAGCGCTTTTTAGGAGTGACATGAGCATCACGGAGGTCAAAGTTGTTATGGGCAGCCACCAGCATTCCTTGTCATTTCTCACATCTCCAGAATACATCCCCTGACTTCATCCTACCACAATTTCAGGCACAGAGGTTCACTGACTAGCCGTCAGCAGAACTTTTTGTGGTCATTCTACTCTACTAAGGCTTTGCCACAAGGTCCTGTGTCACAGCCAATACCGTCCAGTTGCTACGACGCCATTAGACATCGTACGTATTCTGTGTGCTTGTCTCGACCACCTCATGGAATCTCGTGTTTACAGCATCGATGAGCTGCTGCGGCTCAGAAGATCTTTGTCCCATAACATTCTTCCCAGACTCCAGGCCAACCAAGACGTTTGTAAGTGTTGTTGTTTCCCCCCAAATATCTCCTTAAAATTTTCACCTTTCTCCTCTTTCCACTTCTTCATCTTTTCCTAACTCACTTTTTCCTCCCCAACATCCTCCTTTCCATCTATCATCTTTTACCTTGCCTTTTCCAATCACATTTACCACCTTCCCTATTTCTCTCTTATCCTCCTGTAACCCAGCAATTCTCTGGTCTGTATAACTTAACTTTTGCCACTGCATTTGACACTAACATGCACACAGTGGGACTTATGAAGGATAATCGCACGAGTAACACTATGGCATCTTCTCGAAACAAGGGCCTGGCTGCCCATGAAGACATTTCTTCATCAACCGACGGGGAAGAAATCCTCTTCCAAGGAAAGAAACCAGGTAAGAAGGCAAACAAAAACGGGTGGGCATATCTTGGCCGGGCTGAGTCCGAGCTATCAATGACGGAACCGCTTCCTGCTCCTGCTGGTCTTCCGGCACAGCAAAGCGAGGGTTTCCAGAGATTCTTCAAGGCAGTTGTGTCCCCGACTCATGTACGAGTTACCGCTGGTGGAAGAATTGTACCTAACCCGAGAGGATCAGTCTCACCTACTGCGAAGTGGGACAAGGAGCGCCCCGCCCTTGGCCAGCATGATTCTATCGAGTCTAAAGAAACCCAACCTGAGATCGCCAATGGTATTGGAGGTCATCTACCTCATCCGCTACTTCAGCCGCCGTTCCCAGGACACCCTTTTCCGGGTCAGTTCTTCGCGGGACACCCAATCCCTGGTCACCCTATTCCAGGTCAGCCTTTTCCTGGTCACCCTTTCCCTGGTCAACCCATGCCGGGACACCCGGGTCTGATGCCTATGCCTCTATACCCCTTTGGTGGTTTCCCGATGCAATACGGCATGCCCATTCATCACCACCCCTCTTTGGGAGCTAATCAGCTTAAGCCTACACCGAGCCGAGAAGTGCTGAATCAGAGTCAACAAGAAACCGAGGAGGCTGTGAAGGCCGTTAAGACCCAAGATGGCGCAGCAGACAAAAAGCCTAGACCGGCACCTCTAAAGATTGTCCCGCGTGAGCAGTCAGAACAGTCCGAGCAGGCCCGTCCTTTCCATCCTGGCGGTGGAATGATCTACCCTACACCGTACGGACCAAGCCCAATGATGATGCCTATTCAGCAACCGTACTTTCCGCATGGAATGAGCCCAGTTATAGCTGGACATCCCGGTGTTCCCATGGGATCTAATGGCCAACCCTCTCCCGCTGGCTCAGTGTTCGGTGTTGCAGGTACCCCCTCGGCAAACATTCCCAACTCGGGTGGTGCTCAACAATTCCCTACCGTGCCCGCACCAAACCAAGGCATACCACATAAAACATCGATCAAGCCTAGTGTGATTACGAGACGACAGCTGGAGACACTTAGAATGTCACTGAAGCATTACGAAGATCAGTTGAAATTTAATCGTCACCAGGTGGATGAGAACTTCACGTTGACTCAGGTTGGAAAGATCAAGGAGAACATTAGCAACTTTGAGCAGATCTACGAAGAGCAGCTCAAAGTTGAAGCTGAACCTCACTCCCAGCTTGGATCGGCAACTTCGGCTGCACAGGAATCGTCTTGGAAGACTGCATCAGGACTTTCTAGTGAGGAAAGCCACCGAGGAGGCGACGCTTCTCAGAATGGCTCAATCGGTGCGAATAGACACAGTCGTGCGATTACTTCGCGCCTTTCTTCAGAAGGAGCAGGTCCCAAGTCTGCTCTTGAGAGATACGCTCAGAAGGGACTGAACTCGAGTGAAGGCAGCAACTCAACGCTGGGAACGGATAGTACCTTGGACCAGGTGCTCCGACGCAAGCCTAAGATGGAGCTTGGCACGTCCGAGCCGACGAAACATGCCAGACTTCCTACAGATGCTTCTTTAGAGCCTGTCGCCGATGTTGGAGCACACTCTTCTGCTTCTCGGGCGGGAGCACTTCAACATGGAGTCCAAGGAAGTGGTGCTTTGACTGCAGGCTATGGGTTCTCGTACCCTTACCTCACCGGAATGCTGCCTCACGGAGCGGACTTACACCACGCACAAAGAACCGACTACATCTACTCTCGAGAATTGACGACCGAGGAAAAGCAGGCAAGGGATAATTATTGGGGACGCAGCAAAGTCGTAAGTTCCGGTCTGCCGAAGTTTGACGGACGGGATTTCTACCCTCCATCCCCGATAAAGACCATGGCTAGTTCTGGCTTCCAGCGTGCAATTCCTGGCACACGAGCTGAAGTCAACTACAACACCTCCGGGACCGGGTTGCTGCCGCCTGCTCGCCAGGTCCAAGGAAAACGATCGCAAGAGGGTATCCAAAGAGTGAGCAAAGCGATCCCTATCGTAGCTCCCCATGATGGCAATCGCGGAAAGGACTTTATGAATGGCAAGGTGTCGTCGAAGAGCGAGGCGTCTGCGGATGCTTCTGTAGACAAGAAGAGTGCAGCCAACCGAGGAACTGTTAGAGGAAATGCTAGGTATGTAAATCGAAGCAATTCCACATACGAATGCGTACTGACCTTCTATAGCCCCAAGTCCGGCGACGACCTTTGGCAGACGCTGCTGAAGCGAGGAGCAGCGAACCGTGGCGTGCTTCCCGGTGCCGTCTCCTCAACTACAGCCACGGGTTTACTACCCCAGTATAACGGACACGCGGCGGCTTCTCTTGGCCCAACCGTTTCAAACACGAGTAACCCGACTCGAGCTCCCGCCGAAGGTAGAGACAAAGCGGTGGATCACGAGGTGTCGCCCTTGCCCACCAAGAAGGTCGGCGAAAACCGCCCTCCCAAGGAAAGCCGCTCGGAAGATAACGATCCGTTTAAGGACGTGCAACGACTCATGCTTCGCGATGCCGAGAGACGCGGTGTCATTAGCTCGGAGCGCTGAGAAGCCCAACGAAGAAGTATAGCATACATACTAGGCTCCGCGAACATCAACATCCCCATAATCTGTCAGCATGCATAGTTCATGAATCGGCTCCACGAAACTATCAGTAAGGAGACATAAGGCCGATTATCTTAGAATCATTACCATTCTCTTTTTTTTTTGGACGTCTTTACCAATGCTAGGAGGAACTGAACATCATATGGTTCATCCTATCACATCATAACTAGCTGTTCCTCGACGGAACATTCATTTTGGCACATCTTGACGGGGAGACCAAGATGCTATTTTGAGGAAGAATTATATGTTGTATTACGAAGGGAGAATCGTTACCTGTTATCGGACAAGATGTTATTATTACTCTCTCTCTCTCTCGCACAGATTGTTACTTGAGATCGAGAAGAGAACATACCGAATTATTGTTGCCTCAGTTTCTGAGTCGCATTTAATGTTGTCAGGTGAAGTGAAGCACATTGCTCAGAACCTTCTTGCTTATCTACTAGCTTATTCTTGCTGTCTCGTCCTGACGATTCTTCTTCTGAAGGACGATTATTCTATTCTTCTGTAGTGGTGGTGGATAATATTCTTCTCTTCTCCGATACCACAAATGGTTTTTTTTAGCAATTGTACCTATTTAATACATTAACACGATGGTAGATAAAACGGTCTTTGGAAGAAATGATTGAGAGTGAATGATTCAATGGGCTATAAATTGCTAACCGGATAACCTAGGTATCTAACTACTCGTTTTACTAACTAGGGAGATAGACGAGAACGAGTAAGCTGGAAACGACATACATGATTCTCTGGATATGATGCCCCTTCTAGGGGTCTAGGTAGGCAAATAAATAGATGATATGATGTTATGATATGTATCTCACCATCAAACCCCCAACCCCATTGATACATGTAGGTATCTACGGTTGGCAGTCTGCAGGCAAGGGGGCGATAACAAGGGGGTGATTCAATACCGATCCCTTTCGCTGCTTTGCTCTTCGCCAGTCGTATACCTCGAAAACCAATGGTGTAGAAGTTGACGCGGAGATATCCTGGCGGTTGTTGCTTATGTACCTATGCTTGGGTGCTACTTATAGATTCATCATCTACGATGGTAAAAGATTTTCTTACAGAACACACTCCCATAGGTACCTAGAGGAAGACTTACTTACCTTGGGAGACAGGATTAACTGTCCGAGTAAAGAATTTCAAGTAGGAGAGGATCTTGCCCAACTTTCTCATCGGTGTATACCGGTAGGTAGATTTCCTGCAGGTTAGTTGATGGTTGGCGTACTATAGCACAGCAGCATGGCAATAGCTCAGCTGGGAAACACGACTTCGGGAAGAACCTCCCATGGAACATTTCACAGAGTGAAACGGCCATTGTGTGCAAGTAAATGTTTTCTTTCATTCGGCAATGATGATGGCCGCCGCATCTAGATGCTTGATCGTCGAGTTCCCATGCAATCGAATTCCTAATTCGTCACATAAAGTCCTCGATGTCGAGGTTACCTTGGGACTTTTGCTTCCCCCCCTCATAAGACGCCATAATTCCGTAAAAAAGTTGCCCGTTCGTCAATGTCCCGTAAGACGAATGCTAGTTTGCCGTCGATGCCATCATCTACCGATAGGGTATTCCTTTTCTCCCCTTTTCGCCTGGCTGGTAAACCGAAGAAGGAAAGAAGGCCGGAGGAGTGAATTGTGGTGCAGCGCGCTCAGATTTATTTGGCGGCAGCCTTGCCCTTGGATCGGAGCTCACGGCCGACCTTGATGCGCTCCAAGATGTTCTCACGGTCCTTGTCGAGCTTGAGCTTGTTGATGACAACCTTGCTGGGGTGGATGCCAAGGGGGACGGACTGGCCGGAGGCCTTCTCGCGGGTGACACGCTCGATGTTGATCTGGTACTTGAGACGGTAGACAGAAGTGACCTTGCCCTCGCGGCCCTTGTTAGTGCCGCGGACGATGGTGACCTCGTCATCCTTTCGGATGGGGATGCTTCGGACCTGTTGGGAGAGACAAGTTAGAAACATGAATTACCATTTAATAATTGCGAAGAGGAATGGATAGAGCGAAGCTTACGTTGTACTTCTCACGAAGCTCCTTGCTGAGAGGGGCGCTCATGATGACACGGCGCTCGCCAGAAGAGGCACCGAAGTGGGCCTTTCTGGACTTTCGTCGCGAGCTGGCGATTCCTGAAGCGAAAGAAATTTTGTCAGCATCATCTCTTGCGATCTTGAATTGACGACGAGCAGGCGCGAGGGGAAAAAAACACGAAAGCAATTGAGGAACAAAGACAGCAAGTTGACATACCTTGGTTAACCTTCGTCATCTTGTCGGTGGTCGTTGGGCGATTGGTGAAAAAGAGTCGAGTTGATGGAAAGACGAAGGGGAATGCGGAAATTGGCTGAGGTTCACGATTCGCAGAAAGTTAGAAAAGAGAAAAAAAGGTTTGGTGGGCGGGAAATTTTAGAGGTGCCCTAACATGGGGTGGGGTCAAGCCTCGTTTAGGGAAAGCTTTGACCAGATAAGAGGGAGAAGTGGCTTGGCAATTGTGAATCAATGTGGCTTGTCCTAGCGGGTCACAGTTCTGCACTCAATGTGGAACCCGAGAAGCAAGGGTACGTACCTGTACGTAGTATGATCTTCAAAGTGGGATGAAGCTTCAACTTTTCAGATCACGAACGACAAGATCTCGAGGAAATCTCAAGGTCAACCCATAACCAAAATGTGGTCCAGATTAATACGCCGGAGAGCGGCTGCTACAATACTTCGAAACCAATCTTCCTCCACAGCCAGAAATGCAATCCAACGGCGGACGTTAGTCTCCGCGCCCAAACCCGGCGATGGACCTCTCATGGAGAGACGTCCAGACCGGGAGCTCCCAAGTTCGTCGTCCCGTTCCATATACAACGCTAACAACACCTCAATATATGTGTGTGTATGTGCGTACAACACGCTTGCTAACAAGACCCCCCCCTCTCTCTCTCCATCACAGGTATAAACACATTCAAATGGGGCCGGACGTTCCCCATCTTCCTGGCGGTGATCGCGGCGTCGAGCGTGGCGATATTCAACTACCAGAAGCTGTCGAGCCCGGTGGTGGCGTCGACGCTGTACGCGCTGCGCACGAACGGCCGGGCGCGCGCGTACCTGGGCGACGAGATCTACTTCAAGCACCAGATCCCGTGGATCGCCGGCGAGATGAACCAGCTGCGCGGCCGCATCGACGTCCGCTTCCCCGTCCGCGGCACCCGCAACACCGCCGTCATGCGCTTCGCCAGCTTCCGCCCCACCCCCAAGGGCGTCTTCGAGACCACCGAGTGGAGCCTCGAGACCGCCGACGGCACCAAGATCAACCTCCTCGACGGCGATGATCCGTTTAGGGCCGCGCCCGCGTTCCCTATGGACGAGGAGGAGAGGGAGGAGACTACGAGGGGCTTTCGACAGCAGCTTAAGTGAAGAAAGATGGATAGATGGATGGAGACGTCTTGTAGCGCTTGTGATTCTATGGGCTCGTTTGGACTTGTATGGGTATGGCCTGAGAACTTGATTGTGATTTAAGGAATACTATATCAACGTTGCAGACATGCATGTGGCATTGCATCAATCTCGTCGTAAGTGTCTGATGAAGGGACACGAATAGGGGTAAATTCACATCAAGAAGGAAATATACACCCGGCAGAATCAAGATCCTATAGCAATCATCCAATGTAAGGAGGATAGAGGATATGTGTACAACATTACTGTATGGTACATAAATGCATATATATATATATATTCATTTTTACATTACAAAGCAGCAGCCAAAGCCACAGCCTCTCCTATCCGGCCCTCCTTGCGCATCTCCTTGAGCTCCAAGTGCGCCTCCCTCGCGGACTGGAGCCTAGCCTCGTGCTCCGGGTTGCGCTCGAGCAGCAGCCGTCTCGCCTTGGCGATGAAGGTGTCGGCGGGCGCGGGCTTCTTGATGGCGTCGGCGATCTGCACGACGCAGCCCTTGGGGCCGGCCACGTGGCCGTTGACCACGACGACTCCCGTCTCGTTGTCCACCTTTAGCACCCGCAGGTTCTGGATCGTCACCCGCTCGCCGCCCATTCGCCCCGGCATCTTCTTGCCCGGGTGCACGCGCGAGCCGCCGCCCTGGCTGGGCCCGGACGTGCCGATCGTCCGGTGGTTCTTGGAGTTTCCGTGGCTCGCCCCCTGCCCGGCGAAGCCGTGCCGCTTCATGCCGCCCGCGAACCCCATGCCCCGGCTGTTGCTCCGCGCGTCGACGAACTGCCCGACCTTGAACCAGTCGGGCTGCAGCTGCACGCCGACCGGCAGCAGACCCTCCTCCGATCGCACCTTGAACTCGGCTAGGTGTCGCTTCGGCGCGATTCCCTTTGCCTCGAAGTATCCCAGCAGAGGCGCCGTCACGTTGCCCGCTTCCTTTTGTCCGCATCCGACTTGCACCGCCCAGTACCCGTTGCTGGCCCGCGTCTTGGAGGCTACTACTTGCACTTGGTCCATCTGCAGGATCGTGCATGGGAGACGCATGCCTTTGGAGTTGTACATGGCCGACACACCCTTCTTGGTCGCTAGGATGCCTGTCCGTAGTGGCGTTGACTGCTCCGTGCGCTTTAGGGCTGCGGCGGGGCCTGTGGTGGGAGCCGGTAGCCCGGCGGACTGCTGGTTAAATCGTGTGGGCTTGGTTCGTGGGTTCGCCGTCGACCAGCCGTACTTGACGCCGCGTCTTGCCGTTCGCGGTAATAGAGTATGGCGCTCGGTGATGAGGACTCGCGGGTTGCTCAGCGAGCTGCACTTCGTTAGGGCGGCTGCCCAGCGGGTCGGCAGTCGGGATGCCATTGTCGCTGGGAGCTTGGTTGGTTGGTCAATGCCCAATTCGTTCGTTCAGTGATATTTCGAACTCGATTTCTTTGTGTATATGCGTCTAATCCTTGATCGAGCTCGAGCTCGAGACGTCAAGGAGGCGGCTTGTGATTGGCACTTGGAGATATCGAATTATTAGTTGAAGCTGGAGTTGAAAAATTCAGGTGGGTCTCGCAGGGGGGGGGGGGACTTATCGGGAAATCAGCGGCGGACAAGGTACGTACCTTTTGGTGGGGTTGCGCTGAACCCGGGGGGAAAGACTTCAATCGTTTTCTACTTGATGCCTTTTTTTTTTTTTACTAGGTACTAATAATTTTTTTCTCTATTTTAATTACAAGACTTATCCTCATATTAATATAGCAAGCCGCAATCATGGTTTATTATTTTAAATCCACAACGGTGGACCCTCCGGCGTTCGTCTACGTTGGCAAGGACAAATTCGAGAGTGGGTGATCCCCTAGACCCCTGGTATAAGCTGCCCCACGTCAAATTTGGTATACTGATGAGTTCTGAAGATGAGGAGTTAATCAAGTACGGCTGGGAGGAAGATGTCTGGTAAGTCATAATCTACCCTTATCTTGACCAGTAAATAAATACTTATATTCTCTAATAGGGTATGAAAGATCCTCAACATTTTGAAAAAGGAGAAAGTTGAATCTCATGCGATAGGGGTTGTCATGAGTAGTTCCACGTAGACAAACTCTCCAGTGCACATATCTACCTAAGACTCAATGAGGGCGACACGTGGGACAACATACCGCAGGACCTCCTGACGGACCTAGCCCAGCTTACCAAGGCCAACTCTATCGAGGGCAACAAGAAGGACAACATCACTATTATCTACACACCATGGTCCAACCTCAAGAAGGATGGCAGCATGGCTGTCGGACAAGTGAGCTTCAAAGACCAGCGTAAGGTCAAGAAGATCTTAGTGCCCCAACGGGAGAATGTCATCATCAATCGTCTCAACAAGACCAAGGTAGAGAAGCAACCGGATCTACAGCAGGAGAGAGAGGACCACCGTAGAGAGCTCAGAAAGCAGGATCAGGCTGCGCAACTACAACGGGTAAGATATATAGACCTTCCCTTCTCTTATTTACGAAATATGCTGTTAACGACAAGGATATCAGAGGAAGGAAGAAGCTCGAGTGCAGAAGGAGAGACAGGAGAAGAAGTGGCAAAAGGACCACGCCTACGACGATCTGTTCACGGAGGAAAACCTGGAGGCGTCAAGCAACCAGAACCGGTCCGCGGACTGGGAGGAAGACTTCATGTAGCACAGAAGCTTCGCTACACGAGAGAAAAAAAAAAACCCAAATAAAGCAATACTATCTAATTTCACCGTAACACACCGGCCGTGAGGCATGCCGTACACACCGTCCGTACCTAATGTAAACAAATGCCTTCTTGGCTTTTCGACTTTCTTTTTTTTTTTTTACTTTGAAGCACCCAAATGATCGCCAATCTTTCCATCATCACCTTGACACACCTCTAAGATAGATACCCGAGTAAACCGCATGCACACCGTAGATAGAGTCGTACACTCCAATGCCCAGATAACAAGTAATGATCAAATGATCGATCGACCGAAAGGAACAAAAAAAACACCCCCATCCATTCCATCTCAAACCTCCCGACGACCCGCATTACTCGCACTCACGCCCTTGACAGCGTGATCGTTCGGGTTCGGCGCCGCCTCGTAGAGGATCTGCGCGGGCGCGCGGCCGAGCTGCATCCACTCGCCCTTGAAGCCGAGGTAAGTAGCGCTCGAGACGTCGTCGCCGAAGTTGTCCTCGAAGAACAGCGTCAGCCGCCGGACCTTGCCGAAGAGCGCGCGGCGCACGGGCAGCTCCTGGACCTCCGAGGTCTGCGACAGCTCGAAGGTCTGCGTCGGCGGCAGCTGCTCGGCCGCGCCGAAGTCGACGTCGTCGCGGTTGATGAAGACCTTGAGCGTGCGCGGCGCGCTGTCGGACGGCGACGTGCGGAGCAGGATCGCGTGCAGCTTTACTTGGCCTGTGAATCTGTTTGTCGTGGGTGTTGTGGTGAGTATGTGATTCGTCGTGTATATTGGTTGCAATATGGGATATACATAGATGATGATGGTATATGATATATACTAAAACTAAAAAAGAGATAGAATAGAAAAGAAAAAAAATAAAGAGAGAGAGAGAGAGAGAGAGAGAGAGAGAGAGAGCAAAACTTACGGCACGTTGATGAGGATCTGCTCATCCGCATCGCTCTCGAGCTCGGGCTCCGTTTGCAAGCGTTGGTCCCACGTCTTCTTCACGATGGCCTTGCCCGAGTCGGGACGGGATTCGTTCATCGTCACGATGTCGTCGAATCTGATATGCTGATACAAGCTAAACTGCAGCGCCGGTGTGATATCATCTGAGTGATCGTGGTCATGGTCATGGTCGTGGCCTCCGTGGCCGTGACCAGCATGCTCATCGTGGCAGTGCGACATCCTCGAATGTGACTTGAAGTTGTCAACAACTCCTTGGGCAAGTACCTAGACTTGCAGTGTATGTCTTATGATGTAAACGAAGTGTTTTGTCTGCTGCAGAACAATAGGAGTGTTTGGAAAAAATAAAAATGTGTGGCTGCCTGGCCGAAGGTGAATTTATAGAGGTTTGGATTCTCGGGGAATTAACTTATACTGTATTGAGTTACAAAAATGCGGGCAGCCGTCGTGACCTAATTAAAACACGGCGAATCTTGTTTTTTTTCTTGAACCTTCAAACGCGTTGATAAATCGCAAACGCTGAAATTCTATAGCATCTTTCAAACCGGTCAAGCGTATTAAAATTTGACAACTAAAATATAGGCTATTGCAAGTTATATTGAATGGGAAAATCTAATGTTGTTGTCAGGACGGACTGGCGCAGAGCTTAAGTCATCTCCTCACGAAATATACCTGCGCACGTATTCTCATCACATCTAAAAGCTAGACCAAAAGACTTTAAATTACAAGTTTCATCGAACGGACGAAAGAAAATGATAATAGTTAGGGGGAAATATTAAAATTAAATTGACTTGCTATCAGAACCCTCCCTTCCGCCTTTTCACCTTCTTTCTTGGTCTCTCTTCTCTGTGCCCAAAAGGTCCACCTGTTGGCTGGGTCATGGTATGAATCGGATCTGACATGATGGCCTGGCTGGATGAGAAACCAAAAGGCTGGCTAACTTGACTGCTGAAGAAATGCGATTTTTGCGCGGGCTGTGTCGCGGGCAAAGTCGGTTCTGACTGAAGGAGTGTTTCTGCACGCCGTCTTTTTCGACTTTGACGAGCTAGCTGCTTCGCTCTCTTTACCATGCCGGGAGTGACTTCTTTATTCCGATCGAGGTCGAACATGTATTTGTCGGGGTTGGCGCCAACCTCCCACTTATCTAGAAGTTCGGTACGTTTTGTTGGTAGGTATTTGCCTGTACCAGTGTAAGACCTAAGAAGGGCCATTGCTGGATCTTCCTCGTTGCTGTTTTCGGGGTTTGGGGTTGATTCCTGAATAGTAGGAAGGGCAGGGAAAGACATCTCGGATTGGGACACTGCTGCACTTCCCGCGCGACTTGTCCGCTGACTGTCGATCACCATTCTATCCAATTGGTGCTCAAGAGATTGCTGGGAGCCTTCACCCAAATCCACCTGACGAGGGGCATCCACCCGACGATGAATCAATCCAAATAATGAGAGATAAATTTCGTATGCTACTCGCCGTAAGACAGTCGATCTCGCTTCTTGTATCCACCTCTGGGGATTGCTGTCGGAGTTGATACCTGCCATCAGGTCGAGGAGCATGGAGTATAGCTCGTATAGTGATGTTGTCGGTTTAGTAATCAGATTGTTCGGACGATGAAGTGCCAATAACGATATGTTCGGGTCGATATCCTGAATTTGTTCTATCTCAAGCTGCCATTTGGTACTAGTGCCGTTCATATCATGAGGCACTCTTAAATTTTCGATCATCTCGAGCCTTTTAATCTCAATTAGCATAGGGTTGAAACAGTCGTGGAATTCACTTACAACGTAGTGGCGGGTAGGGCTTCTCTATCGATGGCTTCTCCGATAGCAAGATTGATCTCACCAAATGGACTGACATCAAAACTTCCATCTCCACCCGAAAACTCATGATATTCCTGAATCTGGTCATCAAAAACCCCGCCAAGGTGCTCGTAAAGTATCCTAATAGGCCTTCTTATTACCGAGGGTCGAGTAATACTTTTAGCACTAGCTTTGCCGTGTCTACTATCGCTACCATGCAGGGCAATGTAGTCTGGTACCATGAAACGCTCGGCTAAATGTCTAAGCATTTTTTTCCTTTCCTTGGTTGGCTTCTTTTTCTTGCCTGCTATGTGGACGGGGCGATGCGTCAAGCTAGGAGACCAAGTAGAAGCAGAGACGCATAGTGTAGACATAAGACACATGTCTGCTCTTAGAATGACAAACTGATAGTAACGCATCTGCTGTCTGGTTGTGCCATTGGAGGAATGAACTGGTGCAGGATAAAAACACATGGTCTGTAGCGTTTTCCCTGGAGAAGCGCCATGGAGAACATCAAGCACGATGTTTTCTTTGTGGTAGGAAACCGCGAAAGGATTACTTTTTGACATAGTAACAGTGAAAAGATCGATTTGAGTGTTGACTTTCGAGTATACGTGGACCAATGAGATACCTTGCTTCGATGATCGAGCTCCTGGAACAACGGTGAGCTTTAAGCTGCGGTCGAAGTTGTCGCGTAGATGAGATACAGCCAGCACAACGGCACACTGCTTCCGTGTCTCGCCCCAAGTCTCTCCAGTGGATGATGATGCTGAATAGACCCTGACCACAAACAATTTTGACGTGGTTAAAACAAAAAAGTATTGGGTATCTTCTGGGTTTTCATGCACATCCAAAATGCAATCTCGGCTTTTTTCTCCTATGAAAGGCAGGTTGGCAAGTAATGAGTTGTTCGTGAGATCCAATAACTTAACAGAACTTCGATTGCACAAAAGTAATGTCGAAGACCGCATGCGTTGGGGAAACGAGCCCTGCGCTTCATCCGCATGTATATCTTCTTCCAAATCGAAGGATTGTGGTTCTTCTGGTGAGCTCCCCGGACAACCAACCCAAAATATCTTGTGCCATCGCGCATTGCCAGTGCCTCTGGATGGGAGATATTTCATGACGCCAGTTTCAATGTGTCCGCATTTATTCAAAGTAACCTTCGGTTTTCCCGAAGATACTTTAGTATGAGCAACATTCCAAATACTCCAGTATCCACATTCGTCGATAAGACCGAGCTGAGGAGGTTTCGATCTGATACCGGGGTTGAATGAGACGTCCGCGTGTGGGTTTCCTCCAGTTCGGTCCTTGGAAATGGAGAGCAGTGGATTTGTTGCGATGCGAGAAGGCTTTTCTGAACTATTGTAGGTAGTGATAGTCGGGGTTACACGATACTCGGGTTGGAAAACGCGAGTGCCGGAATCTCTTTGCTCAATAATCCAGCGCGTCGGGTCATACCTTTTCGGGTCGACCACACTTTTCAGACGGCGAATGGATCCTGCTGCAATATCTTCATGGACAAAAGCCGACTCTGCATCCTCTGTTACGCCTAGAAGCTGCAGCGAGGTACTTTCATCGTCGGTCCACTGCCATCTCTCGACATTCGGTCTGGTGAGACGAAGCACATTGTTTGCCTCGCCAGTGGTAGTTGCTATCAGTGGCGCACTAACGATCTTCTTTGGCACGCTCGTATCAAGAAGCTCGCCAACCGCAAAAAGAGAGGGATTCCATGATTCGTGCCCTTGGAAGTGCGGTGGTGATGATAGTGATGCCAAAATTTCGGCATGAATGAAGTCATTCCCTAGGCGTGCTTCGGGGTGGGCTTTGAGTAACCATCTCCGTTGCTTCTGATATTTCCGCCATGGTTGGCTGGTGGAAGGAGCCGGGCCTTGCTCGTCAGTAGTACCCTTAGCTGGGAACCAGATGTTGTGAGGACCGAGCTCCCTGAACACAGGCGCTTCACAAGAATGTTAGCAGGCGTGAAAACGCAGCTAGATTATAACACAACATACCATTCTGAGCTAAAATCCTTGTAGACTGCCATCCGCAATCCTCCGCCTTACATACTCCGTAAGGTACATGTGAAAGGCGTCCTGCGAGACCAACAGATGATTCAGTGAGTTGCCGGTCAGTCATCCGGAGAGCGTAGCTCGATAGATATTCCTTCCGATTTTAAGAACCGTTGACGGTGCATAGCGTCAGCTCAAAATACGTCACGGAAAGACAACTAGACAGCAGAGCTACGCGTTAGATATCCTACAAAGAGAATACTACACATGCAAGGGAGAAAAGAAATGAGAAGTTGGTGAGAAAGATATACAGCACAAAGTTAAGAAAAAAGTAAGAAATGAACTTCAGCTTAATTGGGAAATTATTAGTTGCCAAAAACTTGGGTCTCGTACTTATCTTATCGAGAATACTTTCAACCTTATCAATACATCCGCAATCCAGGGTATCTGTATTAGTTTAATCCAGGGCTTAGTTAAGATGAAAGACTCTGAATAGAACCTAATATGGTTTAGAAATATCTGAAATGATTCTTATTAGAACAGGGTTTGGGTTTAGTCAACAAACAAGGTTCTCTTCTGTTCGCTGTGATACTTCTAGAGGTATCTGCGGTGGATCCGAAACCGCGGAACTAGCGGCGCTGGGCAACCAAAACAAACATTTACCATTACACTTAACACGAATTTGTGCTTTTTCATGTAAATCAACTGTTCAGAGTCCGAAGCTTTCGCAACACGATACCCAAATCGCAACGTCGGCGCTTACCATTCGAGATACAAAAATTATTTCCAACAGCCATTTCACCAGTTCAAAATGGCATCCGCATTCGAACCCTCGCTGTCCTCGAGCATGAGCGGCCGACAAACGCTCTCAGCGACAGCCCCATCTATGGCAGACTCGCTGCCCAGTATCAACTTCGGTTTCGACGAGCTGCGCGACCGCATGGCCAAGTTCAGCGCAAGATTTGACGCCTTCATCGAGCAAGGGCGCAAGCGAGTGCTAGAAGAGCGCAACCAGTTCCGAATGAACATCGCCGAACTGCAAGGTGAGAAATGCGCAACATGCACTCCCTACCATCTTCCGTCTTGAGGATGGCACACAGCTAATGCAGAGAAATGCTCGCAACGAAAACAGAGGACCAACGCATGAAGAAGAAAGACATGGAAATCTTCCAGCACAAAACGAACACGCACCAGCAGATGATATCCAAAGAAACGGCCGAGACGCAGGAGATGCAGGCAGCGATCGCCTCGCTCAGCGCGCAGCGGGACAAGAACAAGGCGACGCGGGACGCGCTCCAACAACAGATCGCCGAGACGCAGAGGGAGATCGACGCGCGGCTGGCGGCGCAGCGGGCACACGCGCAGTACGTCGAATCCCAGAGCCGGTTCAACGTGCCCGAGCTCGACTTCTGGATGCAGAACTTGTGTCTGAAGATTGAGGGCGCCGGGCAGACGGACCGCCTCAAGTTCGTCTACACGCACATCGACGAGAAGAACTGGGAGCGCGAGGCCTGGTTCGAGCTCAGCACCTCGTCCAAGGACTACGACGTGCGCCACTGCAGACCCAAGATCGAGCGCGAGAAGGTGGATAAGGTCCTCGAGCGCGTTAACGAGACGAGGGATTTGGCGGTGCTGTTGAAGGGGATGCGGGAGTTGTTCGTGGAGGCTACGAAGTCGTCGTAATTTGGAATTTGACTTTGGGATACGAGGGACGAGGAATGCTGTGATGATCGTTTGTGATGTTATGATTGTATAGGGCGTTTGGAGTTGGATGTCACTGCTGCTTCTTTGACTGACTGGCGGTGGTTGACTCAAGTCCGGCGGGGTTTGGATTTTATGCCTCTAGTAATCGCTTCCTTGTTATATACAAAACCAACTATTTAACGAGTGCTATTTCTAATAACTACATCAAGTGCTTTTCCGCTTTGTTCTAATACTACCTAAGTGTTATAACAAAATGTAAACACTCAAGCGATATATCATCGTCTATCTAATCCTCCATCCACCAAGGGCGAGAGTCATAATCGGCGGGTACAAACACTACTAATTTTCGGCCCCGCGACCCCACGCGTCTCATCACTTACAACATCACTTATCCACCGCATAAATTGACGAGATAGTTCCCACGACTCTTCTAATATCAACCTACGTCTTTTCAGGCTAGTAAATACATAACTTTACTCCGTCATCATGCCACCACCAGGTGCCCCCAGAGACGACACCGAGAAGCAGCAGGCTGCTCAGCAAGCCGTCGACATCCTACACGAGATATCCACCATCCTCGTAAGTCGATATAAATCAACTCTAGACTATTCGCAAGATCTTACTAAACATCTTCAACAAATAGAACTGCCATCTCGATCGTCGCACGCTGTCTATTTGCATCTCCATGATCGAGAATGGCGTGAACCCAGAAGCACTCGCGGTATGTTCCGGAGCTACCCAACCACTATACACGTCCCAATTCAGTTTCACGATTACACAGGGAGCTAATTCATGTACACCAAACGTTAGAATGTCGTCCAATTTCTGCGTAAGGAGGCACAAAAGGCGGAATTCGCGCAGGAGACAGCTCCATGAAGGATGGTTTTCATCCGCAAGAATGAATGAGCAAAGCATAGGTACCTACCTAAGACAGGCGTTCGGGGTTGCTTCATCACTTATTCTCTGTCATTCACGTTTTCAGAAAGTATCGTACGAAAATAAAATGCCACACTTGATTTTTCAGCTACACTTATGCAAAGTACCTATACCTATGTAATTATGTGAACATTCTCCCCGTACTTCGTTCGCGCGGGCGCCGATGGTGTTGAGACTGCCCTCTATGCCAATATGCCAATTTACATGTTAACCGCTCGAGACCAATTGCCAACCTTTTGCCTTGTAAAACCACGCTGGCATTTTCCCAATGCTCGATGCTGTGCCTGAACGCCTTTCTTATATCAATCCTACACCACCCAGACCCGTTTTCACCCTCACCCTTTTAGCGATGGCCGAGCAGTTCAAAATCATCTATATCATCATCGTCGTCTCCTTCATCTTCATCTTCCTCCTCTTCGGAGGATGACATGTATTCGTCTTCTGAAACCTCCAATTCGTCATCATCGTCGTCGTTCGATCCTATGCTGCGAGGAACTCGACTCCAGAACCCTAACATGTCTTCTCTCTCTTCATCTTCCGTCTCTGCGAGGGTATAGCCCACAGGAGGTTTCCAAGCAAGTGCGAGGTTAACAGGAGGCGATACCGAGCGCGCGAATCTTTCAGGTGTATCCATGCCCATAATAGTGGGATAGATGGTTGACCGCGCGACATTGGATGAATGACGTCTCCGTATATCGCGTGCTTGGGATCTTTCGCCCTCCTCGGCAGCCGGACCTCTTGTGGCTGCTAGTTCGGTCTCAAACTCTCGTCCAAGCAAATCGGGTTCGACCGCTTCGTCGGCCATGCCTAGAATCTGAAGTTGTGCAGTGTTGTACGAAGCACAGACACCACACTTCAAGCCGAGCCAATGATACTTGACAGAGCTCTTGGCGGAACAGTCGTTGCATAAGACCAGTGCTCGCGTGTCTTGGAACTCGGGTGGCATCGGCTGTGTCTCGATTTCCATATCGAGATTCCGGAATTGCAACTCCATGTTTGCAAGACTTTTATTGCAGATTGGGCATTTATAGGCGACCTTCATGTGTTCGTCAAGACACTGACTGTGAATACTATGGCCGCACTTCATGAAGCAAACAGCCTTAGGGGATGTGAACATATAGTCGCCACATATAGGACAATCGCAGTCTGTAGATCGCTCGATGCACTTATGATCTCTCTCTTTGCCAATGGCAATACAGGCGCAACATGTCTATCACCTAGTCAGCCAACGTAAAATAAAACCGGTGTAAGCATCTCACCTTGCAATGGGAGAAGTCTTTGCCAATACCTCGTCCAATCCTGCAGATGCCACAATCGGGACAGTGGTAGACAGGCTTGTCAGGATCGTCATTCCATAGCTTACAAATACTACAGTAGTATCGTGCAGCTGACGCGCCACAGGATACGCAAACATCTCCAGCTCTCTGGGCGGTCCCGCAATACATGCATAGCATGTTCTTGGTATCTTTCCGGATCAGATTATGGTCTTCGACCTTATCATGACAGAATCGACATGTATACCAACGGCTACATGTGGAGCATTGTAATTTGACGTTTCGTCTATAGTGTTCGCAGCCGAGGGGACGGTATTCTGAGTCTTCGAAGTCTTGCGCATCTTCACCAATGTCTTCCGATAGGTCCCTTGGCGGCGCAAACGTAGGCTGCAAATCCTCAGGCGTCAGATCGAACTTCTCGGGTGCCTCGACCTCGTCAAGAATATTTTGCCAGAATTTGAACGATTCTAAGGGGCCTTGGGAACGTCGTTGCTCGGAAGTCGTAGGACTAGAGGGCGAAAGGGGTCTCTCAGTCAGGGGCACGTTCTTCGACTTAGTGTAGCCCTCGAGAAGCAACTGGTGCATCAGACGAGCTTTATCGGTCGGCTCAAGCTCTTGGGCTTGAATGGCAAATATCCGCTTTCTTAATGCGCCCATTCCGTCGTCCTCAGGCAGGGATTTTCGGCGTATCAACCCCATTGGGGAAATATCAACAGGGGACAGGAGCCCATTCGCGATCGCAGTCGAGCTACTTGTAGATATTGGCTCACGCTGGCTATCTACGTTTGGAGGGTTGTCCTCGTGGGAATGCATATCGGGGTTGTGGGAATTCACACGAAGAGGTATGGCATTGGATCGCTCGGATGTGTTACCGGGTTGGTTGGGATGTACGGAGCTCCGTGACGAGGGAGACGATGGGATGCTTCCGTCTACGTCGTCGTCCAGATAGGAATCCTCCTCTGTTTCCGAAATGGCATCATCTTGGCTTTCCTTAGATTCCCTGGTCTTCTCGGGTGGTGAAACGGCGTCGGGAGTGGGCAGGTTATCTGATGATCGCGAGAACCGTCTAGCTTGTCGTATGACCGGGTTGATAAAGAAGTCGGTGACTAGGGACGCCATTAGAAAAAGGAGATGGCAGACTACGATTGGGTACTAGATTTGAGGTCTGGTCATTGTAATTCTCCTCGGTACATTGGATGATCGGAAAAAGAGATAAACTACTTTCAAGTTATTAATTCAAGGCAAAGGCAAAGAAAAAGGTTGTAAGGCGAGTCATTAGTAAGAGAGACCGTCCAATCTTTGAAAACCCCGTCTTTCGTCCGGGTTTCACAGGCCAGGCCACTAGACGGTATCCGCGCTGTGGAAAAAGGGACGGTGACATCAGGTGGATCGTTGATCTGGAATCGAAACATGGCAATGGAATCGATTTGCTGAGAACTACATATGGATAACCCCGCTTTACACCGTTCTACTGCAACTTAATTGTCTATTGAATTAGTGCTTACAGGTACCATACCACCTAACTTAGCGCTGTAAAGACATTGAAGATACAACTGCTATGCATTAGCGTTGTCTAACTTAGCCTAGCCTCGGCAGCGGCTGATGAGAGATACCTTGGCACGGTGCAGCTAAATATTCAAATCAACGGTTTTTTGCACTATTCGTTCGGGTGTTACCTGAACAAGTCATTATTGAGCCACATCGGCGTGTTCTCGATCAAGCTGAAAACTCCAAAAGTAAAGCAGAAAAAAAACCGACAATACTGACTAAATTGTGAAACAAGGCTTGTACACATACTAGTGAGTTGGTATTCCTCTGGAGTGACGTCTCACTTGGACTATATACGAACATACCAAGCCAGCCCGCCAGCCAGCCTAGGAGTTGCGAAAATGACCGACCTTAAAATTATACACGCATATCGTCACTTATATCGTGGTCTTCTCCACGCCGTTCAGTTCTCGAAACCCGCTCGATACATCGCCCGAGATAAAATCAGGACGGCGTTTCGTGATGAGCAGGCCAAGCTTGACCCACGAAGTACCGCTAGGACGCTACGATTCCTAGAGGCTGCCGCTCGAAGTCGTGGCATAGAACATAATGTTCTCAGGAGCCTTCTTTTAACTGCCTACTACCGCAACTATGCTTCTAAACAACCCTGGAAAATTGTCGAACAAGCAATGCATAGACCCAAGTATGTTATCATTCCGGAGTTCACTATACTAGCAATTAACAGCTTCCAAGAAAAGAAAGGAATCTAGAAGAACATATCCAAAAGACGGCGTATAAGCATTACGACATGACTGTCGCCATGCTGAATAAGTCGATGGGTTTATGTTTGCGATAGGCTGGTGTTCGAAGCACAACATCAAACACGCACAGGCTAGGATGCATCTACCTGCCAGCTTGGTTGCGCACCGCGCCGATATTTCCGGTCTCGTGGTCTTAACGATTGGCCCCGTGCTGAAAGTCTAATTGACGTCGAACCTGTCCTTCATATACCTAATCCTAAGTGTGGAAATGAAGTCTCCGCGCCAATCCAGACATGATTGCGTCGCATTTGATATGCTCCCCTCATGTAAAGTCCCCGGACTCTACGAAAACGTGGAGATGGATCAATTTACCGCCAATGATGGATGGGTTACATGCAGAAGCTTGAGTACTCCGAATGCAAGCAGGTCCTTACTCAGTCCCTCATCGGAGGGATCTCAAGGAGTACCTACTAGTGGAACAAATGGTGAACGTTAGGGTCCGAGCTCTAAGACAATGGCTTTCTCTTATTGACACAATTATCGACGGTCAGGTTAAGTGCGTCTGCCATCTTTGAGAAGAACATGGACTTGGGTCTTGCGCGGACGGTTCAGCGCATCCGTCAAGATGATTAACCCCAACTTTCCCCGATAATGTCAACCAACCATCTTCCAAGTATTTGTACTTGCAGATGATACCCTATCTGGGCTGCCTGGTAGAAGAGGCAGCTTATTAGGATAAAGAAGTAATTACATATATGTCATTGGAGTCGCAATGGCTGATCTACTCTTGACAGTATACATGGACAACGCAGAGAACATTAGCAGTAAAGAAACGGAATATAATACCTCAAGGATTCGGATATGTCGACATATTTTAGCAATTCTCAACTGCATCATGGGACAGGACAACCCGTATACATTAGGCAATCCGAACATACCTAGAACTACTAGTCAAAGCCACTCTGCCAGCATCTGGATTGACGAATAGCAACGTCTTATCTCGACGAGTGTGATTCCACCTCAAAGAACGGCCAGGTCTAGAATGTGGCAATCTTTAACAGACATCCCGAAAACATGTAATTCCAAGATCGACATTGGCAATGCTTAACCTGCCGAGCCTGCACATACATATAAATTAGCACACGTATGTACACATAGGTACACATAGGTATACGCATATAATTATGGTGTTGGATTTTGGAGCAAGTGATTCAAAGGAAACGAAGAATGTGGGGGAATCAGATAGCTGTGCAACCTCCCTAGGTATTGCAATGGGAGGCAGGGAAGGTTCTCTGTTTCTGTGGCAGTGTGCCTGCTGCTGCTACTGCTGCAGTGTGTCGAGTGTTACATACTTGCATGCTTCTCTCCTTCTTGGACCACTGTTTCTTAAACTCTTCTTCAATAACGATCCATTCTCAGTCGATTTCCCCCTCCTCTAGCCGTATTTTCCCTGGACGTACCCAAGGTACCTTATCCACAATTCCTCCGTAGCGTTCCCCAGGTGGATTGGGGTGGACTGGTGGACTGGTGGTGGGCCTATGAGCAACCCCTGTAAACCCTGGTAAACCTTGTAAACCCCCTACCGCCCCGACGTGCCTCCTCTTATAACATTCTTGCCCAGCTTCCTATCCATCCAGCCATCCAATCCGTCCACACCAAATCTACACACACTACGTAACTTCTGGGGTCCAATGTCATTCTTTGTATGCTCGAACAAACCCCGCAGAAAGCAGACCTTGGGCCAACTCTCAGCATCCCGAAGGTCAATTGGCCTGTTTGCAGTAGACAACAATCAGCTGTAAGCATAGGCAATTATTATTGCTTGTGCGTGGATGAAATAAGTCTACTGTTAATTATTGTACCTACCTATCTATCTACTTATCATCTGTTTATTTCATCTTTTTTGATGGACACAACTCCATACCGACATACCTAATTTATCAATTCTACATACGAGAACCCAGTCCCAGTCCCATTCTCAGACCTAGTTCCAGTTCCAGTTCCATCTACTCTACTCTACTCTACTCAACGAACCTCGAACCCCGCATCCATCCATCATCAATATCATCCCTCACAAATCATCAACCATCGAGTCCTCCTAGTTCGGGATCTTGATGGCATATCTCTTGCTAGCAGGAGACGCTATTGTATCGCGACCACGCCGATGACTCTGGTCCTCTTTACGAGGCCATTGTCTGAAGCTTCCCCCGCAATACAGCTTCTGCTGCTAAACAACGGAGGCCATGCCAGCTGAGTCCAATTTCCAAGATGTCACCAGCTCCACGATCCGGACTCGGACCATGCCTCAGCTCAGCGGCGGAAGTGAGAAGCCACGGAGGTGGATAAAACGTTACCGGACCGAGACTGCTGCCAGCACAGCCAGCGTCCTGTCTACTGTTACTGCTTTCCCTCTCGACAGTGTTAAGACTCGTATGCAAACCTATCCTTATGCGGGTGCGTTGGATTGCGTGCGGGTGACTTATAATGCGGAGGGTATCCGAGGCTTCTTTCGAGGTACGCAGACCCAATCTTTGAAGATGCACAAGCGAACCTCCCGGGAGAACGGGAGAACGGGAGAACCCAACTGATAGCTAACGCCACCCGGCTCATGTAGGTGTAACTGCTCCCTTAGCTAGTGTCACACTCGTACGGACTATCTCTTTTTCGATTTACCAACACTCCAAATACGTTTACTCCGACTGGATGAAGAAGAATCTCAGCTTCTGTCCCCTGGAACATGTGAATAAGAATGGCGCATTGCCGAACCTGGGCACTATTGCCTGCTTTGGAGCGGCTGGGGCCACAGCTGGCTCTGGCATCACCTTTATTGCTTGTGAGCAGTCCCGTTGTCTCCAATGCAATTCGAATCAGAGCTAACAAGTGCTCAATTAGGCCCTTTCGAATTGACGAAACTCAGCGCCCAAGTATCCGTCCTCATGGCAAATCAGAAGAACGCAGATCCAAAGAAGCAAGCCATTGCACTTAGCTACCATAACAAGGGAACCTTCAAAACTCTTGCCAATATTGTAACGCATAGAGGTTACGCTGGGATGTACACCGGATTGAACCTGCATTTGTGTAAGGTGGCCCCCCATTAAGAGAGTATCTTTCGCAATTGACTAATGTCAAATCTAGTGAGAGATACCCTCGGAACGGGGATCTATTTTGCTACATATGAAAGCAGCAAGCAGTTGTTGACGACCTTTAGCGGGAAGGATGCCCACAAGAATCCTATTGCCGTACTAGCTGCCGGGGCTCTCTGTGGCATAGTATCATGGGCCTTGATATGTTGGTACCCTCCAGGCCAGTTGTGACGGCTGCATGCTGACTCCCTACCAGATCCCATCGACTCTGTTAAGAGCATTTACCAACGAAACGCCTTAATGTATTCTAGGGGCGAAAAGGTTCCGGTCCCGAAGATCCGATTTTTCAGAAGGGACATGTACCGCGGACTCGGTGTGTCTATGGGACGCTCTGCGGCCGTCAACGCAGTGTTCTTCTCAGCATTTGAATTCTTCAAAAAGCAGATCAACGCGATGAAGGAAGACTAGGTCCCAACTTCGGCAGGTTTCGGTAGCGGTTAGGTGATTTATGAACAATTGTACAATCTTTAGGTACGATAAGAAGCATTTAATGAGGCGTTTACAAGAGATTACGGACGCCCTAAATTTAGCATGGCCACTCGAAAAAGAGGCAACCCGGCAACATTTTGACAAGGAGGAATCTTATAACCCAGTTTTGGGTGGGTTGTGGCTGGAATAACACGTTATGTCAAAAAGGGCACACAAGACAAATTTTTTTCTACGTTTACTTGAGCGTAAACCAATCAATAAATGCATAGTATTCCATATCACGACAGAAGCAAACTAAAATGATCCTCTGGTCACCTATTCCTGCTGAGACGTAACTCCGAAACGGCTCACAGCCTAATAGTATGCAAGTGCAACAAAGGACATGTCAGCCGTCGATGAAGTAAGCATCGTAGTCGTATTACCTGTATGCCAATCCCTTACAAAACAACCTAGTAGTGCTCGAATTTGCCTGCCTGCCTGCCGGCCGGCCGCCCTAACGCCGAACCTCAAAAGATGCAATACCCTTACTCATCGTCAACGCATCTACCCGTCAGTCGTCATCACCCGTGGCCCATCAGTTAGGGGGCCATTACTCAATCGCTCCGCAGCATGCTCTCGACAAGGTCGCCAAGGGGACCCCAGAAGTCTTTGCCGGTGGCGAGGTTGTGCTCGTCGATGAAAAGGACGTACTGCTTAAAGGAGGTGTTGAGGTGGGGCTCGAGGCCGAGCTCGCGGATGACGGGGTAGTGGTGGCAGTAGATGTGGGCGTAGACGCGGTACATGCGCTTGAAGATCTGGCGGACGAGGGAGGGGAAGGACTTGGGGAAGGGGACGCCGATGCGGGAGGGGAGGACGGACTCGTTGTCGATGCTGGCCTGGACCCAGGACATGAGCTGCTCGATGTAGGCCGGGGCGGGCATCTTGGTGGGGCGCTTGTAGGTCTCGCCGTCCTGCCACAGGTACTCGAACTCGTCCGTCGCCTTCATCTCCGGGCACGACTGCGGCGAGCAGAACTCGGTGATGGCGCCGTACAGCAGGTTCACCTGGTTGTAGAAGTCCACCATGTTCACCGCCAGCCACTCGTTCTCGTCCTCGCCCTCCGGCAGCTTGACCACCTTCCGCAGCGAACCCCCGCCTAGCGTCGCCTCGGCGTACTGCCGCAGCTGGTAGCTCGTGTTGCCGCCTTTGCCGGGGCGCGAGCGGAATTGGTTGCGCGCGCGCTGGTTACTGTGGTTGAAAGGTGGTGTTAGTGGGACGGGGGGGAGGTAGGTAGGTAGGTAGTAGAGATTTAGAGAGAGAGAGAGAGAGAGGGAGAGAGAGGGTAGTGGCATTGACTTACACTGTCGTGACGAACGAGGTCATCTTGTCCCCGATCTTGCGTAAAGCGCCGGCGGTGGTGGTATTCGGAAGCTGTGATGTTGATGTTGTTGACTGCGCCATCGCAAATGTGTTAGCGGGGCACAATACATTTCCCATTTGATGGTAGTAAACAGATATGAGCATCTATTTCTGGAGGGACGAGGAGGGAGAGCAACATTACCTCTAGAACCTTAAAAAGAAATACCTAAATATCGAAATGGATCGTGTTGCAGTGATGGTAAGGAAGAAAAGATGAAAGAATACAGTCAGATCGTGTTGGCCTTGGTGTTTTTTTTGTGGTACGGACGATAAAACGTCACAGGGAGGGTCGGCGATGGTATGGGACTCTATTGTTTTTTCCCATCTTTCTTGGTTGCTAGGGTGCGCACGGACCAGCTTTAGTCTTAGTGCCTTTCTAGCTCCCCACTTTGCGATCTAAGACAAGGGGGGGCTTTCCGAGCAAGCGTTACTTCTTTTTTTCCTTCTAACTTCACTTGAAGCTTCCGTGAATTTATTTCTTCACATAATTGATTCCATTCTACCAATATACAAAGTTCTCTTGAAGTAGCGATTCTCTTTATTTATATTTCAATAGTAATACACTTTTTCAGTCGATAAGATGTCTCAAGTGAGCGTTTGAAGATCATTCATCTCCTTGCTCGTTCCACAATGTCTACCCTCAATAATATTGCCTTGTTCGTAAAAGAAGACCTTTTTGAAAGTACGGCATTACACAAAAACCGACTATTCATACTTAAACAACTACAAGGCATTAGATTTGGGTTGGTATACGCCTTATTCTTTCCCCAGATTTGCGTGGGCTTATAATCGGGCTATCAACCTCCCGAATAGCTACATGGACCGTCAAGCAAAACCCCGCAAAATGAGAGCCCTAATGCTTCTTCCCCAGGTTTTGAGGATCCGGGTAATTGGAATCCCCACCAGGCACCGCAGTAGAGCTATCATTAGCCAAGGTATAGTATAGTTGAAGGGGTTTATGGTAGGTCAGCCAGGTAAGTACGCAGACGATGGCTTCTATTCTAATTAACATGATCCCACGAGTGTGGCTCACACATACATTACAATGATATTGCAATCTACTGCTCTCTTTCCAGTGGCCCTTCTGGGAGTCTACGCCACTCATGAAATTGGCAGGCGTCAAGTGGTTCGGTCTTTTAATCCTCATCGCAATGTAAGTTCTGAGACTACTCCGCTGCAAGTTGGCAATGGCGACTTTGCCTTCGGGGTGGACATAACAGGTCTACAAACATTCAGTCCCTTTGCAACCATGTCAACATGGGGCTGGCATAACTTTAGTCTACCTACGACAAAGGGCCAGGCTTCAACAGAAGGTCAGTATGAAAGCTCTGAATAAGAGTGGTAATCTAATATTTCATAGATTTTACCGGTTTGGATTGGTGGACGCACAGTAGACTTGTGAACTACAACCAACCCAACCCGGCAGAAAGCGAGATTTCCAACTGGTTGATACAGAATCCTCAACGTATTAACTTGGCAAACATTGGACTTTGGTTCGGTGGGGAAGACATCACTGAAGACGCTCTGAAAGATAAGTCTCAGACCCTCGATCTCTGGACCGGCAAGATTTTATCTTCTTTCGTTCATAATGGGACCACCGTCGAAGTTGAGACCTGGGCAGATTCGAGTTCTGATACAATCGGAATCGCAATAGAATCAGAACTCCTTTCCAGGGGCTCTCTGGGTATTTTTGTCGATTTTCCACTACCTACTGAGAATAAATTTGAAGCTTCCTTTGTCGGTATTTTCAATGCCACGGACCAGCATAACACGACACTGCAACACCGAGAAGGCGGAGCCACTATTCGACATGATATTGATGATACTTTGTACTATACTTCAATTGTGTGTAGCTCCAGTGTTGATATCTTAGGACCAAATAACGATACTCATCGCTATGTACTACAACCATCGTCGGACGTTGACAGAGTCGAATTATCCATTACTTTTTCTCCATCTCCGGACACGTACATTAAATCTTATAGCGAGATTATATCTGCATCGGAATCATGGTGGGAGTCCTTCTGGAGCTCAGGTGCGTTTATTGATTTGACCAGTGTCAAGTCAGCTAATGCCACGGAGCTCCAGCGAAGGATAGTATTATCTCAACATCTTACAGCTGTCAACTCTGCTTCTTCGAATCCTCCACAGGGTGAGCAATCTTGAAAACTCGGTCACTGGGGATGTACTAACTGTATCTTAGAATCTGGTAAGAAATATCGTTTCAAGATCGAATTATGAGCTCTTTCGTGCTAACCAACGAAGGCTTGGTAAACAATGGGTGGTATGGGAAATTTCATGTAAGTCTACATTCCGATCTGACACGGTCACTCTCATATGAAATAACCAGCATTGACATCATGCTATTCCCTTCGTGTAGCTAGAGATGATACTATGGCATTCACTTCAATTCGCCCGTTGGAATCAGTTCTCACTCCTACGACGTAGTGTTCCCAACGCCTATAGTCGGTTCTTAGAGTCATCGATCGAACGGGCAAAGCTGCAGGGATACGATGGTGCTCGATGGGGCAAAATGACTGACCCGTCTGGAAGATCTGCACCGGGGGAGATCAATTCGCTCCTCATTTGGCAACAACCTCATCCAATGTACTTTGCGGAACTCGAATATAGATCTTTTCCCAACGCTACTACGCTGAGGTCATGGGACAAGATCCTCACATCGACGGCCGACTTCATGGCATCCTATGCCTTCTTCAATGAATCCACCAAGCGCGTTGACTTGGGACCTCCCATGTATCCGGTCTCCGAGAATACTAACCCTAACGCCACAATCAACCCAGCGTTCGAGGTAGCATATTGGAGATTTGGCTTGGACATTGCTATTAAGTGGAAGCAGAGACAGAATCTTACTGTACCTAGCAAATGGGTGGGGGTACGAGATGATCTAGCGCCACTACCAGTCGCCGATGATGCATTCGCAGTCTATGAAGGCATCCCAAACATGTGGGAAAACACCACAGTTCAAGACCATCCCGCCATGTCAGCCATCTTTGGTCTTCTGCCTCCACCAAGCAGTGGACCTCCTCTGAATATGACGGTGGTTAGGAACACGGCGGACAAGATCCGGGATCTGTGGGATCTGGAGGACTGTTGGGGATGGGATTTTCCGATGCTGGCTAGTAAGTTTTCATGATCTCGAATCACGCACCTCGTACCTGCTGCTGTTACCATGCGCCAGCCTCAGAATATTTCACCCTGACAATTACAGTGAACTCGCTGCGCCTCGGGGATACCGAGCAGGCAATCGCCTATCTTTTACATCCTCTATTCGAATTTGACGACGCCGGATATCCCGTCGGCGGAAAGCGAGTGCCGACTCCTTACTTTCCGGGATCGAGCTCGTTCTTGCTGGCTATGGCTATGATGGCAGGAGGATGGGATGGTGAACCTGGACCGCATTTCCCTGAGAGCTGGGACGTCCGAGTTGAGGGGTTTGTTCCAGGGCTGTGAGGAGGAAAGCAATGCAGGAAAAGAATAAGTATAACAACTTGTATTGGAAATGTAGCTCACTCCTTGTGTTGTTTCAAGCTCATTGTTTGGTCTCATCTCATAGCGCCACTTGCCTAGAGATGAAGATCTTACATGTTGATAACCCCCTTCCAGTGCCTATAATTACTACTGAAAATGAAACTCTTCCCCTCTTCCTTCACGATGCCTCGTTTCTGTCGATTGGGGTATTAGTTAATTAAAACAAAGGCCAATCCATTTTAAGTGTTTTTGCCTCCTGATTTTTGATAACTATGAGACCGCTTCTCTGCTCTTTGCTGACGCCAGCGTATAGTCTCGAAATAACAGCCTCGGTCCGAATTTTGATTACTATTCTAGTGCCTCGCAGTAGTAGATATCATCTCTATTAGCTTTAGTAAATAATTAGATATTTTCGAGAGCACGTGCCTAGATGCGCGGAGGCTCATAAGAATATGAACAGAAATAGAATAGAAACGCCCAATATCATGTTATCGCTCAAAAGTTATATCCTGATAGTATATGCCACAGCGTCATCCCAAACCATCTTAAGACGACGGATCTGCTTGTTCTTTAAATAGAAACATCGGTCCCCGGAAATTGGTAAAAAGCTGGAGCCGCAATGTTACCAAAAGGAGGATTCAATCTCGCTAGCCAAGCCATTGTGGTTCAGCTTAGGGCGAGCACGATGACGATCCTCCGGGGTGGCTATCATTCAAACTCCACTACTACTACCTACTAAAGTTTACTTTTAAGATGTGTTGTCGCGGTCGTGAAATCGACAGGTCTCTCGCTTTATAATAAATAGGGTTATAATGTGGTAGGAAATCTAGCTCAGTGTATTCTCTTTTCTAGGGAGGCTTGAAAATGTTCCTACCATGGCTTATCTCTGGCTTTGCGCTCTCAGTCGTCGCTCTGCCGTCTGCGACTACAGATGTCTCTCCACTGGAATCGATTATTGGGGATGCTATTGATGTGTTGAATGGAATCGAAAGCTCTCTCTCATCAGGAAATCCCTCGACCTACTGGTACGAATCTGTCACCCACAATGGCATTTCTCCATTCATACCCAACGGGACAGACTGGCCAGTCTTCCGGAACGTGAAGACCACGTTCGGAGCCAAGGGCGACGGCATCACCGACGACACCGAAGCACTACAAAACGCCATCAATGCAGGCAACAGCCACGCCCAGCGGAACACAAGCAGTCTCGGAACCACCGGCCAGCCGGCGGTGGTCTACCTGCCGAAAGGCGTCTACGTGCTAGCCAACCCGATCCAATTCTTCGTCGGCATGATCCTGATGGGCGATCCCACAGACCCGCCGACAATCAAGGCGGCTGCCAACTTCAGCGGCGACACCGTCATCTACGCCAAGGACCCATCGCAGGACGCAACCACGAACTTTTATATCGGCATGAAGAACGTGATCCTCGACTCGACGGCGTACGACAAGGACAGGAACCTTACGCTCGTCGACTGGAGCGTGAGCCAAGCTTGTCAACTGGCCAATGTCCGCTTCCACATGCCGTACGAATCTACCGGCCACGTCGGCGTCGCCATGCCCGAGGGCGGCTCGGCGCTGATCATGGAGGATTTGTATTTCCACGGCGGCGTGACGGGCGTCAAGCTGGACAACCAGCAGTACCATCTCAAGAGCCTGACTTTTGACGGCTGCAGGACGGGGATCTCCGTTCAGCACATGTTCATGGGACATTGCCAGGGGTGCAACTTTACGCTTTGCGGCGTCGGCGTGGATACCTCGAGTCCGAGAGATGGCGTGGAGAGCTTGGGTACTTTTATCATCACGGATTCGGTCGCGGATAATACGGGGGTACTGGTCAACACGGCGGCGATCAATGGGAGCTTTGGCTCGATCGTGCTTGAAAATGTGCTAGTCGACGAGGAATCGGTCTCGTCCACCGTCACAGTCGGCGGAGAGGTAGCTTTGAAGGGTAGCGTAAAACGAGACGAAGCCTGGGTGCTGGGGAATGTCTATACGTCAAACACTGCAACCAAGAACGCATTTCAAAAGGGAACCTCCTTTTCCACGCGGAGAGCGGCACCGCTAGTCGACAACTCCGGGAGCTTTTTCCGTCTCCCACCGCCGACGTACCAGGAATACGGCGCGGAGCAGGTCATCAACATCAAGGAAGTGCCCGAGCACCACGTAGCCGGCGACGGCAAAACAGACGACACCGCGAGTCTGCAAGCCATCGTCGAGCAGTACGCCGCATGCAAGATGCTGTTCTTCCCACACGGGACCTACCTCGTCTCTGACACCCTGGTCTTCCCTCCCGGAAGCCGGGTCGTCGGCGAGGCGTGGTCGGCCATCTCGGCGACCGGCAGCAAGTTTAGCGACTCCAGCGCGCCCGCGCCCATGATCCGAGTCGGCGAACCCGGGGATGTCGGCGCCGCTCAGTTCAGCGACATGCTTTTCACCGTCGCGGACGTCCTCTCGGGCTGCACGCTTCTGGAGGTCAACATGGCGGGCGAGCAGCCCGGCGACGTCGGCTTCTGGAACACGCACTTCCGCGTGGGCGGCGCGGCCGACTCGCGGACCCGCGAGAAGTGCGGGCCGGGCGTGACGACGGATCCGTCGGCGTGCAAGGCTGCCTTTCTGCTGGCTCATTTCACTGCCAGTTCCTCGGTTTATGTGGATAATATGTGGGGTGAGTGTCCCCCTTTCTCCTGAAATATTTCCATCTACCTGCTTACACGTATCTAGGTTGGACCGCGGACCACGATCTAGAAAACGCTAGTAACCCTCTCACCAACCCGCAGTACATCTCCGTGGGCCGGGGCATACTGATCGAGTCGACGAAGCCATCGTGGTTCGTCGGCTTGGGCAGTGAGCACAACACTCTATATGAAGTCAACATCAACAACGCCGAGAATGTTTTCATCGGGTTCCAGCAAAGCGAGACCCCTTACTGTACGTATCCCTAGTAGCTGCCACATAGCGAGGCTTTGAATGCTGACGTCTTCCATGAACAGGGCAAGGAAGCAACTCTACACCGCGCACACCCGACCCCTGGGGCCCAGTAGCGCTGGACAGCGACCCGGACTTCGCTTGGTGCGCGGAAAACGACGTCCACTGCCGAATGTCCATCTACCAGCGGGTGTCGGGCTCCAAGGACTTAAGTCTCTATGCCGGTGGGTTCTGGACCTTCTTCAACGGCAACGAGCCGTGCGGCGATGGCGAGGATTGCCAGCGAGATGCTGTCAGGATAGAGAACACCACCGGCGTATCGTCGTTTGGGGTCGGTGTGAACCATGTTGCGAACCTCGTCGTTCAGGATGGCGAGCCGGTTGTGACCAGTGCCGAGAATAAGGGCGGCTGGTATGCCAATGCGGCGGCTTATTTGGTAGGTTCGTAGTTGGGCTATACGGTCGAATATTCGAGTTCGCTTCTGTGGTAAATATATTAACACGGTAGATCCCTCAAAAGAACTTACGAAGCCTGAGTTATCTGCGGACGAATTTGATCAGCGATGATATGGTCGTACTTTATCACATCATTTATAGTAATAATATCAGTCTTGGGGAGTTGTTTTCAGGTAGCCGATATGTTATTCATCTCATGTATCTGGACGTGTCTAGACACGGAGCCGACTTGTGCATATCGGACCATTGGCATCAACGCCTACCTGCTATTTTGCTTTCGAATTTCGTTATAAAGCATATCTTCTTAGGTTTTCAACCTCATCCATACGGCTGTCAGTACTGCGGAGTAAAGTCAACGGAAGAAGGACATTTCACAATATTCTGTCCCTCGATCCACCGCGCGCATGCCACTCTCATCTCATGATTATCGTCTTTTTCTCTTCCACGTAGCGCAAATCGCCAAACCCGTTATGGTATCATTCCTCCTTGACGCCTTTCCTTACAGCACGGTTTCACCAATATTTTCGCCCTCGAATCCAAGGGTAGCCAGCTTCTTTAGCTTTGTCTTCTCCTTAGCCTTTTCCACAGCTCTGTGCTCCTTTGCTAGCTTCTCCACCGCGGCGAATTCGGCCTTCTCGAAACCCGGGGGCGGGTCGTCGTCCTTGTCGAGGTCGATCTCACCGAGCAGAAGCACGTTCTCGCCTCGGACTAGGAAGATGCCGTGGTGCTGGTCGGCGTAGAGGCCCTTGGGTTGGGGCTCAGAGGGGTCGGATGTGGTGGCGTAGATGCGCTCAACTGTGGTTTGAAGGACCAAGTTTGCTGAGTGGTGTTAGACAATGACTTAAGATGAAAGGTGAATATATATATATATATATATATATATATATATGAGCATACCGAATTGGTCCCAACTTCGCAGGATGCCGGTCAACTTGCGACCATCTCGCAGACACACCAACAGCTTCTCTACACTCGGAGGTTAACTAACAAATATAACCCTCGTCAAGTCGGCGCATCGTTCGGCTTACTATCGGTAAGGTCTAGTAGTTGCGCAGCAGTGGTGAACATCTGAGGAGGCAACTGCTGCGGTTGAGGAGGAGGGGCACCACGTCCTAGAGCTTGGGGCGGAATGGAACCAGCCATCGGGTTGCCGCCTGGCTGAGGCGGGGGATCGTGAAGGGAAAGGTTCTCCATCATATCATGTGTGCGGTTTTGTTGCAGATGACGATGGTGTGATCCCAATCCATAGAGAAGAAATAAGGTAGATTTTGGTTGTTGAAAGGTTGTCGCCGATATTATTTATGCGGCTACCCTATGGTGTAGGATAGCTAGCTAGCTTGTCGGTTGACGTCGTTTCTTTCCTTCTTTCCTTTGAATTGAAAGTCTTGGTTCTTGGCGGGGTGCTGCAGTGGGCTGGGCTGAGTGGGAGAAACGTTAATGCGTTTAATATTTATTGTTTATTTATTTGCTTACTTAATGCCTTACATGGTACAGTATGTGATAGCATCGACAGTGAATGTCGAGGAGAGATGTGCTGGTAGGAGACATAGCAACCCCTGAGATGTCGAGCATGTTGGGACTTAATATCTATCTTATTAAAGAGATAAATATCTTACCTTGTTTCATATATGTTGATTTATGTTGGCAACTGTGATCAATGTGATTAATTTGCAGCTTTGGAGATTTTGTATTGCCATTCTTGTACAGTATGGCTAAAAACCTCCTATACTTTTATGTCATAGTTCATTACATTCTAAAAAAGACTAATGAGTTCTTGTCTAACTTGTAGTAGCATCTATATAACAAACTCAATACATAGGTACCTAGTCTTCTTAGCAATCTGGCCAATGACAACTTAGATATAGAACGTTTGTCAGAAAGAGCGAGGTTCGGATCTGATAAGCTGTAGAAGTTGCGAAGCAGTTCGCATTCGCGATGGTCTTGGCAACTCCAGCAGCTATTACCGCATCTGGGTAACTGGCCTAGGCTCGACGAGGGCTGTAGCCGAGCATCCCTGCGTGCGCATGTGACGGTCTGAATGGTTAATGATTCGGCCAATGCCGTCGTCCCTTCGCCTGCTCCTTTTTTGCGGGGACTCTTCTTTTTTGGTACCGTACATAGTACCTTCGTGTTTTCCCAGATCTTGATGATTCCATCTTATGAATTTAAACCTTTCCTCGGATTTTGATAAAAAGAGGCAAAGAGTAGTACACCAATTTTTAATTTAATTCTTAGGTCGTTCTTTTTTATTCTTCCCTTCTTGCTAGATGTCTCGATAGTCGTGGTGGGAAAAACTTGCAATTGGCAACTCTATATCCCATTGTAGCAAGTAAACAGACAGACAGACACAGGCATCATCATGCCCGGCTCTTCACGGATGCCCGTTAGCTTGCGCGAGAGCTTTGACACCGTCAAGAGGCGATCCAAGACCATCAATCCACAGCAGGTCTTCAATCTTGACATGTAAGTGTTGAATCATTCCTACAGTATCAGCACATTCCCGTACTTGTGGCACTTGTATGCACTTCGTCAATGGAAAAGAAATAACCGAGTGTTACCATGAAGAGGTACCTAGAATGCTGATCATCCGTCCCTCTATAGACTTCGCAATATCGTATTTTTCTTCTTTGTACTACGAATAGTCCGCCGAACGTTCTGGAAACTAAAAGGCCGCGGCCTTATCGGTACTGTTGCAGAATTATACCATGACGTCCGACGAGTACTATACGGTTACTTCCTGCGGGCCCCGGGCGTACGGACCACGGTGCGCAAGCAGATCGATGAATCGCTGGCGAAGGTACAGGCAAAGTTGATAAAGCCTGACGGAACCCGATATCTAGCGTTACCGAAAGAGGGTTGGGAGGATGATGCGCTACGGACGGAACTCGAAACGTTGGCAAACATGGACCACACGAGATGGGAAGACGGCTACGTATCTGGCGCCGTGTATCACGGCGAGGAGGATCTGCTCAAACTACAGACGGAGGCCTACGGCAAGTTTACAGTTGCGAACCCGATTCATCCGGACGTCTTCCCCGGTGTGCGGAAGATGGAAGCTGAGGTTGTAGCCATGGTTCTGTCCCTGTTCCACGCCCCGGCAAATGCCGCCGGAGTCTGTACTAGTGGAGGCACCGAGAGTATTCTCATGGCATGCTACAGCGCGAGACAGAAGGCGTATGTTGAGCGCGGTGTCACGGAACCCGAGATGTAAGCCAGCTATTCCAGGATACGCCGTAATCTCTAGTTGCTAATCGCGTGGCTGCAGGATCCTCCCCGAGACCGCCCATACGGCCTTCCGAAAAGCCGGTGACTACTTCAAGATCAAGATCCACTTGGTACCTTGCCCTGCCCCGAACTACCAGGTCGATGTCCACCGAGTATCTCGCCTTATCAACTCCAACACCATCCTCCTTGTCGGCTCCGCGCCTAACTTCCCCCACGGCATCATTGACGATATCTCGGCTCTCTCGAAGCTAGCCCTCAAGCGTCGTCTACCCCTCCACGTAGACTGCTGTTTAGGCTCTTTCTTAGTCCCCTTCCTCGACAAGGCCGGATTCGAGACGGAGCTGTTCGATTTCCGTCTCAAGGGCGTAACCTCCATCTCGTGCGACACGCACAAATACGGTTTCGCACCCAAGGGCAACTCCACCGTGCTCTACCGCACGCAGGAGCTGCGCACGTACCAGTACTTCGTCTCGCCCGACTGGTCAGGCGGCGTGTACGCCTCTCCGGGTATCGCAGGCTCGCGCCCCGGTGCGCTTATCGCCGGGGCCTGGGCGAGCATGATGCGGGTCGGCGAGGCGGGGTACGTGGATGCGTGCGTCAAGATCGTCGGGTGCGCCAAGAAGATTGCGGAGCACGTGGGCAGCAATCCGGTGCTGGGTGCGGAGCTCGACATCTTGGGGAAGCCGCTCGTCTCCGTCGTCGCCTTCTCGGCCCGCAACCTCGACATCTACGACATCGCCGACGGCATGAACGCCAAGGGCTGGCATCTCAACGCCCTCCAGAACCCGCCCGCCATGCACGTCGCCGTCACCCTCCCCATCACCAAGGTCTGGGAGCGTCTTGTCGCTGACCTCGAGGCCGTTGTCGAGGCCGAGCGCGAGAAGGAACGCGTTCGCGCTGTTCAGGGTAAGGGACCTAAGGGTAAGGCTACCGGTGACACTGCGTCCTTGTATGGTGTTGCGGGTAGCTTGCCGAATAAGGCCGTGGTCGTCGATTTGGCGAGGGGGTTCTTGGATTTGATGTATAAGGCGTAAGCAAAAGCACTTACTGGCTTGACTTGACTGCTATTACGGGGTATGATAGGACTTGAAATAAGTAGGAGAGGGGCGGGAAGGCTAGGAAAGGAAGAGAACATCGCCACCCATAAGTTGCAGAGCCAATAGTGATTTAATAGTGTACGTTAAGAAATATGAGGAGGGAAGGAGGATATTGGAGGCTGGTGGTTACTGATTTGGTGGTTGGGATTCCATTAGTCTTCGGGTAGATGGATGGATCCATGGGTGTATTGTATATATATAGGTGCGTGAAGGAGGACAAATCGCAACAAAAGCCTCAGGGGGTTTTCTACAACATCAAATGTATTGAAAATGCATATACATGCATATACATACAAGCACAAGATCAAATATGCACGCATATAAATAGATCGTTCCAAAAAAAAATCCCTCAACCGATGCTCGTACATTATGTATATATATACACAGGGAAATGATGTTGAATACTTTTTGTACACCATACCTTCAATGCTGAGTGACTCACTCCCGGGCCACCCTTTGGCATCCCTTTCCCTGGTCCTGTGTCCTTGCGCCGTCAAAGTAATTCAGTCCAATCAAGAGAGAAAAGCGGGATGGACAAGAAAGGAGATTCTAATAAAGTCCGCCTGGCCTCGGATCCCATGTGGTGTTTTCGTTTTTTTCTCAACCATCATAAAGCCCTATCATTCCAGAATCTCGTCTTATTCCATTCCAAGTTAGTCCCAGTTAGTTAGAAATCAAGAAGTCCCAAGTTGCAGAAGCTCTGGTTTGTTTTTGTTTAAAGCTGTGCTCCTGCGTCGGCTGCGTGGGCGTAACGTCCGCTCTCCTGGCTGATCATCGACTCGGCGTCGCCGACCTGCTTGCGCTCCGATACTTCAAAATATTTGAGCCGTTTTTGCATCATCCTCTTATGCGGCATCGTCAATCCTTGGGATGATGTCCAGTCCCTCATGACTGCTGATTGCTATTGAAGAGGCTCCGAGGAGCTCGACAAGCGGTTCAGATGTAGGTATACGTCCGTTCCGTATCTGGGTTGAAATTAGTTCTGTTGCGATTGAAGAGTCTGAAAACAAAAGGATAACATACCCTTCCATGCTAATCAGTTTCAAGTCACCGCCGAAATACCGAGCATAAAGTCTCGAGATCGGCAATCCATAGCCAAAACCTGCCATAGGCGCTTTAAAGTCGCTTTTATCAAAATCGGGGTCCAAGTTGGGCGTCCGGTCTACAGTCGTATACATATAAGTCCATACCAGCGGAATAGCACTTCGCGGGATTCCACCACCCTCGTCGGTAATCTTGATGGTAATATCTTCCCGGCCCTCTGCGACAATGACCTTCGTCACGGGGAATTCTTGCTTGTCCTGGCCATGCCTCTCGACAACAGCTCGTAACGAGTTCTTCAAGGTCTCGAAGAGCATGTGCGATAAGTGACCCGGAACATACATGAAGTTGAGGTCTGGGTTGCAGACGAGCTGAATTTTGGGTGCTTCAAACAACCCGTAGTGGTCCTCGCACACAAAACGAGCGTTCTCAATGGCTTCTTCAGCTAAATCCCGCACGTTCGTCTTGGTGCAGATGATTCCAACGTAAGTAGGATCTCGATGGTGGCTCTGGTCTGTCAAGGCAATATGCTGTCCTATTAGCATACGAATACCTATTCGAGACATATAGAAGCGGTCCAAGAAAGATTGAATGTTATTGTCAATTTGCATCCGTTGTCTCTTTCGCTTGTATTCCAGGATACCCTGGGCCATTGTCGTCACGACGCCATCGTGTCTCCTCTTTATCTTGTGCAAAGCTTGCGCGAATTTGGAGTTGTACGCCTGCAGCTCGGGTGGCCAATCGCCATTATCGTCGACCATGGCAAAATATCTCCTCGTCGCTTGGTACTTCTTGTTGTTGGCCAAGCCAATCTGTGTCGCTGAAGCCGGAGCTGAGGCATATTGACCTTCGCGGATGCTCGGGTTGGGAGTAGCCTCAGATAGCAAATTACTCCTGCCATTGCCAAACTTTCCTGGGTTTAATAGTCGGTCTCGTACGTCTCTGGACAGCTCTGGTCGCCCAAGATTGATAATCTCCTATTATCACATGTCAGATGAGTCATACTATTGGTGTTGCGGGCGGGTAAGAATGCGTACTTCAAACGATTGTGCGTACCAATCCTGGACTTTTATAACCGATGGCATCTCACTAAGTCCATCGGGGAGGCTTGTAAGCTCCTGTACTCGGTGCGCAAGACGAATTGGGAGCTCCTCGGCGAGGAATTGGGAGGCGCGAAATAGGGTTCCTGAATTCGACAAGAAACTAAGTCAATATTCTACTTCCTAGTTGGGTTTCGAACATACGAAATAATCAACATACCTATAGACGGCCTCTCACCAAATTGAACCATTTGCCGTAGACTCACTCCGGTTGCAGGGAAGTTGGAGTAATGGCGGATGGTGTCCATCAACCGCTCGGAAGCCTTCCACGACATGTTGGGCAGAGTTGTCTAAACCAACAGAAGCTCGATGGCTGCTTTGTTAGACCTAAAGATGGATATGATCTCAGGCAGGAAGAGACAAGTTCAGGCCATTAGACGCGGATCGAGGGTTGTAGAAAAGCGAAGCGTAAACTATGAGCAATAGCACGAGACCGAATCGCTGAAGAACCACCCCGCGGGAATTTAGGATGACGCTGATTAGCAGGGGACCTAGACCTATCTGGAGCTAAGTGCCGAGGCTTCTATCTCCTAGAAGAAACAATTTAGTGGTGCTAATGTTGGGAAAGGTACTCGGGTACCTGCTTTCGGCAACACAACACGACACAATATTCCCACAAACGATAGCAAAAGAAGTGCAATTAAGAAAAGAAACAACAATTTCAACAGTAACAAGATGTCATTTCTATGTTTATGATAACTGACTTAAAATTGTAACATCGAATGGACGAAGACATAAAACAATAAAAAAACAGAAGTTCGGGAACGGGTTGTTAAACATTTGGAGAACCTCGAGCACCCCGGTCTGTAAAGAAAGTTTCGAAAGCCGTTATTGGTCGATTACTTGTGGGGGCGCGGAGACATGGGAGAGTTGCACAGCTCCGCCAGCTGTTTCCCAGTAAAACTTTACCGAAACGATGCGAGTACAGCCGAGCCTTTGAACAATTTAACGAAGTTAACGACCATCAGAGCTGTTTCCTCCCCCACACTTTCTATCTGTTAGCCCTTGCAAGCCCGGCATTGTTAGTGTAATAATGAACGCAGAGTCGTGTATAAGACTCACCTTCTTAAACCCCTCCTGCCCTCTTGAGTCCCTTCCTGCCCCTTATTATGTGCCTAAGGTGGGCTGGTGGGTGGACGTCTGCCAAGCTCTAAGGCACCCCGCAAAATCTGACCCTCAACTGTCAATCTCCTACGGTTTTAAGATCAGATACTAGATGCCGTGCACAAGACATCCTGCGATCTACTTGCTAACTTGCCTTGTGTCAAGATATCACGCAAACTTCAAAACCCTATCTGAAGATAATATGCCAAGTTGCACGACTATGACACACTTTAGTTAGTAGCGTGGCTACTAGGAAATTGCAATGTGGTTGAACAACATGGATTGAAACTCTGTTCAATTATCATCGCACATGTTTTACATGCAGACATGTAAGTGTTGTACAATGTGGTGTACAATGTGGTGTACAATGTGGTTCTTGCCTTGGGCCCCCACTGCAACGAGACCATAGAAACCACCCGCAGCTCCCCGTCGCGGTGCACGGATGTAATTGTTTATTCCTCCAATAAAATCACACCCAAATTAAGCATATCTTTACTCTTCCAGCTCATCTCCATTGACCCCATCCAAATCCGGCTTTTAGTACATATCGGACCTTGTTTGCTACCTTTGCTTCCCTTATGACAGACACGGACTCGGATGCAGAGCCGCATAGCTCCCCGAATAGCCCGGTGTCGCAAACGCCGCCTAGAAGTGCCAAGGCGGACCGATTCTCATGGACGTCTCACAATGCCCCGACGACTCCCAGGTCATCGCCACCCGCCTCGCCATCTCTAGGTCTCCATTCCTTGGGCATGGCTCCATTCTCTCTACACCGCCGCCAATTCTCATCACCCCTTGCTAAATCTTCCTCCTCTCCACACTCATCCGAGGCGGAAAGCTCCGAGCATGCGGACCTCGTACAGGATAGCAAGGATGTCCTCGTTCAGCGATTGAATGACCTTGCCGCCAAACTGAATCATGAAGAATACCTTAGGGAGGATAACGTGAATGGTCTTCATGCTAAGGTGGATGAGATGGAGAAATTCCTCTCCGCGAGGGACCATCCCGCGAGACGGACCCCCGAAAGGTCTAGACCTGCCAGTCTAGTATTTCAAAGCACCAGAAGTGAAGTCGATCCATTTTGGAAATCATTAACACCCGGACGGATAATACCTAGTATTTCCGATGCGCCGCTGTCTACCAAAAAGTCTTCGTCAACCCAGACTGAGGTACGCCCTGATGCTTCCGGGGTAGGTGTTACGGAAGGACGTGCGATGTCTCCATCGGAGGCTAGCCGAATTGTCGCAGAGGCCAACAGGTTAAACAAAGAAATGGAGGAGGTCGCGTCGGCGCTGCGCGCTCGACAGGAGGAGTCGGATGCAAGATCATTCCCATCTACCCATTTCCAAGACACTCTCACTAATGTATTCGCAGCACATTCACGACATGCTCATCACGCGCGCGGAACGCGCCGCGCAAAGAATCATCTTCCTCGAAAGGCGGGTTAGAGAACTGTGAGTTTAGCCAAGACAACATCTCATCGGAACCAGGTCCGCTGCTAACAATTGGAACAAGTGAAAGGGAGAAAAGCGAAGGTGAGATGGAAATGCTCAACCTACAGATCCAGCTAAAGGCCATTGAGGTTCAATGCCTGGATTACGTGCCTAAGGATGTAGACGAAGAACTACATGAAAGCATTGCCACGTGGAAGACGGAGTGGTCTGCTATGAAGCAGAGGAGGGCACGGAGAAAAGCTGGGCTGGCTGGCGCAAGCGAGGATTCTAGGACAACGGGAACGCCAACCCGGCAGCCGAGGAATAATATGGCTTGGCCAAACTGACCGTTCTCGTATGGTTTGTACTATGTACATGTACATGATTTGCCCAGGCCATGCAGTAAGTATTTTGGCGGTCTGTTCATATATGTATTACCAAAAGGAGTATATACTGGTGGCGATCTCATGTTAGAGGTCTCGTTTTCCGAATTACAATTACGAGGTTTGATTGCCTGAGCGGGCGTCCAGCACGTTTTTAACACACGTAGGTATACCGTATGAAAGTTTACATTCGATACCTACCTAAAGCACGCGAGGCACACGGCTAAGTTTCAGCTGATCTAACAGACATAAAGTACGAAATCTTGTTCTCTTCAGATAATAGGATCCGCACGGTTGCAGCGCAGCCATCGATACCCATGTTGCACAGATCGGCTTACGGCCACATAATACAATCTAGGTAGGATAAGGCGAGGCTTTCTGATGACTTGAAGTATATAATATTCTGTTTGGTCAGTTCGGATTCGTAGACAACAAGCGAGCTTACGTCCGAATGCTACGCATACCACATGATCAATTGGATCCCCAAATCGACGGTTCAGCACGAACATGCAATGCGACGGGGAAAAAGCATGGGAAACCGGCAAGGTGAATCGTTGATACCCAGAAACCCCTCTCTAGCTGCAGTTTGGACCACTTAATTTCTTTGGCTGCCCGTACATTGTACCGGTACCTAATATAGCAACTTAGGTAATTACCTAGGTGCTTACTATAAGGATTAAAAGGAAAGGAAAGGACTAATGCTAAAAAGGAAGCGAAGAGGGTGAAGTTTATTGAAAATGCTGGTTCATGTTACGTCACAGAGTCACCATTTGGACATCTTGGCCAATTATGCTCCTCCAACTGCCAGATGACCAGAATGCCTGTCGCCCACCAACTTCCTCCACTCATTCCTTTCTGTCGGGAGAAGAAATACGTACAGGTTGCAATCCCAATTATTCCCAATTATTCCCAATTATTCCCAATTATTCACTCCATGTTAGGAATCAAAGCTGCCAGCCGCAAAGCAAGGCTCTGTTACAATCTGTGTAACACTCGCATAATATCGAATCGAGTTCTTTTGAGGGGTCCGACCCAGACTGCCAGAGTATTTACTCCAGATCACAGATCACAGATCACAGATCAGCCCTATGCTACTACAATTCTCCATCAAACGAAAATCCACTCCGGGGAAAATGTCTGGGGAGAAACAATGGGTTCATATATCCATCCCAAATTGCCATTTTAAAATATGCGCGAAGCTTCATTCAGTATAGTCGTATACGCCATGCGAGAATCTTCCCGTGTCCATGGTACTATGTAATTTACGGTAGGTAACACAATCTTGGGGTCCTTAGGCTCTCTTCCCGTTCAAGGTAGCCTTGAAGGATTCGATCCCCTTCACGGTTAATATATCAAGTTTCCAAAACACCTTGTCAGATTCTTTCTCCAAGACGCTATTATTCGAAAAAAAAAATATAAAATAAGCCCGCCAGACAACGACTGCTACGTCACTATCTACTCATTCTCCCTTTGAGGGTTAGCTGGTCAACTCTGATGGATGGCAAACGGCCTAGGAGCCCTTGCCTAGATGCCCTTGGCAGAACACGGTTAGAAGTCCTCCATTGGTTTGCTCTAGAAATACTAGACTCTAGCGAGCTCTCAGTCCGAATACCCCCTGCTTCATTCGAACGGCACTGCTTGGACTTCTGCACAGGATGACGTTGCCACATCCCGGTGGAATCCTTCAAGCTTCTTGGACCAACGAGGCTTGAAGGTAGAGCCTTTGTGCTACACTACATGCCGTCCTTCTCATGTACACTTCTCACGCGATGATCGACAGGCGTTTTTCTGGTCATAGCTTACAGCCTGTCGGACTCTACATCCCGATAGATAGAACGGCCTTGTCGAGCATGACTCGTGGTTCTCTGTTGAGACAGGGCTCTCTCTACCTGCCTTGCGCCGCCCAATCGGTCGATATAACAGGCCTTCCCCTATCTTTCACGTCTCATTCTAGTTTTCCTCCCCTCTCCCCCACACAGAGCTTGTCTTGGCATCGTACTTCAGTAGATGCTCTCTTCTGTCCCCGAGACAAAGTAGATGAAGACTCAAAAGCACTTAAAAGTACAGCTTAGTGACTGATTACCCTAAACATGTCTTCCAACTCAGGAGACGCGCCTAAGGGAGGCGAGCAAACCGAGAAGATCGAAGATCGAAAGGAGGCCGACTATTCTGATGCGTCTCGCGCCGAGGTCGAACACCGGTCGAGCAAAGACAATGTGTTGGATGAAGGAGAGAGGCAACGTCTAGAGGCCTCGGCTAAACTGGACCACCCACTCGCTGGTTTCACTCAGGAGCAGCTATCCCAGAAGGGCGAGCAATTCTGCTTAGACCATGGTATCACTGGCGAAGATGACATTCGTGCTTTCCGACTCGGTGCCATGATCGCTGGCAACATGAATAAGTACGACACTGTTGATGGACTTAATGATCGTGAGAAAGAGGTTCTTGACAGGGAGATTACGCACAAATGGTCCAACCCAAAGATGCTGTATGCCGTCATCGTCATCTGCTCTCTTTGCGCCGCCGTCCAGGGTATGGATGAGACTGTTGTTAATGGCGCCCAGGGTTTCTACAAAGAGGAATTTGGCATCAATGATAAAGATTCCCAAAGAAGTAAGAATTTAAGAGCAGAGTATGCTTGGTTCACTCATATCAGACCAACTAACCCGCAAAAATAGACTCGTGGCTCCTAGGTCTCGTCAATGGTAAGTCTATTCTCATCATTATTTCTCAAGCGCTGGCTAATATGTATTTCATCTAGCTGCTCCTTATATCGGCTGCGCTTTTGCCGGGTGTTGGCTGACGGAACCAATGAACAATCTCTTCGGTCGCCGCGGTACTGTCTTCGTTTCTTGTCTCGTATCAGCCTTGGCTTGCTTCTGGCAGGCCTTCACGAACACTTGGTGGCATATGTTCATCGCGCGCTTTGCTCTTGGTTTCGGTATCGGCCCTAAGTCGGCTACGACCCGTAAGTTTTTACAATCTCTAGATATAGTAATCGGAATTAATACTAACAATACCGTGTAGCCATTTTCGCCGCTGAATGCTCACCACCACGACTCCGTGGCGCACTAGTCATGCAATGGCAGATGTGGACAGCTTTCGGAATTATGCTTGGATACGTGATGGATTTGGCCTTCTTTAACGTCCCTGACTTATCCGGTATCATCGGTCTTAGGTGGCGTTTGATGATGGGTTCTGCTTTGAGTACGTAAATTCTTTCCACTTACCCCCTTTCTAGTATTTTTTGTGTAAAAGCATCTACTAAGATTTAATATAGTCCCCGCCGTAATCGTGTGCTTCATGGTCTATTTCACGCCCGAGGTAGGTAATCCAAAAGTTAACGTACTCTTAATCTATAAATCGCTAACGAATAATAGTCACCTAGATATTACCTCACCAAGAACAGACACCTCGATGCGTATCAATCCATCTGCCAGCTTCGCTTCGAGAAAGTCCAAGCGGCCCGTGATCTGTTCTACATGGACACACTCCTCCAGATCGAAAAAGACACGATGAAGATTGGCCAGAGCAAGATCAAGGAGATTTTCACCATTCGCCGAAACCGCAACGCTATGATTGCCTCGGAGATCGTCATGTTCATGCAGCAGTTCTGCGGCGTTAACGCCATCGCCTACTACTCGACAGAGATCTTTATCGATGGCGGGTTCTCTACCCAATCCGCTCTCACGGCTTCGCTTGGTTTTGGCATCGTCAACTTCTTGTTCGCTCTGCCTGCCTTTTATACCATTGATACTTTTGGTCGACGGAATCTGCTGCTAACGACATTCCCTGTGAGTTTTCTTCCCTTGCGCCGGGATTTAGAAATTGGATAACAAGAGCTAATTTTTGGGGCACAGCTAATGTCACTCTTCTTGTTCTTCACGGGCTTCAGTTTCTGGATTCCGGAGGGTAGCACTGCGCATATAGCTTGCATCGCGCTAGGTATCTACCTATTCGGGGTTGTGTACTCTCCCGGTGAAGGGGTAAGCATATCTAATATCAATTCTCTTTCGTGACAGACCCTTTAGTTCTAACAATCCTATTCTTCAGCCCGTTCCATTTACTTATAGCGCCGAAGCGTACCCACTATATATCCGACCGATTGGCATGTCGCTAGCGACGGCGACGACATGGTTCTTCAACTCGGTGATTTCTCTGACGTGGCCAGCACTCGTGCGCGCATGGACGGCACAGGGCGCCTTCTCGTGGTACGCCGCTTGGAATATCGTCGGCTTTTTCCTTGTGCTCTTCTTCCTGCCCGAGACGAGGGAGAAGACACTCGAGGAGCTTGACGCCGTCTTCGACGTCCCGCTGCGCAGCCTCATCAAGTATGGTGCCGAGCAGCCCTTCTACTTCGTCAGCCGCTATATCCTGCGTCGGGATGTCGCGCCCCCTAAGGTCCCCATCTCGCACGAGGCCGTCCAGTACCATGACCACCAGTTTGAGCAGGAAAAGACGCACGTGGCATCCGCTCGTGTTTAGGCCGCTTGTACCTGGACGTGTTTTTGGGAGTACACAGATATTTGCCTTACCCCTTTTCCCCTCATTCGTTTTATGGAAAGGTAGACGCCCTGCTATATTTGGATGCTTCTCAATTCAGATAACTGGCGCGGGGCGGGACGGAAAACTAGTTCCCTTGAAAATCATTGCTCTTTGTGAGACATTCTGTCGTTAATTAATTCTTTGGATACCCCTTTTGAAAAAACTGTCGAAATACAGGAAATTTTAATATGTAGGACTATTATTTGAATGCACACATAAGGAAGTTGTCTCTTCGATTATAGATATCATACTGTATACTATAATCTAAAAAAGTGCAACTTCCGCTGATGCTTTGAGTGTAGGTTTTTAGAAACCCGCAACTAAGAGATATGAAATATAGAAAAACAGAGTTACCTCTTGAATAATTAAAAATCTAATCCATTCACCCCATCTCTCATTTACTCGAGTCTTTAAGCAGATAACCTCGACTTTCCGCACCGTGTATTCCTGTCTAAGTTCTGTGTACCCCCACCACCCCCATCCCACTTGCAAGCCCCCCTTTTTTTCTTTTTTTTTTCTTTTTTCTCTCTATGAGCCAACCCCTCCCACCAACCCTTCTTTCTGCCTTTCAATATCCAGAGTGATGTCGACGATGATGATAGCTATCGCTACCGCTACCTTTCCCACTACTACTCCCCGTCCGGTGATGATCGGAGCTACTAGTCTGCGACTTTAAATGCTCCTCCCAAGTTGGCCCTCTATCCTCGTCCAGGGACACAACAGCGCTTTGCCGTCGGCGGTGATGGTGGCCCCCATGGCCGTGAGAATGGGAGTTGTGTTTCTTCTCCCCCGTGTTCATTCGCGCTAGCGTCGTTGTGGAATTATGCAGATCGGCAGTTGTGATGGTCTTTCTGCTACTACCACCACTCCCGCTGCTGTCTTGCCGCGAGTGACGGCTGCCGACGGGGACAAGCGCCAGCGAGGTGGACGGTGTTGGTTTGGCGCTGTTATTGTTGCTGCTGTTGTTGTTGTTTTCCACATTTTCCCGGGCTGAGCGCGCTGACACCACCGCTTTGGAGTTCCCCGCGTGGAAGGAACTGCGTCGCGATCCTGCGTCGGCCATCGTGCTCGAACTTGCGCTTGGGCCGCTCACCACGTACTCGCTCCTCTCCGCGGAAGCGGAGGCGGCAGGGGTGGGTCGGATGTACGACGAACTGCTAACGTCTGGCGCTGAGGCTCGGTATGTTCTTAGCGGCGGACTCTGCGCCCGCCGGAGCTTCGTCACGCTGGTTTCTTTGGCTGTGTTTGTTGGTGTGTAGAGGGACGCGCTGCTACTGCTCGGACCGGGCTTGGGACCCGAGCGTCCATGGGATGTGCGGGAGGCGGCAGTGTTAGTAGGAAAACCTGTTTGAGAAGTCCTGGGCGAGCTGTATTCGTTGTGGTACTGATGTCGCCTATCCCGGGCTGCGGGTTTCGATATGGTCCGGTAGCCTTCGGGTTCTTTGTCATGAGCGCTTCGGTGTCGTTCGTACGGGCGGTCATGTCCTCGATCCTTGGAATCTGCGGGAGCGGTGGTGGCTTTCTCATCCCTGCTACTCTGCAGTGGCTTGGGTACTACATATCGCTCACGGGCTTTGCTAGCCGTAGAGGTTGCAGCAGGCAAGACATATGTATCCTTACTGGGATTCGTCTTGTCGAGAGGTGTGTAGCGCTGGACATCCGTGACCGAACTCCGTTTCTCTGAGCTCGCCGGCGGTGGCATTATTACCAGAGGTTTCTTCGGACCAGACAGCTCTAGCAGCCTAATGTCATGCATCAGATCATCCAGCGCCGCATCAAGGATTTTCCTGGACTTAGGGTCAAAGCTGACGGGAAGCTGGCTCCGGAGAAGCTGCCTTGGAAGCTTCTCCAGCTGAACATCAGTGGATGCGGAAGAAGCCTCAGTCATGAGCTGGACTTCTGTGACAATTCTGTCCAGGCGACGAAACTCTTCGTCAGGATGGGCGAGAATACACGTCGTCATGTACTGTGCAAATCCCAGAGGCGTTAATGCGGGCACGCGTGGCCTAGAGTACGAATCGATCTGTACCAGATGGTACTGGCAATCGAGGTCGGAGAAAAAGTCAGAGATTCGATTATGAGCATCCCTGGCGCTCAAGTTGAAGACCTCTGTGGCATGTGGTATAATCAGCGAGGCTCAAATAACGCGCCATGATATCAATGGAAAAGGGGTGGGCTGAGAAGTGATGATTACAGCTAATCCTTACCTTTAAAGGGGTAGACTTCCGAGTCGACTCGATACTTGGAGTACATCGCAGCCAGCTTTTCTGGTGTGATGACAAGTTTACTACTGCTGGGCGCCAGATCGTCAATCTGCAAACCGCACTGCGTATTAGCTTTGGTGCATATAACACGCTTTGTCTTCTTGCGGAACACATACGATATGTCTAGCAACTCCCTTCAGAAACTGGCTATTCCTCGCGGTTGCAAATCCCTTCTCGTCGAAAAGCACACCCCATTCCACGGTGGGCACGGCATTAGCGCTGGACCGTCGAGAGATCACAGGCCGCTTAGCCAGAGTACGGGGCGGGCCGCGATCACTGAAACGGACACTGGGTTTCGCCGTGTCTAATGCTATGGCACCCGGCTGGCTCAGTGCTGACTTGGGAAAGGTAGCGCTCGCTGGACTGTTGATTGAGGAAGAGGTGGCCGAACTGGAGGTACTGGAAAGTAGCTGCTCCCGCGGAAGGTCGAGACTGGTGTTTCTTTTGGTTGCTTCGAAATTTCGTTATTAAGGCTTCCATGAAAAAAAAAAAAACAGTTCTTGTCCTTACCCTCACCCTCATCCATTCGCTGCACATCTATAGGGGTAGCAGTGGACTTGTTCACACTGAAACCCGGCTGAGATACGGCGCGCGGCGTCTGCACATCTGAGCTTTCGTCGTCATATACGGAAGATGGCCGACTGTCTTTCTTAAGGCTAGACCTAAGGTGTTCATTATCCTCCATACCAGATTGAGCCGAGTCATCTTCGGAGTGTCTGGGGTCTGCGTCATGAATGCTTAGAGCCTCCCAGTCCGAAAGACTGAACCTTGGATGGTCAATCTTATCATACGAAGAAAGCTCATCGGCCATTATTGACTGGGATGTGATTAGTATTCTACTAACAAAAACGCCAAAAAGGGGGAATCATATAGGAAGAAAAAAAGCCAATGCTGGCTCCAACAAGAAGTATTCAAGGTATAGTATGGTCAACTCAGACGGACTAACACAGATACATGTAGATGCCCAAAACATGACTGAACCATCCACGACAGTCTAGGTAGTTCGATACCTTCGAGCCGTACGGGTGGTTACATTAAGGGATTCTCGTCCTTGGCACAACCCGGGCGACCGAGTAATACCTTGCTTGGGATCATCCTTGTTCTTTAGGCATCGAGGCTCGGAAGAAAGCTACGCACAGCATATGATCGGTACTACATTCTCGGGAAGAATAAGACTACATTGTTCTACCATGACTTTTACCTTCAACGGGCGAAACGTTTTCTCAAGAGGATCGAACAGGGGGGTCCAGCGAGCAGAGAAGTTCCGGGAGCTTGCTTTCTCCACCTGGATTTAAGAAAACATATCTACAGTCATAACGTCACTATGTGGACCAAGTCATCACGTCTATCGGTGCGGCGAAAAGAAAGAGTAGCGTAAGCTCACAAAGAGCGGTAGAAAAATCAGCAGTATTATGAGGTATCTACCTATCAACGAGAAATATTTTACAGGCAAGTGTTTATGGTTTTCCTTTAACGTTGCGGTCGAAAAATAGTTTCCGTACCTGAGAAGAGAAGATTAGGTACCTATTTATGGGCATTACAGCCCGTCAGATTCATGCGACGTATCATAGTGATACCTTAACCATGACACATGATGGTAAACCGTTGAGGACTTAACCTCTTGTGTCGTTAGACCGGATTATGCACGACACGTGCCAGTCAACGACAGAACAGAACGAAAAGAGAAGAGAAGAGAAGAAAGCAAATCGCAAATAAAGTAATCGTGGTGAGGCAGAGGCAGATTCGAAGGGAATTCTGTGCGCACATCGCGTATACCTCTGCCATACATCAGTCGAGCAGATGTAACTTAGCCTAGGCTCTATGCATGGCGCTGATCTGGATATATTCATCCTCGTCATCATCATCGTCTGAACTCTGGCTGTCGAAACCGTCCTTAGGTAGGTTCGCGTACTCGGGCGGCGCGAGGAACACCTTTCGCTGGTCCTAGATATTAACTATTAGCAGTGTTTACCTAGAAGAGGTAGGTATCATGGGAGTCCTTACAGTCTTAGGCCAGTTCCCCTTGGGCGCCTTCAGTCGGACCGTTCCGGTCTTCTTGGTAGGGGCAGCTGAATTCTTGCCTGTCTTATCTACCTCTGACCATACACTACCAGAAATGCTACTGCCGTTGCCCTTACCGTTGCCCTTACCGTTGCCCTTACCGTTGCCATTGCTGTTGCTGTTGCTGTTGTTCTGGTTGCTAGAAGCGAATGCGTCAAGATCGTATAACGTTGAAGTCGGTCCAGATGCAACAAGGGTAGGACCAGAGTCTGGCTGGCTGCGCAGGTTGTTGGACGCAAATGCGTTACGGCCGTACAACAGCGGACCAGCAGAATCAAGTTGGCTGAAAGAGGCCGCACTTGAGACAGTTTGGCTCACTAATCCCATCTCATGATTCAACTCGTTAGCATCCGTAACGGTCACCACGGAAGCGCCATCATCCGTAGCATCCATTCGACCCTATGCATGGTTAGCATATGTTATGTTCTGCACGATTAATGTATTAACCTGTGCTCTTACCCTCATATCTTGTTGAGAGTTGCTGAAGATGGTGCTGTCATAGAGGGTGGGGTCGCGATACATCAGCGAAACGCCGCCAACGACGTCGAAGTCGACTTCGCCGAAATTCGCTTCGCTGCGCGGATGCTGGATCATCGCGTTGATGCTGGACACATCGTCGCCCGCGACCGAGGCCGTGACTGAGGTACCAGTAGTAATGGTGAGGGTATCCTGATTGTCACTAAGATCCGGGGCCTGGTACTGATTGGATGTGCGTTGGCCTTGAATTTGATAATCCTGTAGTACCTCGCCGGGCATAGGAGGGGGAATCTCGTTGCCATTAGGGTTAACCGACCACTTAGTGCAATCCTTGCAACGCTGGTACAATGGTTAGCGAAAAAGGGCAATTATATGATAATATATACTGGAACTTACGGCATCGTCCTCGTTGCGCTGTCTCTTGCTGAAGTAGTCGGCGGGTAGCCACTTGTTGCATGGACCATTACACTTTATCTCTTTGGGGACACCTTGGCCAGTTAGCTGCATGTGTGTCTTGCAGATTAGGCCGATGTTCTCGGGTGTGTAGCCATCGGTGTGATTCTTCTTCGCATGCCACTTGCTGATCTGGTTCTTCGAGAAGTTCTCTGGTGAGAGCCACTCGCCACCGCCTGCACATTTGAAGCTATTCCAAATGTTAGTTGGTCGTATTCAAACTTGGATCGCTAGTTACTCACGTGTGTGGAAGTCGATTGGCATTGCCACGACTAGTTCTGGCGTTAGACCATGATAAGGCGATTCATGCATGGCGACATGGATGGAGGTTACTTACTGCTGGAAGGTTGCCATCGTGTCTAGTGATCTGGTGAATACGCTTCTAATCGAGATTGAGAAAGGTCTGAGACCTAGAACAGAACTAGTTATTAGCAAATTATTTCGACAAGGTATGAGTTGGGAATTCAAACAATGGCCAAGTAGTGCGGTCCGAATGATCTTGGTAATAGGAAGTAGCATCCTGTATAGGAAGGGACATGGGAAAAGGACAATAGGAGATGAGCTCTAGGCGACAATTAACATACCTCAGTGCCAACTATAGATCGAAGGATCTACTGTTGAATTTCCTCCGATGGTGGATTAGACCGCGAACATCAAGCGGCCAATGAAGAAATACAAAGACACGCGAAGTGGTGGGATTGGTGTGCTAAGTTGAACGAGTCCTAGGAAGTATCGCGCATACAAAGCTTAACGAGAAGAAGAATTGATCTAGAAGGTTGAGGATGGTAAAGTAGGTAGGTACCCGATTAAAATGAATGGGTGAGATGTAATAACTGGTAAAATGCGCAAAGTGGGTTGAGGGTGAGGCTGCAAAAGAAGAAAGGGCCCAATGGGTGTTGTTAGGAAGGTACCTACCTCAATTCCCAAATGGACTAAGACCATGTATTGAAGGCAGGTGCAGGACTGGTAGAGGCAGGAGAGAAGATGGGAGTTTCTCAAGTGCTGGCAGGCGACTTGCAGTGGATGGGGCTTTTCTTTCGTTGTCCTTCGATCCTCAGTGACGTACCTGATCAAACTAGGTAGGCGCCAAATGTCCAAGGTGCTTGATCTGGGATTGAAGTGATACAAAACAGTGACGACATCTATCATCTCACCCTGCGGACCTCGAATAATAGTGTTTGCACAGTAGTCGATGCTCCGTGGGCCGGGGTGGTAGATCGAAAGGACAAAAGAGGGAAGCTGCAAGAAATCGTCCTCGATGAATGCAGTAATATGCTTCGTAGCTAGGTAGGTGCATACCAGACTTTCGTCCTAATCAAATATTGACATATCCTAGGAAACTGCCCTGGTCCGCTGCCCCTTCTCCCACTTACACTTGAGGTAGTAAACTCATTTAAGATGATTAGATAGCTAAACAGAATGTAAGAAACAATAACACTAGGAAACTGACGCATTATTCCTCATTCAACATATTCTATGCTGCCCATACCGTTGTAAACCTCGTCTGAGATCCCTTAAAAGCTGTTTGAGATATACAAGGCATTTAATAAGTAACTAATATCACAGTACTCCTTTTCCACAGTGCTCCTTTTCTACATTCCATGAATTATATCACTGAAGTGAACAACCTAACTCCTATTGTGATCGAGGTAAACTACCAAGCACCTACTTAACAAATAACTTAAACAAAGAAAATCCCAGTATGGCACTTAAGATGATAGGACATTTACCCAGCAGAATCCAACTTTGGGAGCAAACTTGCTCATAATCAATTTCAATGAAAAGGGGTTGATTAGTAATATCGAGAAGGTACCAGGTACGTGGACCCCCCTTAATTGAAGGCCGCGTTCACCCTTTGTGTCCCGTAAACTTGATCGTAGCTCAATTGTAGTCTAGGTACCTGTGAAGGCAAATAAATGTTCATATAAACTTCAAGTATGCTCTTAATGAAAAAAAATATGAAGAATCAACTGAGTCGAACACCGCGCATTTCGCGGTCATCGAGTAGATCTTGTGCTTCAAATACAGGCATATACGTCAGATGTCGACAAAGATCTCAATATCCCAATGGTTCTTGAATATTCCCAGGAGCCCAATCGAATCAGTCTGCAATTTAAACTCAACTGTTTTTTTCTCATATCAGAATCAAGATATAACCCTCAAGATGATGCGAAGCCAAACAACCAGGGTTCTTGTGCAACAATGACAGCTTCGCCCAAGTTGCCTAGGCATTTTAGCTCTCTGGATGACTATGCGATCATTTCAAGATGTCTACAATTCACCAGATCGTTTAATGTCTCGCCTGGTGCATTCTGTGAAAGCCTGGGGTCTGGCGCCAAGTTGCGAGCAAGTTTTATCCGACCAAACCTATCCCTCAGCGTCTTGTTTGGTCGGCCGAGCCTATACAAATTGAGAAAACCGGTCGTTAAATTTTCTATACCGGTCCCGATTGACTGGTAAACATCGTGGCTCGCGTGCACGCATCGACACTATTACCACTAGCTCGGCGCCGCATAGGTCTGGCCTCTTTCAGCTGAGCATTACTTTTGCGAACTAGGCTCAGATCGTCAAATTAAAGTCGACGATGCGTAATCCTGATCAAATTTCCCCTGGACTAAAGGATTTAGCTTGAGGTTGATCGGGGTCTAGAAGCGGCTGATTGTTGGTTGTATAGGCATGAAGTTCTCATGAGCCGGTTGTATAAGATGGGCGGTGTTGGCTTTGGGTCACGATAGTCGTTCGAACCCTTCTGTTTCTCTCGTCGTCTTTGCTCACCACAGTCACTCCTTTAATACCCTAAAAATGACAGACCTACAACTTAATGTCTATAATCCGACGTGCGCTGTCAACCAATGTCTTCAGCATGTTGTTGGCTCTATTGATGGCAACCCGCTTGCTCAATATTCAGCATGCACGTCTACATTTGGTGCACCAGTCACTTCAACTGTGTAAGTTATATTCCTCCTTGTCATAATCGAAATATAAAGTGCTAATAACCGCGAAGGACACCGGATGTAGATGTTATTATATCTACTCTCGTTGACACTGTTTCATACACGGACATCGTGGTCTCTACCAGCACAACTTACTCGATCTACGAAGTAATTACTACTTTATACACGGATGCTTTCGCCACGATAACAGAGACTTCTGCCACGACGACAACTACGACAGATACTACAATCGTCGCTACCGTCACACCGCTAAAGAAGAAGCGTGGCGCTTGTAAACCAAAGACTTCGTCCTCGTCAATCGTTCAAACCGCCACTACCTCTTCCTACGCCCAGGAGAGCACGTATTCGGTTGGCCACAACTATAACTTTTCATCAGTGGCCTATCCCTCTGCGTCAATCAGCTTAAACTCGAGTGCTTATCCCCACGTCACAAGTAGCGCGCCCTCAGCTACTTACTCCTCTGCATTCTATAATGTGTCATCGAGCAGCTTTCCCACAGCATCTTACTCTTCTGCATTGTATAATGTATCGTCAAGCAGCTTTTCCACAGCGTCTTATTCTTCTTATTCTTCTTCTATCCCGAGCAACTCTTCCTCGAGCAGCTTTTCGCTCGATCCAAGCAGCTCCTTCGTGACGTCTTACTCTTCCGCACCGGCAAGTTCGTCCGCAGTGCCAACTTCATCGTCCTCGGTCCCCGTCATCCCCATCGCCTCCAACTGCCCCAACCTAGAAGACTATTCATCCGCCTGCGGCTGCATCGACGCCGTGAGCACGACCTCGATCACCTCAGCGCCCACGCCCACATCCACCTTGACCGTCCTCACCACCTCCACCGTCACCATTCCCTCGACATCCGTATCCACCGTCACCGTCGTCATAACCAGCGACGTCACGACGCTCGTGACGACCACGCAGACCGCGACGCAGACGACCGAAGCGACACTGACGGAGACCACGACAACGGTGGCGACGGCGACGCAGTCGGCGCACCTGAAGATCACGAGCGCGACAAGGTCGACCACGATCGTGGGGCGGTACATCACGGTGGGCGCCTGCAGCAGCACGGTGCCGTGCCTGCAGTACGACTACCAGAACACGGGCGTGTCGGCGGCGGGCAACTTCCGCGTGAGCGACGCGGGCGTGTGGTCGCTGCGGGACTCGCCCTCGCTGACGGCCTACGCGCACGAGTCGAGCGCCGGCGGCATCAGCGCCATCTACTTCATGTCCTCCGCCGACACCAGCCTCTACTCGCCCCTGTCCTGCAGCGTGGGCGCCGACGGTGCTTTTACCTGCCTGTCGCCGACGTACAGCTACAACACCTTCGTGGTCTGCGGCGCTTGGCTTTACATGATCCCTACGAACCGGATCGCCGCGTACCAGAGCCAGTGCTATGTCTTGGCATTGGGACTCTCTACCTAGTAGCGCGGGTTGTCTGTAGCTTGCAGTACATAGGTAGCTTTGTTCGAGGATAAGCTAAGTTGGTCAAAGTATAGGTTGGAATTAAGCATTGCCCGACAGCGAGAGGCTTAATTATAATATTTAATTGAATCTATACACGAGATGATGATATTGGCCCAATGTAGGCTTCTAAAGTTCTGAAAATTAGCAACAGTTTATGAAGAAAATGTAATAATCGTACATACCAGGGCAGATATACTCTCTTTTCTTTTGCACACATTCCTGTAGAAATCCAAACTGCTACCACGCTATTTTATCTCAATCATGACTACGGCCAGCCTCCATGCTGGGGCCGCCCCTGTACGGTACGTTATGTCTAGCCGATCCCTCATACCACGCGTGGTTACAATTCTCGTGATGACTTGTGTCCGTCTTCGTGCGTTCGGGCGGTGGATCCTCGGTCTGATCTTTTTGCGGGTTTACGGTCTCATACTCGAGCGACTTGACGAGGATATAGAAGCCGGAGGCCACCAGCCCACCTAAGATGGGACCAACCCAGTATATCCAGTGATAGTGGTAGAACGTTCCCGTGACGACAGCAGGACCAAAAGCCCGGGCTGGGTTAACTCCTCCGCCGGTGTAGTAGACTCCCCTGTGATAGAACGCGTCAGTGTTTATTCCTGTATTTGTGGATGAAGAAATGCTGAATGATAAGGATGGGGGATGTAGGTACCATAATTCCGCAATGAAGAGAGATAGTCCAATCCCAACGGGCGCAATGAATGTCCCACGGTGTTTCTCCGCAGCCAGCATAAATATAGTGAACACCAGCTGGGCCGTGAGGAACATCTCGATAAAAAGACCTTGCACGGGCGTCGTTCCGCCGCTCAAGCTCGTATTCACATTCAGTGGGCCGGGCGTGAGACCGGAGACAACAGCCGAGGCCGCGATAGCACCCACGATCTGACTGACAATGACCAACGGGCCCCGTATATAGTCCACGGCGCCGACGATCATCATGCCCATGGTCACGGCGGGGTTGAACAGGCCGCCGCTGATGCGGAAGAATACCCATGCGTTGACGGCAAGGCTCATGCCAAAGCACAGAGAAATGAACATCAATCTCGACGGACTCGCGGTTTCCACGCCCGTGAGCATCGTGTTGACCGCGTTCGTGCCGCCGAAGGCGAACAGGAGGAACATGAAAGTGCCCGCAAACTCGCTCATCGAGGCAACCATGTGGTTCTTCGCCGTCAGGGGTAGGATGTCGAGAAGCCTTATGCGCTGGGACCCTACAGACTCGAGTTCACCCGGGTCCTCCCACGGTTTCCGGATGCGCGTGTTGAACTCCGTGTTCTCCATGATGGTAGGCTATGTGCCAAGAACACAGGAATAAAGGTATCGATACGTTCCGTAGCTTCAGCAAGATAGGGAAATCCAACTTGGCTTTCTTGGAAGATGAAGACATTTGGGACAGTAAATCTTTTATAAAGACCGAAACTGGATGAGAATAATAATGCTTGTGTGCATCGATTATCTACCTATCCATTGTGATATCGCCTCATGACTCTTTTGCTGGATGTTAGTAGGTATGTCGGTGCTGATAGGGGCCTCATCTGCTTCCACTTGGGATCCTCTTGTGTTTCTAATGCCAACTAGCTTCTAGTAGATACCCAGACCATTGGGTATCACATCTTGCTTGCTGAATCAGTACTACCAGATCACTATGCGGACATGCGGAGTACGCATCATGATGTTGGAATTTTATAGCAGATTCGAAGCATCGGTGGTTCCTTGCTATCCACAAATGTCCAATCTAGTAGACTTAACATTGAGTCCAAACTAATCGCGGGTTGTTTACGGCAGCATTGGAGAAATTAGAGATATCGTCAACTGAGGGGTTAGGGCGAAGCGGATTTAGAGGTGATCATATTGCTAGACTGCTAGACCAATCCATGAGTCGCACAAAGTCATGGCATCAACTTTGACCGCAAAAGCAATATGATGAGAAGCAAGTATTCCGATCCAGGCCACTACACCATCGAGTGTACAATTTTGTGTTATGAAGGACATTAGTATTATCTCCCTAAGATGTGAATGCTTCTCCCCCGCATTGGACAGAGCTGACAGAGTAAACTTGAGTGAGAATATCAGCGGGAACGGCCCGTATTTTGCAAATAAAAATGATCAGTCTTGGAGGCTTGGGGATTCGCGTCGAAGCCACAATCACGCCGCTTCCTACCTCAATGGTTGTCCATAAATCTTATTAATTCCCGGAGCTGATAATAAAAAAAATGAATGGAATGAGAATTGTGTGATCAACCAGACGGTCCAAGACCGGACTCTCCTCGTACCTGACTTGTCTGGCTGGATATTAGTCTCACCCAAGAACCCAAAAAGCATGGTTCTGCCGTGAGGATCGCACTTACGGGATAAAAGCACCCCGCGAAGTTTTCCAAAAGGTGGGCTCCATGGATGCTTCAGCTTGGAGTCTTCCCCCCCTGAAGGGCAGAAGGGATACTGCAGCCGTGTTTCTAGAAAATGGCGTAGAAGGCCCGCCAAAAATCTGCGAACTCGTTCTTTGAGATCCGGGGCTATTATGCAAGTCCAAGACTGTTGTTTCGAATTGCCTCGTAGCTCTAGAGTACTACAGTAGACTAGACAGTCGGATACCCGCAGCAATAAAGCATAGATATTATTAAACATGCAGACATGCATCTGCTAGCAGCACCACTCCTTACCAATGCACTGTGGCCGCGGCTTGGTTCGTGCGACAAGACCCAAGTCTGCGGCCCGTGTGAGGACCCTGAAAAATCATTATTCTGTCTGTCTGTGTGGCTCGATGGTGTACCCGCATCACGATCACTTTCTCACCGACTCCACTGCCTGCTTATCTTGCTAGGCGATGGCGATCTAGAAAATCCAGCTATTGGTACCAAGACTGAAGAGATATTTCTTCCGCCATTCTTAACCGGTCATGCTGGTTGGGTTGTTTGTGTGTTTGCTGCGGAGACAACAACGTGCCTAAAAGTTCTCAGAGTTGCATGACTTCCAGATCGTCGAAACCAAAAACGCGCGAAGAAAACAAAGCCAAACGCGTTCCCGGGATTTCGATGGTAATAATTAGGTAACTTCCACGAGGGCGCTTCTTCAGAAGTTCAGTGTACGTGTAATCAGTAAGCAACTTACCCAAACGTTGAAGTACTGTATGTATGTGACTAAAATGTATGTATTCCGTACAGACATGTGCCTTCAATTATGTGCATAATAGATGGGTCTTTGGGGTAGCTAGTACCTGATCATCATGCATTCAACTCAGGGGCTTCTTACCAAAAGAGGATGGCCCATTTCACCCGGAACTTTCCATTTATGCAACTGTTAGAATGTACCTCTGTACTTCAAATTGCTTTAGGGGCACTTGTCATGCGCGAAGCGCCGCTCTGCCAGTCTGCCCAATGTCTATCGCGATACGTAGACGTAATAATACTTGATATTTGATTATTATTACCTAGTTTCTTTTGTGTTGAAGCCCAGACGTTCTGGACGTTGGAAATCTCTCATGGCTTCTCGTCTGCACTTTCCAGCCAGCCCAACCCAGCCACCTCTATTCGTGCTTCTTTCAGCCCGCGATCCGGTTCCCTTGCTACGGATTTAACCCGGAAAGGCTTAGGGTGTACCGGTCGTTTTCGTCCAATGTGTGTGCCACGTCGTTTGGTGGTAGAAACGATTCCATTGGCGGTTAGGGCAGTTCTAAACGGGTACTGGTCCCTGCGTATCATGCATCAGTCTTGACCAGAATTGGGACGGCATCACATTCTCGACCTCCCTTTCTGGCGGTAGCCGTCAATAGCACCTGAAGAAGCGCAATGTACGTACGATACGATACACATGTGGACGAAAACTGATGCTTTACAACAGGAAATCTCATCAACTTTAAAGAACGGTGTGACAAATTGGCTCTCAAAGCCATGAAAAAGATCAATCTGTCAGTCAGTCAGCCTCTTCATTTTTTCTTTTCGCTCTCTTCCCGATCGTCTCCGCATTTCAGGGTCACCGTTCTTTGCTTGAGCGGCGGTGGACACCTTTTTGGGGTAGGTTATGTACCTCCATCACGCAACACCATGCACACCCGCCGCACCCTTTTCTATGACCGCGGCTGGGTTAGGCTACGCAGGTACGATCTTGATTGGAAAACGCTGCACATACCAGCCCGTCGTACGAGTCAATGTTGAAGCAAAATAAGCATGTGCAACATGTTTTATGCTCGGCATAACCGTGTGTCCATTGGAAGGATCCTCTCCTCAGCCTCTTCCTTGGGGTTTGAGTCGAAGGAACAGTGTCTTGATCTGAGATAAGCCAAACATTTTGGTCTAGGGCACAGCAATACATATTCAAGCTAGAGCGAGTCATGATGCATAACGGGGTGTACGAGATACATAATGACGAAACAGCAATGTAGGAATTGTCCAGTGGGATATGGCGGGATTCAGTACGTATTGGTACTTTATCGTTTCACACCGTGCTTCATCTTTCAGAGCACTCCCAAATGAAACCCCGTCCATCCACCAAACGGTCATTCGTCCGAAAAAAGGTGTGGCATGAAAACGCGATAACCCATGTTGTTTACTATTGGTGATTAGTTGAACTGGCAAAACGGATGCTCTGTGCTGAGCTGGCATTGACTAAAAACAGGGTGTGATCCCAACCCACGCGTCTTTTTATTGCCTACATGTAACCGGTTCGTCTATGTTTGTCTAATGGCATTACATAGTACATACATATTTTACATGTATGTACAGTACCTGCCATCATCTTCATGTTGATAGGGTACAGTTATGTAATAAGTTGAAGATGTTTCTTGAATGGTGTTGGATAGTTCTGATCTCAGTATCGTTGGATGGTGGATATTCGGTATTGAATTTTCCCTTTCTTTTCTCTCTTCATTCTCCAAGAATATCTAAAATAGGAAGCAAGATTCTTCATGTGGGCTATTCTGTAATTGATACCGAGGTGCTGCCATACATACACCTCAAAGCAAATTAGGTGCCTACATGTAAGGTACATGCATATATGGGTAGGGGTTGGGAAGATAATGCAGAATTTCAATGCTTTATTACATATTCGCTACAAGATGCACAGTGTTTTTCCATATTCTAGCATTAGCCCTCTCCATTGGGCTGCTGTCTTATGTCCGCAGTAACGGAGCACTTTACCGTACAGAGTCCTTTCTAAGTTAGCAGATGAGGGGCGGAATTGCTGCCGGACGTTTGGGCTTAACGCTAGCATTCTCTGATGTACAGTAATGATGGCGTTGATAAACACTATATACAACGGCGTATCCGGTTGTTGGATGCGCCAAGAGAAGTTTATGCAATTGTAAATAATCTCATCTGGGGGTACAGTAGTGGTTCATCTTGTCCATGCTAGTTTTCTGTTGAATAGGATGTATATTGAGGTAACTCCTTAAGGAATCATAAGACGACATGGTGATGCAAATATCAAAAAGGGAAAATAAGATCATAGCTAATTTAACTAAAAAAGGGGAATCCACCCGAATTGTAACTCACATAATTTTTTTCTCTCTTTCTATTTCGAACCCCTGGCCCTAAGCGTAAATTGCTAAGATTGGCTTTTGATTCCCTGAAGGACCCGACATTCGCTCGCTGGAAAGAGAACTAGCGAAATTGGCGACGTTTATGCTCCCCGGGGAAGTCAATTCCAATGCTAACATGCCCCAAGGTCCCCTTCCCCTTCCCTAGTCCCCCTAATCCCTAGGCCTAACGCAGGAAAGGACCTGTCAAACACCTCTGAAATCACCTCAATCCCATCCATCCAACCCGTTCGTCAAATCAATTCGTCCACTCATTCGATTCAACTCCCATTCCATCCCATCCGACCATTCAATTCGACCCGTGCTTCTTGTCCCTCTTTTTCCTCACTTTCTTTTTTATTCATTGATTTGGCTTTCGCTCATATTTCATGAACGAGGGGAATAAGCGCATCAACAAAGCTGGACGTACGACACCTCAGTAATTTATTCTCAGTCCTCTTTGTGTAGTTCATTCCTCTCGTGCTTCAATAGATCTGCCCTGATCCCTTATCTGATTTGCGCGACGGCCACAAGCTCACCTGACAATACATCACCGCAAGAATCAAGCCAGAGACGAAGAGAGCATTATTAAAAAGAGGGAGAAAAAAAGAAAATAAACTCATCCAAACAGAAAAAAAGAGGATATTAATATATCCAATCATCAGAATATCTGATATTTCCCTCGTTAACAAATAAACGAAAATCGTCAATCAATTCGTCACTCCCTTGAATCCAATCTCTATTACGCTAGCAAGGAGTCGGGTGCAGCAATTCCAGAAGCTCGCTCACCTCCCTACCTCTTCAGCTTTGACCACACCGACCCGCCTTCCGGCATACTGGTTCCCATCACCCCTTGTCCCTTTTTAATTATTCAACTTACCCTATTAATCCATTCTCTTCCTGCTCATTTCCTTCCTGTCCCTTTCTGCATATCGTCCTCTTCATTCTATCTTAATTAGATATTGTCGTGTTTTTTTTTTTTCGGTTTCTCTTATACCATTACCCCTAACGTTCGACTTCGACTTTGACCTCGAACACGCTCTCGGTAACCATCGACCCACGAACCGACTAACCCGACCTCGGCCAAACTGAATGAACCAATACGTCAGTATAGCTCTTAGATAGAGCTATTGCGAAGGAAACGAGGCTGTACGAGAAGGCAGATCAACCTCCCTCTCGATCAGTAGGATTAAGTTTTGGTAAGAGCTGTGACTAGCTATCAATAGCGAAGGGATACACATTAGCAATGGTCAATATGACGGTCACACATGAATCCCACCGGGGGTTTTCGACAACTCAAAATGCTGGATTTGCCCTTGAGGATCGGTTTGAAGTATTGAAGGAAATCGGTGATGGAAGTTTCGGCAGCGTAGCGCTGGCAAGAGTGAGGACTGCCGGCGCGAGTGTTGCTCGTCGTGGCACTGTGGTACGTTCCATTAGACGGATATGTCTGGGAGACGCTTGGCTAACCAGCTATCTAGATCGCGATCAAGACTATGAAGAAGACATTCGAGTCGTTCACGCCCTGTTTGGAACTAAGAGAAGTTGTCTTCTTAAAGACATTACCACCGCACGGTCACTTAGTTCCAGCCCTCGACATCTTCCTCGATCCTTTCACAAAGAAGCTCCATATCGCTATGGAGTACATGGAGGGTAACCTGTACCAGCTCATGAAGGCCCGCGATCACAAATGCCTCGACAACGGAAGTGTGAAGAGCATCTTGTTCCAGATAATGCAAGGTCTTGAGCACATCCACGCTCATCACTTCTTCCATCGCGACATAAAACCGGAGAACATTCTTGTGACAACATCCGGCCATCAGGACTCGGCCAACTCGTTTAGACGATATTCGGCTCTGATGACACCGCCTTCTACCCCTCCGACCTATACCGTGAAAATTGCAGATTTTGGCTTGGCTCGTGAGACACATTCCAAGCTGCCGTATACTACGTATGTATCGACCAGATGGTACCGTGCTCCAGAGGTGTTGCTACGAGCCGGCGAGTACTCCGCACCGGTGGACATCTGGGCTGTGGGTGCTATGGCGGTTGAAATTGCGACATTGAAACCGCTTTTTCCAGGAGGCAATGAGGTAGATCAGGTGTGGAGGGTCTGCGAGATAATGGGAAGCCCCGGGAATTGGTACAACAAGTCAGGCGCTCGAGTAGGCGGTGGTGACTGGAGGGAGGGGACGCGTTTGGCCGGGAAGCTCGGGTTCTCTTTCCCGAAGATGGCCCCGCACTCAATGGATACAATACTTCAGTCGCCTCAATGGCCTGCATCTCTCAGCCAGTTCGTAACTTGGTGTTTGATGTGGGATCCAAAGACTCGACCTACGTCCACCCAGGCGTTGGCTCACGAATATTTCACCGATGCGGTGGATCCGTTGAGACCCAAGTCATCAGCATCTAGGATACTAGGTCGAAAGCAATCCGACATTGCACGTGGAAAGGATAATACTTCTGGAACGCCGACTTCTTCAAAACCTTCATGGTTCAGAAAATCCTTGATCGGCCGGAATGACAGCACAGACAGCCCTCCCCCTCCTGTCAGTGTAAAGGACATAGTGGCAGCTCCGCGACCATCCCCTATACACTCGCCCGAGGTTGTTGATGCTCCAGCTGTTAAGCCCAGACCTTCCGCTGGCAAGAGAGCTACATGGACCAATGGGCCCTCCAATGTAGCTCCCATGCCAATTTTGCCTACGATCCGCCCTATCTCACCCCTATCGGATGCCGTTACTGCTCAAGCCTCGAACAGGACACCAGCTTACAATGATGCATATGCCAATGGGAACCAACGAGCAGCTGCCATCGAAGAAAAATCCAAGAAGATTGGGCGGCAGCTCTCTGTACAATCAGCTACGAATAATTATGCGGAAATGCATAGACAACAAGCTGAGCGAGCCTTAAATGGTAACAGTGGGCTTGCATCGCCTCCAAGCGGACATAAAGAAAGCTTCTTTTCTCATTTGCGCAAACGAGCTAGGCGATTCTCCGGTAGGCACCAAACACCTGTGTCGCCCGCTTACGACGATATCGAGGCTCAAGCTGGTTGCGGACCGTGGGCTAGCAACAGGTCCTCGATGGTCATTGATCAACAGAGCCCGACGACTAAGACAGAAAACTATGACTCACTAGACCAGACCCTACGAGACTCTCAACATCATGTCGGGCCAACCACTCCAGCGGCGCCCATTCACATGGCTGTGTCCAGTGGTAACCTAAAGCGACATCATTCATTACCCCACCAGCAACCCAGGTCTGTTGATAATCTGATTGGGGCTGCTCGTACTCCTGGGCCAATATCCAGCAGGACAAGGAGAGCGCAAGCCACTCATGGTGTGCAAAGCGATGCCCTAGATGAAGAAGACGAACTTTTGGACGAAGTCCTTAACTCAACCCATCGGGCGATGAAACGCCTCGAGAAGGACGGTAAGGCCAATCTACGGCAATCGGCTAGCAACGTGGCGCTCCCGAACCCATACCCAACGCCGTCGCCGTCAGCGAGCGGCAACGTGGTACTGTTTGGGGATGGACAAGAACCCCTGGCCCCCAAGCCGTTGGATCTACAAAAGCGTTCGGGGAGGGATGGTCAGCAGAAGTGGCCCACTCCTCCGTACGAAGACAATGAATGGGCATCTTCGGCAGCTGCGAGTATCTGGGCGGCCGGTAACAGGTTTTAGGACACTTGTCAGCGATGATTGTATCAGTTCTTGGTCATGGCACGGTGTTGGGAGTTGATTTCACGGTTCATTGGAGTCTACGGCATTATATCTTGCACCACTCGTTTCCAGCGTAGTTGGCGATCTTGGTTCGATTTCAGTTTACGGCATTTAGAGCCACCATTCGACATTTGACTTTCGATTCTGCGGTGTCCCATTTTCGAATCTCAAATACCCTCAACAGCTAGCTTACGGCTCAGGCCAGCTGATTTCGTGTTTTCGGCCACTTTATCTTCGTCTTCGAGAATACCCCACTATAGATTTGATTTGCATGGTTTTCAAAAAAGGGCTTGGTCCCATCGCACGAAGATTCCCTTTGTTAGACGCGGATGGCCTATGGGATGTTCATTGGAGCATCCCATGGCAAAGAAAAAAAAGAATAAATCGAAGTGAAACCATGGAGAGGATTGAAGGGCATAGTTTGAATTGATTTACTTTTGACAAGCGTGTCGGCTGTACAAAGAAAGAAAAGAATACCTGCATCATATGTTTATTGGTTTGTATGGTGGATAACTTGGGCTGGCAAGATTTTACCCTAGACACTTTATCTCTAGGGGCTTGCTAGGCCGATAATTTGTCATTTACGGTACAGCATTTGCAGGATGGAGGGAGAGGCATATATACTTAAATCTGCTGCACAATCTATACCAATGGGCACTACGCTGGCCCGTAATCAGTTCTCACACATTACTCAACTCATCAGAATTGTCTCTGCTCGAGAAATATATCCCGAAACTGAAATTGATAAACCGTCCTATATGCATATGTACCTATTGTAATGATTGATCAGACTAGATGCAATGACCAAGTATCATCTGCAGCGTTGGAAGCGATGCACTCTTGATTGGTGTATGAACCGACATGACGGGAAAGCGGGTCCAGCAGGGAGCTTTTAAGGTTAGAGTCAGCCCTAGAGGCGTTGTTTTGTACCTGCCGTCCAGCCGTCCTAGCTCAAACCTCCCGGGTACAATGCAGCTTCGGTTCAGGCAGCAGAATAAACAGATTTAGAACAGCCCCTTCCCTTTGACATCACTGTGCTTGGTAGGTAGAATACATGCAGCATATGCTGTCTCCCCTCGATTAGTTTACTTTTAACAAATTCAACTCCAATTTACAAACGTTACAAATTACAACACATTTTCAATTGAATTACGATTTAAAGTCTCACAGTCTCACATCCGAGGAGGGTCTCTTTACTGGACCCTTAAAACTTTACCTATCAAAAAAAAGTATTCTGTGTCTGGTTTAAAGGGATGCGGGTGCACCGCTAAGCCTATACGAGAAAGCTTCAGACCCCCCACAACTGCATCACCGGGACTGGAGCGGGCTGTGCCACGGCTGCAACTCCAGCACCTTGACTGTTCAGCCCGTTGCTCTCTCTTTTTCCCCGTCTATTGCTGCCTTGGTCTATCTTGCTTGATAACACTCATTCTTTTCTCATTTCCCATATCTGGCTCCTTTCGCTCTCTTGGATTAATCCGCATTCTTGTGCAGTGCTAGGTCTGCTCCTTGATTACGTCCTCATCCCAGAGGCGGAGCATAGCACTGCCGTGAAGACGATACATTTATCTGCATATATGAGTGGGACCGTATATTGGATATATCGTAAACAGGCGGCATCATGATTAATCTACCTATTCGACCGTCAACGAGCCAAAGGAACCAGGCTAGCAGGAACTACTTCACCAACTATACCCCACCATCATCGACCGAGGCCGTCAATGGCCCGGTACGTGAGCCCGCCAGGGAGCTCTTAACAGTCAATGACCGCCTCATAGTGGGCGTCGATTTCGGCACCACGTTCTCTGGGTGAGTCCGGCTTCTAGTCAGTCGCCACCATTAAAGTCAAGAATCAGCAGAGTCAGTCAGACACACCTGCCATCGCGTAGTAGTCGATTCTCTTGCAGGTTATGTGCAGCTTACAAAATTTTATCTTGGATGGTCTAAGGAATACTATATGGCATCGTGACAAACTGACTTAGTCACAGAGTAGCTGCAGTGTATACATCAACACCAGATGACATCGAGATCATCAAAACTTGGCCGGGAGGGAATGGCATCACTTCAGACAAAGTCCCTACGGAGATATCATACGACTTCCCACCCGACGCAGGTCCGGAGACCGACCCTAATATAAAATGGGGCTTTCAATTCAAGCCCGAGGAGTCGCGGCTACGATGTATCAAGCTCTTCCTCGATAGGTCTCAGAAGCTGCCCTTCTACGTCAGCCCGCAGGAGACTGCTACGCAGTTAAAGAAGTATAACAAGACCGTCATTGACGCCGTCAGCGACTATCTCACCGAGATATACAAGCATACTATGGACACTCTCACCCGACGATACGGCGAATCGTTCATGGGGTCAACGAATGTAGACTTCGTTCTCACCTGTCCGGCCGTATGGTCCGACGCTGCGAAGAATACGACGTTGCAGGCTGCTGAGAGGGCCGGGATGGGCCTGAAGGCAGATATTCAGATGGTTAGCGAACCCGAGGCCGCTGCTGTCTATACCCTTAAGGCAATACAGCCGAATCATCTCAACGTCGGAGATAACTTCATTGTGTGCGACGCAGGCGGTGGAACGGTAGAGTCAGTACTTTCTATAACCTCAGACAATTACTCATTCAGCGACTGACAACAGACAGTTTAATTGCATACAAAATTATCTCTCTGAAACCACTAAAGGTAGAGGAGTCAGCCGTGGGCACTGGTGGACTCTGTGGAAGCGCATTTCTGAACTACAGATTCGAAGAGCACGTACGAAGCCGACTTGGCAATAGCCGCTTCGAGGAGATGAAGACGAAGAAGGCCAAGACGTGGCAGATGGGTCTTCGATACTTCGAGGAGTTCGTGAAGAGAAATTTTAATGAAGACGAGTACCAGGAAGTTAACGTCCCGTAAGTTCTCTTCTTCTTCTTTTTTTTTTTTTTTTTTTTTTTTTTTTTTTTTTTTTTTTCTTCTTCTACTTTAAGAAATTTCTATGATTAAAATGCGAATCTATATGGCCGCTTGCTCATTGCCCGTAGCTTCCCAGGACTCCCCGACGATGAAGAGGCAAGAATAGACTCGGGCTTTCTTGTCATGACGGGCGATGAGGTCAAAGGTATCTTCGAGCCTGTAGTCAAAGAAGTTTGCGACCTGGTTCAGGGCCAAGTCGATACCCTGCGAGGCAACGGAGGCATAGTATCCGGCATTATACTTGTTGGCGGTTTCGGCCAAAGCGATTACCTCTATCGTCGATTGAAATCCCACTTCACCAGCGCCGCTCCCCCGCCGTATACCGAGACGCCGACCCACGCCGCTACAGCCTCGGCATTCGAGGGAAACGGCAATATTGAGGTCGTGCAACCCGTCTATGCATGGACAGCAGTGGTCCGTGGTGCTGTCTTACGTGGACTGGAGGGTAACATGGTCATCAGCCGAAAAGCACGTATGCACTACGGTACGTCCTACGCGACGGTATACGACGAGGAGAAACATAGCGTTAGCGAACGATACTGGAGTCCTTTGTGGGAGCGTTGGATGGTCAGTGATCGTATGCAATGGCATATAGCCAAGGTGCGTTTTCCTTGTCCCTCCCCTCTTGTCATCCGAAATGGGAATAATCCCCTATATCATCTCAAGTGTTCCTATTTCACTGCTATATACCTACATACATTTATTCCGTATCTATTCATTTGCATAATCTAACCACCGTCTACCGTTCTTCTACAATAGGGTGAAGCCATATCTCCTCTCTCCCCTATAGCCTTCCACTACACGCGGAATTTCCGGCCGGGTCAGTCTCTTGTCGTTACGGACGACCTAATCGCGTGCGAGGCAGACGAGCCGCCCGCGGCTTACTCGCGGGACCTGGTGCACGTGTGCACACTAACGACGGATCTGAGCGCAGTGCCGAGGAGTTTATTTACACGACTGACGACAACCAGGGGCGTCGAGTTCGACAACTTAGACTTTACGCTCGAGATGATTGTTGATAGCGCTGGGCTAGGCTTCGAGCTCAAGGTCGATGGCGTGAGGTATGGTAGGGTAGAGGCCGAGTTTCATTAGCGGATGCGGGTTAATTCGGGGATGCTAACACTGGAGAGGATACTACTTGCCTTATGAATGTATACCCGTATATGTTGTCGATACATATCTAATATATAACGCCAGTCTACAATGCCAACTTGGTGTTCTTCTGATGAGTAACCCAATCCTACTTGCCTCAGGGCTGAAGGCGAAGGGGTGATGTTTATTATACCTAGTCCGAAGAAAGGGTCCGGGACGAGACGGCCCTGGACAGCACAGTATGTAAAAGCAGTGAAAACACGCTTTCATCGATACGTTAAGTACCTACCTACCTAACCTAGGGCTACTGGCCCGGCCATCGGTCTTTACTCGATACCAAGTTAGTTTCTAGCCGCGAGGACATCAGGAATATGTAGGACGCATGTAGGTAATAGCCTACCTACCTAATTATACAGACTCCGATTTGCGGTAATCTCCCCCTCCTCCCCTTCGTCATTGACGCCCGGCTATGGTTGCGTTTGCTCTATCTATCTCCACTTGCCGTCAGCAATGCAAACCAGGCGGACGGTTGCCTCGTTTCAAAAAAAAAAAAAAAAAAAAAGAGCCAGTCAGCTTGATTTCTCCGAGTTCCCCCGTACCATTGAAAATGGAGACCATCTCTCCTCTTCTCAACTTCTGAATTGTCCTGATTCACACAAAGTACTTCGTTCACCGAAAAATATGGGACAGAAGGGCGCGTGGAATATGCATGCGGTTGGGTTATGAAATAAACACTGGGTTGACTTGCCCTCCTCTCATTTGATCGGTTAGGAATGATCGGCTGCATGAAGATAGATAGATACCTAATTAATGGATCTCTACCGCTTTTCCAATGAGATGATTGATCACATAATTAATAGATAGCTTAGGACAAGGCTGGTTGGCTTAGCTGGGTTTGGTTCACCGAACGCGACCAGTAAAAAAAAGGGGGGGGGAGACAGTGGGAGCGAAAGCAAAAACACATTATTTCTTTCTAGTATAAAAGTTGGTTCCTACGCATCGAGAATTTCGTAGCCTAGGTGTTCAAGGTGCACAAGAGATATATTTCCATTCCCGTTTACCGTACCATTGGGACCGGACGATACTCCGCGGTACGACCTCACTATGATCATTGAGTGTAAATATACGGTTATACATGTCCACCATGGGATAGCACAAAATAGGGGGGGATCTAGACTTGGGCAGGGTTCTCATCTGTATAGTAGTGGGTTACTTGATTGATTGGCTGGTTGGTTGGCTAGGAGAATTCTACGAGGCGAAGCAAAAAGCTTCGCCACCACGAAGTACGTCTGTTCACTATTTCAGAGGCAACTTTGCGGTGAGTCATAGAGAGAGGAAGTTTTCGTTATATTCGTCAAGAGAAAATTAATTAACGAGAAAGCTGAGTGGTATCTTGTTTCCCTTCGTTTGCGCCCCGTCTGAGAATCCCTTTTTCTTCTTTCTGACAATATTTCTAGATGTCATCAACATCGCCGTCATAAAACTTCGTTAATTCATTCATTAGTATGTATGAAAGTCGTTCTTTCGTTCATATAGCCTTCCCAAAAAAACGCCTCCAGCCTGTTTGACAGCCCGTGTCATAGTGGAGGAATGCATGAGAAAAAACGGGAACGAGACCATGGCGTCGTTAGGTGAAGATTGGCCACAGGAAGGAAAAATAAGCCTCCTCGGAAATCTCTATGGACCCCTCACACTGCGATAGCCCGTCTGTATGGCGGCTCTCTGCACCTATGCTAGGACGTATGAGACAGGATGGCCCCCAAGACAATGCATACCCACGACGCCCGACCAAGCGGGTGAGGCTACCGATAGGCCAAGAACCGGCACCCTCTAGTCCCCCTTGCATTATCTTGTGTCGCATATGCGATGCAAGTGCGTCCAGACTGGGCAAAGCGTATGGCCCCCATAAGGCTGAAAAGTCCCCCCGAAAGTCTGCCTTGCCAGTCTTCATATGCGTGCTGTCCTGCAGTGGAAGCATATAGTCCCGATCCTGCATTCGAACGTTTCAACGTAAAGAGGTATGCAGGTATGTATAAGACAAGGACCCCCTCCCCCTACCCCTACCCAGAGATAGATCTTTTCTAGCAGTGGGGGATATGAAATAAGAATGTAGAAGTTGACATTATGGCAAGAAATATTAGGAAAGACGAAACGGAATAATGTAACCCGGCTTTAGTGAAGCCGGAATCGGGACTGGAAACATATATCCTGACCACTTCGGGGGGGTTCTGCCGGCCATCCACTGCGGCTCTATTATGGTTCGCGGACCATCTCAATTGTGGGTATTCCCGGCGCACGTATAGATACCCTTCCCCCTCGGCTCAGCCCATCGCTATGAACAGCGATTGATGCAAATCGGTAAGGTGCATCTATCTTTTTTTGTCTGTTTTTCTGTCTCTGTTCTTTTTCCGCTGTCTATCTTCTTTACGTTGGTCATTCGTGACTCTGTTAGAGCGCTCTCGCTCCCTCTGTCTCTCCGGTGGCTCGAAGTCTGGGCGGTAGATGTGCATCGTATGCTCAGGGGGTAAGTTTATCTCCTGGTATTGCTTGGCATAGTCGTATACTGCCTTGGGAATCAAGTTATGCCGATTTAGATGCTCGAGCATGTAGAAATCAGGACGGATATCATTGGCAGTCATGCCATCCAAGATATGCTCTCGGATATGTTCCATCCTGAAATGGAAATTCATACGGCGGTCGTTTATCTGAGACGCTTTGGCGTCAAAAAGGTACGTGTCGCAGAACCAGCAGACGGCTTTGCCGGGAAGTTTGTCTTGAAGATGATCGGCGACGATGTGCTCGACCCAGGCATCAGTTTCATTGTAATTGAAGGCAACGCTGCAGGACGCGTATCCTACAAATTCGCATGGCAGGACGAATGCCCCAGGAACTGAGTTTTGGTTTTGGAAAACACCGATAGAATTATCATAGTCGGCGACCGTATACTGAGTATAGGCGGTGCCTGTCGATCCAGCGTCAGAGTATGTGGTATCACTATCTGTATATTGGCTACTCGTGGCAGTGGAGGAGGATCGATATGTTTGCGACATGTTGCTCGAAGATGGGACCGAAGATCCGGGGGTGGTATAGCGTGACTGGCTGCCGTCTACAGCGCGAGCGCAAATCAATGGATGCAATTATCACGACGACCAGGTAAGACAGAAGCAATGCCTATATGAGCCTTTGAAATAACGACAGAGTGCTAACCTTGGTATAGCACCCTCGCAAGACCGTTAGAGAAATGATGTGCGACGGGGGTTGTATTGGGGTATTTCAGCGACAACTTCAAGCCGGTCTTTTACGGGTTATGAATAACCCAACGATACACCCCTAGAGATTATATCGTTGCTTGACCATTAGTGGATGTAGCTGACAGCTTGGCTTTTAGAAATATCCTGAACTAGTCGTCGATGACTCGATTGTATTGTCAAAGTCAAGAATCAACGGCTTTCCAGAATGGATGACTTGGGGTTCGGCGAGGCCCACTTTGATGCATATATCGATTTGCAACGTTGTGGCGTGGCCCCAGGTGAGATGATTGACGAAGGATGGAGGTAGAAGAAATAAACTGAATTCAGATCTTGGGCTATTGTAAGTTCAAGTTGCTCCCTGGCTGAGAATTGGTTTATTCGTTTGCTGGAAGAGAAAAGGGATGTGGTCTCGTAAGAACGAGAATGAGGGGTTTCCTTGGGCCGTCGCTCTCTAGAAATACCAATCTGGGAGCTACAGCATTTGATGTTCGCTGGCAGGGGTAGACCGGCCTACAGCAAATAATGGGCTACTCAAACACCCCGGGTTTGACACCCACCATCTGCTTCTGGGTATGCACTCAACCCTACAGGAGCTGCAGTATGGTTACCTCCATTTCTGCCGGTATCATGTTGGCAATGATGAATCCTGCAGCTACTTTTTCTAGGGATCTGTATTTGTTGTTCGGATAGCAGTGAAACCCATTCACTTGAGCCCAAGTACCCTTGAGCCACGACTATCCGAAGATCGATCCGAAGATCGGCACTAGTCGCGGAAGCAGCGCCAAAGAACTCGACGGCCACGATACTCATTTCAGGCTTGTTACGATCTTAGGCCACTCATCGATTCTTACCAGGGGAGTGGTGGGTAGTCAACCGATGCCTAGATGAATCACAAGTAACTTCCGTACCAATCAGCGCCCCCTGAAATCTAGAAGTGGGTTATCGTGGGGGAGGATAGAAGTCATCTGCGCCGGAACGAGGTGTGCTCTTCAGACGGAAAGGCCACTTAGAAAATTCCGGCACATCTGTCAGATTGCCGACTGCAGCCTTTGTCCCAGTCTGCAGTCATGAGCCATTCCCAGATAGATGATTTCCATCTCCGAGGCGTATCTGAGATTTGGAATCCCAATTGATGGTTTGCATTCGAATATTTCATCTCTACATCGTTTTGCGCCTATACGAAGCTATATCCGCTGCACTTCTGATAGTTGTCAAGCTGATTTTTCATATAGCTCCGGAGCTGGTTGACGTCAGGTTGGTTAGCGTCCCTACTCATGAGCATCGTCATGCCAAGCACCCCTTTTCGACGAGCAGTTGCTGTCACACTTGCAATGGCGTTAGGCATGGATAAGACTAGCGTGTGATTTGGGTTGTTTGAAAAGCAAATCCCGGGTTGCCGACCAATCGTTGTATGCTCACTTCGACACTTCATGTATCGGTTTGAATGGTTACATATACCTTTCGCTGATTTCTTATACATTGTGCTTCCGGGCCACCGGCTGTGGTTATTTTCCAAGGTGTCTGCTTATGGAGCTGGCACACCTGGAAGGCGGAAAGGCGAGCCGTGTAATACGGATGCCGATCCGGGAGGCGACGTAAAGAAGATGGCCCGTATGGTTAGCCAATTTTATGAGACCGGTGAGGTGATGGTGGTTGCGTGTGGTGGGTGCCTGTCTTAGATGCTTTTTATTTCCCATCTTATGTGAGGAGAGTTACCACAAGCATCGTGTAATACTGAATCTGGAACGAAGCTGAGATAACTTTTGATAGGTGAGAAGGATGCGTATAGCGTGATTAGCATGCATGGAAGGGTGCAGGTTACGTGGATGCAATCCAACCTCATGCATTCGGCCAATTATGACCTGAAGGGGGAGCCTAAGCGTGGGGAATGTCAAGTCATGGAACGGCAAAGAGTCGAACCGCTAAGGTCGCAGAGCCTCAATGTTCCCCACCTGAAGAGTGTTTCTCCATTCCCCCTTCCTTCTTCGTCGGCTTACCCCCAATTTCCCCTCTCTATCATCGAAACGGGCGGTTGTGTCGTATAGATTTAGGTGGATGCTGCGAGCTCGTTAGTCGAGGCTCTGTTGTGGCAGCCTATTGGATGTCTCCCTGTACCATCCGCTATCTGTCGTGCGTGCGAATTCCGATCGATATCAAGATACGTCGAAACTTTGGCAATACATAGGACGCCACATCCAAATATGCGATCTTAATTATGTCGCTTGAGTTATATCGATAGAAATGTTTAAGTCACCGCCCTTTCGATCTAAAAGGTAGCTCGTTTCATTCGGGGGTGCAGAGAACTCTAGCTTTTGCCACAATATTCGTGAACTGCGGGTGCCCGCCATTCTCGTCTCCCGTCTTGACAATCCCGGGAAATGTTACGCAGCATATTTCACGTCCTGTTAAGCTTTCTTCGTCTTCTGCTCCGATATCCTCCATGGTGGACGCCTCAAATAAGATTCTTTGGTGAGGGAGGATCTTGGGCATGTAGACCTTGAATGTGGCTTTCTGCACAACCAATAGGCGCGCGAGATCAACCGAGCTATGCACAAGGGCGCGAAGTGTTTGGTCCCGGATGTCTGTTGCGTTGGCATCTGTGATCGAATCTAGAATATGATTGATCCTTGAGATGACGGATTCAGACACTAACGCTGTTTCTTCCTGCATCCGCGAAGTGGCTTCCTTTCGGAGCATGGTGAGTGTCGTCGCACGCCATTGGTTAACAGCCTCGACTGAACCTGTTGAAAGGTCAACTACTGCTCTCCAAGTAAGTAAGGTGACACGACACATACTGATCGTCGCAAGATATTTCTCGACTTGGGCTAATTGGTTGGCTTGATCTTTGGGGAGGCCAACAAAGTAGGCATCGAAGATGGTCTCCACCAATATGCCAGACACGACGTTCTGCAGTAGATGCACCCTGGCCGATGATGCAAGCTGATCGTACATTGGTACAAGTTCTCCAAGGTCGCTGATGACTTCTTCGTCGACGCGTGTAAAATCTACGACATTGTTAGTTCATAATGTTCAAGTGGCACACGTGGTCGATGCATCCCACCAAGCTTGGCTCGTCTGAAATGCATGATAACCCAGTTCTGCAGTCCGTTTGCTAGCTTTGTCATGGAATCTCCGAACTCCTCATCGCTTGTCTGGTCGCCCTTGGCCGTGCTGGTGCTGACCCACTGTTTGAGTCCGGCGATGTGACTCTTCAAAGCGCGTATCTCGTCGTCGCGCTCCTTTAGCTCTCGACGCAGGAGTTCCCATCCTTCGCGTAGCTCGGCTCTCTCAGCTTCTCTCACATCCACCTCGGCGCGTAATAATCGAAGCTCCGAATCGGCCCGTGTGAGTTGTTGATCTAAGGTTGAATGCTTTGCCTGCCAGAAGCTTGTTGTCTCGCCTTCTTTTTGGGAGAGTCTGTCTAACTCTCGGGTGAATTCAGCCTCCATGACCGTAAGCTCCAGCTTCAATTCGGCAATCTTGTCATCTTTCTCTTTAAGTAAGATATTCTCCTTCTCTTTGGCTGCCAAAGATGCACTGTTGTTGCTCCCCGAGGTTGTAGCTTCGTGCAAGCCATCATTGTCAAGGCCAGGTCCAGGTCCAGATGAAGACGAGGTGGAAGCTGTTCGAGTGAGTTGTGCACGAGGAGGAGGAGATATTATATTATTATTACTTCGAGACGAGGCTGGGGAGCGGATAGAATGCGAGTTTCCCCGCCGCTTTTCTGAAGGACTCATGTTGTAAAAAGAATGAAACGACACACCAAAAGATGCATGCAGAGAATTTGGTAAGTACTAAGGGTGCTGTCTATGGACGCGCCATCCGCTCTAATACTTATCTTACTTACATGGAAACTTCCACCCACGTTGAAGTCATCAGCATGGAAGGGATAAGGGAATACTGGTGCCTTACGGCTGGCACAGGCGCAGCTCACAGTGGATTGCAGCCTGCCGGTTTAAGTTCGGATCTACCCGTAAGTACCACTCCGTAACCACATTTTACTTCAGCTGGAACTTACACTGTCTAACTGCCCGTCTAGTCTAATACATCCAATTCCTCGGCATGAATAAGATTATTAATATTCTGAAGCAGTTAATGAGAGTTTTAATTATTTTTCTTCTAAGTTAAGTCAATTTCAGCTTCGACTTCGTACGCTTCATCACCATCATCTTGCCTTTTTGCACCCATTTTGCATATTGCAATTTTCTCCACCGGTGCATTCTCCATCCAGACATAGTTGTCGTACCGATCTAGAATCCCGCGCGCATCGATTGTCAATTTCTCATGTCTTTTCCCACCTTTGCGGTCTCTTCCTTTGACGTATATTGTGTTCATGATAGTAGCATGTAGCAACAGTGGTCGGTTTTCTTCAGCCATCAAACCAGCCTCTTGGAACGCCGACCGTAAATTCTCGCAGAACCGCTGCAAGGTACCTTCAATGTCAATTGGCGGAGCATAGAGCACTGACGCTTTCGATGCCGACGGCTGCATTGAGTGTAACCCTTTTAACGTCACGGATAGTAAAGGGGGCAGTGGCCCGGATGGTTCTTTGCTTGTCTGAGCTGAATCGGCTTCAGCCAGCCTGACACCCGCCATTATTTTTCTAGGCACTAGCGTCTTCAGGAGTGCCACGGCTTTATCTAAACCTTCATCTTTTGGGAAACTCATGACACCGATTGTCAGATGAAGCGTACCAAGTGGTCGGACGGCTTGCTCGGGTATGGCAAAACTGTCTGGACTGGTCACGTCTGCACTAAAAGCTGATAGACTTGCCGAAAGTTGACGGCGAGACGCCGCAGTAATAAGGGGAAGGCATAAAAAATGAGTAGGCGATGGCCGTGGTGGCATATTGAATTCAGCACAGGTGTGCGGAGTAGTTATTGCAGATATGGCGTTGGGCACTGCAACTCTATAATAGTCAATTGGAGATGATGATATTACAGCAGCCTTTAAAGCGCTTTTGTAGAGATCAAAGTGATGTTAGAACTAAGAGGTTAATGTAAATGCGAAGTGCCAAGTGAATAACATCTATAGCAATTAACAATGTAAATATTCCAAGCTCGATTTGGGAAGCCTGGGAACTTCGAGTTCGCTAGGCCACGTGCAAGCTATGAATTTAGTGAAGTCAATGCAATGATTGGTCTCCGTCCACGCAATTCAGGCATACCAAAACTCGGATACGGGGCTTATGGCTTATCTCTCCATGCCATATCTCCTAAATCTAGGGTCCAAGATGAACATCACTTAAAATTTCACTAAATTAGCAGAAACCATGGCGTTATTTCAGATCTACACACGGGAGGGACCTGCATTGATCGTATACGGATATACAAGCACCGATGGGCTATGCGTTACGAGGGAGGCATGAAGGATCATGACGTAGAGAAATACGTCAAGATGCGCCGCCATCAGACACCAACAGTCCAAACCCGCAAAGTTGGGAGTAGTTTTGAGCACTCCATTGCGGGGTTTGAGCAATAATATGTTCCCTGGGCTGAAAAGAGAAGAAAAATTCTTGAGTGCTTGGGGCTAAACCACTGTATTAGGGAGCGCATTATGCCTGTTCGATTACGGGAAGCTTTTCGTTTCCCAAAACTAACTAAGATGACTGTGCTTTGCGCAGTGCTCCGGGCTGCTTGCATTAATCGAATGATTTGCTTCTAATAGAACGGTCGGAAAAAAAATAAAACTGCTCTCCCTGATGACCGAGGCTGCAAAATGCGACAGGACAAGCATGGGTATATCTGAAGTCAACTAATGGATAGGTAGGATAATCGGCCGTCTCTCTTTTCCCTTTGAACCTCGAACAGCCTTCGTTTCTCATGATGCTCGAAGCCGGTAAGCAACGGTCGCACCCTAGAGGAGGGGTCGGTCATGCGACGACTATGTCGCGGAAGGCAACCGCGTATTGCAACTCGGATTCAGACAACGAACCATCGTGCGTTCGCTACTTAGGTGGAATTGAAGAAGTTCTTGAGCGTCTGCTCTACGTCGGCGTACTCAGACTTAACCGTCTTGAGCGTCTCCGTAATTCGGGAAAGACAAAGGGTCTCATCCTTCTCCGGGGTGCCATCGACGTTTTCTTTCTTGCCGTATCGTTGGATCTTTTCACAGCTATCCTTAACTTTAGTTAAACCCAGAGTCGCAGAGGAACCTTTCAAGAAGTGGCCGAGTCGATACAACTCATCCAAGTTCCGAGCCTCACTACATAGAAAGAGGGGGGGTTAGCTTGGAGACGTTCTATTGGCGAAATAGAATGACTGGGTATTGAGACGTAGTGTAGTGTAGTTGGTCATGAGGGCAGAAACGTGCTCTGCTATAAAAAAATAAAAAAACTTACAGAGCAGTGTCCATCTTCTCAAAAGTCTCTTCGGCCTGCTCGAAAAACCCAAACACGATTGACTTGCTGAATTCACGGTCGTCTTCACTATCGTCCATCTCTAGAATCTGACTAAAAGTCAAGATATCGATCGCATCGCCCAGATCGGGCATGTTACTAGAGTCATGACCATCGTCGTTCTGCGCAAGTCGAAACAATCGTCAGTTATTTGCCTATTTGCTGAAGAAATAAACTCCAAAGCCAGAATCCCATTCCTACCTGATCGTTAGTAGACATGATGGTGCTAGGCTGTATGATGTAAGGAGTCGTCCTGAAAGACAGTACCAGGTAGAGAGAGAGATCCAGGTCAGTCGTGGCAATAAAGAGCCCCTCAGGAAGAGCCAAAGTCAAGGATCGCAAATGTAGCGACGAAATTGGGCGAAATATGTCTTGGGGAGAAGGGTCGTGTGGGTTGGTTTGAAAAAACCGCGGCGACTTTAACCACTCTAGTGTTGATCGAGGAACGTTTTAGGTGGGGTCTTGGTTCTATCGGTAGGTAGGTAGAAGTGATGGTGATGGGTGATGAGTGATGGGTAATGGCAACTGTAATTGTAATGGTAATGGTAACAAATTAATGGGCGATGGGGCGGCAAGTCGCACAGTGTATTATGAGTTTATTAGTATGGATGCTATGGATGGATGTAGATTATTCGCTCGTCGGCACCTAAGCCGAGCAATAACTTAATTGTAGCTGCTTGGATCGCTTGAAATTGGTACCTGCCTGCCTGCAGAGAGAAGAGGTAAACGTGCATGTATCTAGCTGAAAGAGGTACTTGCTTGTCCATGCAGATGCGTACGCGATCGGGTGTTTGGCAGTACATGGGAATCATTTAATTACATGTAACCAGACAATACGGGTGTTGGATGTGCTGAAAGATTACGGCTTTTACACATTTTAGGGGTTCCGTCAGGGTCTTCTTGTCAACGTCACTCATTGCGGGAACCGTGCGATTAAGTTGGATGAGGTGTGCAGCTTACAGGGATAAATAGTGCCCGCCTTGCCTTAGTTATTTAGCTATTATTTGCCTTCTCAGGTAAGTACAAGAATTGCATGTACCATTATCTAATCTATCTTCGATTTTATGTATTTTTGAATTTTTAGGAAACAGCCACGATGAAAGAACATACAAATGACTAACGGAAAGGAAAGAAAGGCAGAAACCTTATCTGATCACCGACCTCCTTGAAAAGCATTAGCGGTTTTGGTGGGGTGTATAGGGTTCTCCTCTCTATCCATTCTCACGAACTCATCATTTCGCGTCAAGCCTACTAAGTCTACTAACCTAATAATTAGTCGCGAAACCGAATAGTCCAAGAGACACACACTAGACAACTGGACATGCCCTACCAGCCTACCCGACCAGCCGACTTGAAATACTTGGAATGGTACTAAGGCCCAGATGAAGAGACCCATCTAACATCTGGTGGGATGCCAACAAAAGACCATCAGCACACTCATTCAGCTTACCGACAATCCGTTTTCTGGCTACTTAATACTCTGTTAAGCTTGCATAATTTCCAAACCGTTTCACTGTCCTAAATTTTGGATGGCCACCATGGCAACTCCACTTCGTGTTCGACTGGTTCGATTTGTATCATGAAGCCGAAATTTCGCCATCCAGACGACCTAGAATGGGCAGTGGGAAGGCTGCGGGAAAACGGGAAGCCTCATTCAGCATATCAACCATCACTGGAATCTTCCATGATCGACATTGACGCATCTATTCTAAAATATTGCATATTACCCCGGTGTGGCTGCGCTCTTAGGACGTATTGGATCCTGAACTTGCAGAGTTGCGTTCCGCCAAGCTGATCCTACCAGCTTATGGTGTTACTATTCCAGTCCTGTGCCCCTCGCCAAATCCAAGGTGCTGGCAATACATATAAGAGCTACGCTACCGGAATGGTCATTCTGACCACAGCGTCGCGCTACATTGTGCAGTTCATTAGCACGCGCAACCCTAAATGTCACCATATCGGGTACCTTCGACCTTGGGCCCCGCGGCTGTGGTACCAACCTAATTTTTCAAGATTCTAATCATGCTGGTTTGAGGCAACGAGCCAACTTTTCTCGTGTCTTGGTGAATGTGCCACTAAAGATACAACAGCATTCCGTGGTTGAAGTTTAGTCGGCGGCGGGGTCAATACATCACATTCTGGCTTCCATACGGCGATTGTAGGAGTTTTCGGATATACATATGTATGTGGAAAGCTTTTCCTTTTCTATGATTACGCCAAAACTTACCCGATCACGCTGCTACCTACCTGAGACGGGGCCATGATAAGAAGAATCAAAGCGTCCCCTCACCCTCGGGCGCCAAAATGGGCATCTCGTACCCCTCCGTATTACGTCCGCGCCTCTACGCCGAGGGGTTGGTCACGTTGTTTAGTGTCGAAGCTTTTTCGGGTCTCCACATGCATCTGATGTTGATGTGGGGGCTTCTAATCGGGAAAACGTCATAGCCCAGACCCTGGATTGATTCCCGTGTGACGTGCCACAACACAGTGCCGAACACGCACCGTCCTTATGTTACCTGCATACTATGTACAATGGATACCCCTTTGTAGCACCGGTTCAACAAGACAATGGATCTCGAATACTCGGGCGGAGTCCCCAAGGCCGGATGCGGACATGAGAAGATCGATTCCACATGTTCTACTTGCAGTAGCGGCCTGCTACATTATATTCGTCACATTGATGCGCGTGTGATAGGGCAGCCTTGACAGGTATGGTAGTTCGTTTGTGGTTACGAACTTGGTGAATCCATAAAAGGCGACGAGAAGATCGTCCTCGTTTCTTCCCGCAATCCTCGGCTACTGGCAACCCGAAATCAATATAAGAAAAAAAAAAAAATATTTCCATAGACCCATGTATGCAGTGCAAAGGCTGTGCATATCGTCATTGGTTAACAATACACAGCACAATAAATCCTACTCCGGATATCATATAGAATTAGGAAACCATACACGGGAAACACGAAAGCCGTTCATAAACCCGTCGTTATCCAAAAAAAAAAAAAAAAAAAAAAATATTCGCGAAATCTCGGTGGATCCCGAAGCGAAGCTTTTCAATATCGGTTTTATTTTATTTTATTTTTTCACAAGACCAGAATTCATCATCCACCGTGCTAATTCTGATTAAATCAGACCGCCATGGTCTCCTCATAATTTAGAGCCTATCGAGAGAGTTAGTTCCCGCACCATCGGTCTTAGCGCATGACCTCCACTACCTCCTCTGCTCCTATCACCCTATTTGAAATACTTTGGGTGCTCTAGAGTACGCGCCTAAAGTCTTATATGATAGCAAGTACGTAACCAGTTATATGTTTACCTATTCTTATTGCTGTGACTCGTCTTATTATTTCAATGGTCTCGGTTGTCGGCGACCAGTTTGATAAATCCTGTTTTGACCCCCCCTCGAGCTAACGAGCTGAATTTGTCTTGCTGCGGGTTGGCTTGAAGCATTCGTGGCTTTCCCCGCACCAGGCCTGCTTCTGCTTTACAAGCATTTGAATGACCGGGTCCAGTGGACACAATGTAGGCAATAAGCGAGCGTTTTCCATAAGGCCTACTGCTGTAGAAACGATGAAGGAAGGTCTAGATCTTAGAATTACTACGATAATATCATGTCAGGCTATTTTACGAGTTCTCATGTCTGTAGTATCATGCAACCCCTGAAGTAAATAGCGAACCCTATACCTTTTATATTCCTGGTAGTTAATTATCTAGGTCGCCTTTGGAAAACTCATGCACATCTAATTCTGGATGTCCCTAAAAGCAATGAGTTCCCATTGCCAAGTAGCTTTTCAGCACCGCTACAGGGTTACTCCCAAGCGTGACTCATGCTGTCAACAGCACATCGTCACTCGCTTATACGCATGACATGCTGCTGCATGAACGCAATGTCAACCTAGCATCATGCGGTCCGCATGAGCAAAGTACATCATTGGATATAACCTCGCATCTCCTAGAGCAGAACCCTAGACGCCACAGTCAAAAGCCACGCGGCGTCCTGCCAGCCGCCTTCGTCGGATTTCGGAGGTGGAACCCGGTCATCTGAGGTGTTCGAGATGCCCTCGAAGTCCATCGTGCTTGCACTACGTGGGATGTGACTCCCTTCTGTCTCCCCATCCGACGTCTCGCCGTCGGCATTGTCTGATTCCTCGTCGTTCTCTTCGACGGAGAATAACGACCACATCCACGAACCCATCCCTCCACTCTTTCTATTAACCAGCTTGCGGACAGCTGCCTCGTCTAGTTGGCTCGTATCTACTTCTTCAAAAGCCTCCAACTTCTCGTCCAGGCTCACAAAATCTGGCCCCGGCACGGTATCCTCTGGTAATATTGCTTGACTAAAATAGCCATCATATACATGGCGCTCCACCGGGGTCTTGAGGTGGACTCTACTTCCAACTCGGCTCTGGGAGCGGCTCCCATGACGACTGCTGTATCGACTACCTGGCGAGAAGAATTCGTCGTCTCCGCTTGCGAAGCTGCCCCGACGACTACCCCTTCTGCTTGCAAGCTCTATGTCTCTAGCCAATTCTCGTTCGTATGCCTCTTCCTCCAAATCGTGCATCCCAGTGAGACTAGTGGAGCTTTGTCTCGATACAAGCCAGGCTTGCCCCTTAGATTCGCGTGTCTCCGAACTAATCAAAGCCCCCGTACGCAACACCCAGTCGCTATAGACTGGTTCTTTGTTGTTGGACGTCCCATGGCGTGGAAGAGGTGATGACGTCCCTAGTCCAGAGCGTTTTCTGCCAGGCGCAACTAGGTGAGTCGTAGATTTGCTCTTAGGTAACTTCGCACTTAGAGGGTCGTGGACGGAACGGCGGCGACTAGGTGAGTTACCTCGGGTTCGAGGAGGGGACTGGAGTAACCGAGGGGTCGTAGGGGCAGATTTGCCTTGAAGGTAGGACACGTTGTGTAGGAATGGCTGCGCACCAAATTCAGGGAGGTCATCGGGGTCGGTAAGTGGCAATTTGGACGTGAGGGGTGCGAGAGAGAGGTGTTGGAGGTTTGTAGTCGATCTGTTTTTCCGGCGGGCCTGGTTGGCGTGCTGGTTATACGCGACGTCCATGGTGTATTAGGAAGTGGGATATTAGATTCAATTGGATTGATAAATAGTAAGGTAATATTCGAGATCAAAACGAAAATGCAACAGATGGCTTAAATTGACAAATTGACAAATTGATTAGAGCATGACCAAGAAATGGAGTTGGCCAAAGACGACGTAAAGGAGAAGCAGTCTTGAATTTGATGCCCAGGAATTGGATAATAGCTTGCAGATCCCCCGGCCAAAGGGGGTCGGCAAAGCTTGCCTTGCTTGAAGCTTTGGCCACTCAGCTCCAATTAGCATCATTCGTTCCACGGTGGCTTCCGAGCTCTGCCGACCCACCACCGAGGCTTCCAAGACCTGGGGATCTTAAAGCACAGACCAAACTTTAATCACAATCCAAACCCCAGTGGTGCCGATCAAAAATAATACAGTGCGAATTCTTCCCATAAAACTTTGATCACACAGTCTTATAGTCGTCATTGCGAAAGTTCTATATCATACTTTCGCCAAGCAGACCTGATGATATAGGACCAGGTACCTCACCATTCCTGGTCTCATTATTTCTAATCCTGGGTTTGGTCATCCGTCAAGATGCGCAACCTTCGTAACATTCGATATAATGCCTGGAGGTCGTCAGTCGATCTAGACAGAGACATTATCACATCAGCATGTTGGGACCCCGCGAAAGACGAAGTTCTATGCACGATCGGCCCTAATGGACAAGAGGGACAGATTCGCCTGATCAGAATCTCAGAACATGTGAGGGCCTCCTCGATAGACATGTGAGTTGGCACCACCCTGTCGGGGATGCCCGACACCCTACCCTGTTCGATATTAATTAAGGTTTTGTCTGTAGTGAATGTCAAGATGTCGCATCTTGGGATGCGCCGAGCCCAAATCCAGACTTGGCGGTTGATAGGGTTATAAGCTCGCATCACTTCAGCGACACTCTCACAACATGTCTAGTCCTCGAAGGCGGCGACATAGTTGTCGTCCAGGAATCAGAGAGTCTGAACCCTCAAGATGGAGTGCACATTGAAATTATGGGCTCTATAGACGAGGGTATTACAGCCGCAAGCTGGTCTCCAGATGAAGAGTTACTAGCCATCACTACGAAAGCTAAGACGGTGATCTTCATGAGCCGTAGCTTTGATGGCATAACTGATATGACTATGACTGCTGATGATCTAAAAGCGTCTAAGCACGTCTCCGTTGGCTGGGGTAAAAAGGAAACACAATTCCAAGGCCGAGGTGCTAAAGCCTTGCGAGACCCCACGATCCCAGAAAAGATAGATCAAGGTACGTTTAGCCCCAACGACGATGGAAGCACCACTATTAGTTGGAGGGGCGACGGCGCATATGTCGCAATCAACTCGGTTGAAGCAGGCATTCGCCGAGCCATTCGAGTGTATTCTAGAGATGGTGTGCTTGACAGCGTAAGTGAGCCTGTTGATGGCATGGAAGGTGCCTTGAGTTGGAGACCAGCTGGAAACTTGATGGCTGGTATACAACGCCTCGAGGACCGCGTGGACGTCGTCTTCTTTGAGAGAAACGGTCTCAGACATGGTCAATTTTCATTACGTTCCCCTGAAGATCGATCGCTTGCATATGATCAAATACGGCTTGCATGGAACTCGGACTCTACAGTTCTTGCCGTTACACTTGATGATCGAATCCAATTCTGGACCATGGGCAATTATCATTGGTACCTAAAGCAAGAAATATTAACCCAAAAGCGACCGCTTTCCCTCACATGGCACCCCGAAAAGTCGTTGCGCTTCACATCAGCCATCTCAGGTAAGTAAAAGTATAGTGTGCGTGGATACAGATCCGTTGCTAAGTGAATCGCAGGTAAGCTATTGCTCGCCGAATATATCTTTGAGATAACTCGGGGGTCGCTCACGCCGCCATACGATCACGGAGCCGTGGCTGTTGTAGATGGCAAGTCCATTAAACTCACTCCATTCCGGACAGCAAATGTCCCCCCTCCAATGGCATTGTTTGAGCTTCAAACATCCTCGTCAATTATCGATGTAACATTCTCTCCCGCAAATACATTCATGGCTGTTCTCCACCAGCTTGGTGTAGATGTGTATGAGTGGAAGACCAACGGACAACGCTCTATATTACCATCCCGAGTAGGCAGCATCCCTTTTGCCAAGGATATCACGAGTGAAGAATCCATACCTTTGCAGGTCGCCGTCACTGAGAACAGTGTCGTCCACTGTCTAGGATTCGAGAAGGGGCCCGTAATCCAATCACATTCCTTTGATCGGACGACGGGAGAGTTTTCAACCAACACGAGCATCTATGCTGGTTCGATGTTTGGCTTTGTACGCCTTACTCAAGCAGGCTCCACCGAGGTACTAGTTCAGGACTGCCTGGGCAGGCTTCATGGCGTCGTCAACCAGGAAGATGACCTATATTCAGTCCGTCTCCCATCTCAGCTTCCGTGGAGTGAGGTTATCGATCTAGCCGGTAATGTCATTGCAGTTGGACTATCTAGAAATGGACATCTATATGCAAATTCCCGCCTCCTAATGAAAAATTGCACATATTTCTTGGTTACGCCGGCTCATCTCATAGCCACGACGACGAACCATCTCGTCAAATTTATCCATCTAGTTGATGTTGAAAGTAAGGCTCACAAGTTAGATCGATATTGCTTATTACTGACTCGCTATAGGCTTAGAGGTACCTTCAGATGACCCCGAAAACGACGAGAGGTGTCGAAATATCGAAAGGGGAGCACGGCTTGTGACAGCAATACCCACAAACATGAGTCTGGTTCTTCAAATGCCTCGAGGAAACTTGGAAACCATTTATCCCCGAGCCATGGTTGTTGCGGGCATTCGAAAACTAATCGATGCTAAAGACTACGGGAAGGCATACTCGTATTGCCGAACTCAGCGCGTGGATATGAATATTCTCTATGATCACAGACCCCAGCAATTTCTCGCCAATGTTGGGCTCTTCCTGGAACAGTTGGGCGATGCCTCATACGTTGATCTCTTCCTTTCGTCTCTGCGGTAAGTCTGGTTCTATACATTGCCCCCTTATCAACCGGTATCTAACGCAACGTAGTGAGGAGGATGTCACTCAGACGATGTATAGGGATACCAAGGGTGTAAGGGACCAAGAATTGCCAGAGCCTAGTACTGATGGGGCTACCTCTAGTATCACCCATGGTTCTTCCAAAGTTAACACGATCTGCGATGCAGTGCTGTCTCATCTCCAGTCAAAGAAGGCCAAAGACCATGATACATTGCAAAACATTATTACGGCCAATGTCTGTAAAGCCCCTCCTGCATACGAAGACGGTCTTTTGGTCGTTGCCACTTTAATGCAAGAAGACGAACAACTCGCCGAGAAGGCTGTCGAGCATATTTGCTTCCTTGCGGATGTCAACACGCTATACGATGAGGCTTTAGGTTTGTATCACTTGGATCTGGCACTACTGGTTGCCCAACAATCTCAAAGAGATCCCCGAGAATACCTTCCATTTATCCAAAATCTACATCAGTTATCTGAGGTTAGGCGGAAGTTTGCTATTGACGATCATCTCGACCGACACGAGAAAGCATTGACGCATCTTCAATCGATACAAGCCCATAAAGAAGTACAAGACTACACAGTCAAGCATGCACTTTATGCTTCAGCCCTGAAACTATACCGATATGATCAATCTAATCTTACTATACTCACCGGCCTCTACGCAACATACCTTGAGTCCAAATCTCGATTCCGCGAAGCAGGGCTCACCCATGAATCCCTTCAAGACTACACGGCGGCTACTAGATGCTACCGCGCAGCCGGTGCCTTATGCTGGCGTGAATGTCTCTTCACAGCACAGCAACAAGAGCCACCTCTGACCCCTGATGCACTGACTGACCTTGCCACGACCCTGGCCGAAGCATTGTACGAAGCCAAGGACTATGCCTCCGCGGCCACGATCCATCTCGACCACCTCAATTCGCCCGAAAGTGCTATCCCCTGCCTATGCAAAGGCTACTTCTTCGCCGATGCCATGCGACTCACCGCACAGCGCGGGCGTCCGGATCTCTTAACAAGCGCCGTAGACACAGGTCTAGCAGACGCGCTAAGCAGTAGCACGGAGTTCTTTGCAGATTGCAAGGCCCAACTCCGCGCTCAGGTACCTCGCATCATGGACCTACGCCGCAAGGCGGCCGAAGATCCTCTGGGATTCTTCGAGGGCGAGCGTGCGGGCGGTGGTGCCGATATACCGGATGACGTATCGGTAGCAGCGAGCTCGCGGATCAGCACCAGTGCTAGTCTGTTCACCCGGTATACAGGCAAGGGCGCGGGGAGCATCGGAACCGCGGGTACTGGGGTCAGTCGCGCCACTAGCAAGAACCGGAAGCGCGAGGAGAAGAAGCGGGCACGAGGTCGCAAGGGTACAGTCTACGAGGAGGAATACCTTGTCAACAGCGTAAGAAGATTAGTTGAACGAGTCGAAGGGACCAAGGCGGATGTAGAACGTCTCGTTTTCGGACTCACGCGGCGCAACATGTGCGAGCGTGCTCGTGCGTTGGAGGGCCTAGCTGCGGAGGTGGTAGAGGCTTGCCGCACAGCTGTTAAGGAGGTCTTTGCTGCACCAGCAGGAGAGAAGAAAGGCGACGACGGAGATACTCGGGACGATGATGGGGAGTGGAGGCCCATGGGCGCGGATGCGGTTCTTTTAGAGAATCTTGAGGCTGCGTGGCGAAAGCAGGAACCCCCTACCATTACGGGATTAGAGAGACTGTCGTTGCTAGGCTCGTAGTCTAGAAAACGAGCTGGGAAAATGGATCTGGGCATGCAGAATATGGACAGGTGATAGATAAAATAGGTGGTAGGTAGACACCAAATACGTTTGACTTTGCAATGGATCTACACTAGTTACGTGACGAGTGCCCCTGAGTGTGCATGTGCAATATGTACATTTATGTTACAGGTATAACTAGTATTTTGTTCTATTTTACAACCAATATATTCATCAAGATGGCGGAGGTGTAGTCTCCGAGGGAGAGGGAGGAGGCGGCGCATCCGCCTGTGTTGTTGTCGTACTATTACTAGAAGCCTCCGGAAGAGCACGCGCATTCCTCATCCTCTCCAAGTTCTTGGCCATGACCTCGCCAATCTTCTCGAGCATCTCGGGCGTGAGGCGAGGCTTGCCCTTCTTCTTCTTGCTGGCGCGCTCCTCGCGGTGCAGCTCCTGGAGGGGCGTGCGCATGGCGTCCATGAGCTTGCGGCGGTCGGCCTTGGCCTGGTCCTCGGCCTCGAGGCGCGCGATGTACTCGGGGTCGTGGCGTGTGCGGAAGCGGCTGTACTTGTTGCGCAGCTCGTCGATGACGAGCTCGGGCATGGGCGGGCGCAGCAGCGTGGGCACGAAGGTCTTGTCCTCGACGTCGATGCGCAGCGTGTCGCAGCTGTGGTCCTTGGTCTCGGGCTCCTCCTTCTTCGGCCACGGGATCGATATGTTGAGCCCCGGCACGATGCGCGACCACCGCCGCTTGCCGGACACGCGGTCGTGCAGGAAGCCCCCGTGCACTAGCTGGTTGATTATCACGTCCTTGGTTACGCCCGTGCTGGCGTCTTTGATCGGGTGCACTAGTCGGATGCCGGAGATGGGGATCGGGAGCTCCATGTTGATTACGGGGGGGTCGTCGTCCCCGCGGAGTTCGGCTTGCACTCGGATGTTGCTCTGTCATGAGCCAGTCTTGTCAGCTACGAAGCCTCTACAGGGTTTAGCGTGGAAGGGAAGCAAGCAAGACTCACCTTATTCAAGCCCTCAACCGTAACCTCGGCCTTGTCGTGGTCAATCTGCATGATCTTGCCAATACGTCCCTTATCCGGCCCGTCGATCAGCACGACCCGATCCCCCGTGGCGAGGTTGAGGTTGTATGCGCCGCCCGCCCATTGACACCGCCGGTTCCGCATCGCCAGCGATATCCTGCCGTAGGTTGTGTATCGAGCCTCGTGGATGGCACCCTTCGCACCGGCCCACTCGCCAACATCTCGTCTCGGAGCCAAGGGGCCCAGCGCCCAGTCGTCTTTGATAGCCTGCTTCGCCGTCGAGAATTCCTCCTTCACCATGGCGAGCTGCTGCTGCTGCTCAGTGTACTGCTCCTTCTTTTGCTTCTTGAACCATTTCAGGTCCTTGGTCTTCGTGCGCTTGGCGGCTACCCGCTCGGCCGTGGCCACGCGGCGAAGGATTTTCTGCATTTTGGCCTATCTCCTCTCTCTCTTCTCGATTTTCGGGTATCAAGATATCCGTATTCGTGGGGAAAGGGGTGACGTTTCTTTAGACCTCAGCGCCCTCGTGCGCAATGTTGAAGCCGTTTCGCTGGAGCCAAAATTTTGGCAGCTTTCACAGACATGGTGGGGTCTGAGTCGATTGGATGCATCTCATTGGTCTAAATTAATAGAGAGTGCAGTTTAGGTTGCACAAGGTCGGGGATAGAAAGAATAACCCCCCCCACGGAAAATCCAGACTCCGACCTTACGATGTACCTAGGTATCTACTGTACTTCCCCAAAGATTGATGTCGATCCATTTCGATAATAGCTCATGTTGCATTGGAGCTTAAGCTTGAGCTTCTTATCAGTACAGAAATCCATCTTTCGTCATTCGAGCTGCCTGTTCAACGCGATACCCATTTGCCATTGGCTATAATTAATTGCGTGCGAATTGCACTTTGAATGAAATACATGTCCACCAGTACCTAGGTAGGTATTTCGTCATGTTACGAAATCCTCTCAGTACCCCAGACTTGGATGGATACACCTGGCTCTGAATTATCTATCCAAAATACCGGGTTTCTAGTCTATGACTCTATCTGAGAACGCAATAATAGCGGCTTCATATTAAAGGCAGGGGAGTCATTTCCTCTACTATGTAGTACTATGTATCGTGTCAGATGCGCTTTTCATGACGTGGATAAGTTTCGCCTCCAGCCTTTTCTGAGTTTCCTAGCAACTTTCTAGTAGGTGTTCTAGGTCAGATTTAACATACCAATAAGGCTTAAAAGGTGCTGTCGAATTCCATCCAAGGTTTCGGCCGGAAATCTATTTTAGCAGTCCAAAGGCGGAGATAATGAAGAGCTACTGTACTACCGACTTAAGTTGATCTAGAGCTCTAAGTTGGCGGCGATCCGTTTAATGCTTCGGGCAAGTCTCATAATATTTTCCAAGTGTGTTTCATCGACATGTGGACCGTTAGTTCAATGTGTTGCTCTATCAGTCTCTACAGTTTAAGCCTATTGCCATTGATTGTCGAGATACTAATGTAGTAGTATGTTTTTATCTATTCGTACGGTATTAAATTGTCAGTGTATCCAAGTCAGTCTATCGTCACAAGCGAGCCAAGCCACAGCGACTACACTACTGAAGACTTGGAGTCTCGGCTTTACCTATTTTGTAAGTAAACATGCCCCTAATAGTGCACCGTACGAGCAGGAAAAAAGTCAGGGGAAATAAAAATAAAAAGGAGTTCGGAGCAAAATGGTTAGAAATGGCAATAATTTGGCTTGGTTGGTTTGGGACGTAGTCACGATGGCTTATACGCGTACGCCAACCCACACAAGGCTCGTATCAATACCAATACAGCAGCGGCAGACAAAGGAAAACAAAATTGCGCGATAGGGGGAAAAAAGGACATTGGAAAATAAAGTACCGAGCCACATTTGTTCAGCTGAAGCCCGGATCAGCAATTGGCTACGTCTGCGTCAGTCGGTGAGAGATTGCGAAGACGCAAGCTCCTTAAAGATTGACTCAAACATGTCCATCCTAGCTTATCCTAGCTTTGGTCGTTCTTCTAAAATATGATCTGCCGGCACCTCTTCCGTATCGATGTTTAGAAGCTACCTTACCAGCTTACCTGCCTACCTGCCTATGTACCTAAGCAACGGGAACTTTATGCTTACCTATTGAGCATTGAGCATTGAGCATTGATGCATACAGTATGTTATTAGATACCTATGTATGAAGAAACAAATACAAATACAAATACATACATGTAGACATCAACTTCAATATTTGTGGTTCACTCTTACTCAGCCTCTCATTATCCAAGCTCCATAAGCTGGCATGATACGATTTTGATGTTTATGATATATGACGATTAGAGCCAGCTGTGACCTCTTATGCTCACAGTGTAATATGTGATATTAGCTACTCGTGTCGTGTCAGAGTGCCACGTTCACTTGTTTACCGACCGCAACAATTGTTTCGGTAGTCGGTCCTCTGCCAGTTTGAACGAATGATGTATACATGGCAATATATTTACACGCATACTGGACGATGATGTAAATGTATTCATATTGCAGTAAGAGGTAGGCTTCAGAAAAGAAACGGATTGCATATGTGCAAGTGCAAGTTCATCGCATCAAATATCAAAAAAAGATGGGTGATGCATAGCGTACAGGCCCACTTAAGCCAATGCCACATGCATAATCCGCAGCTTGGATGTATCTTACAATGCTACGAGACGGCAGGAAGAGCATTGTAGCTTGGTATTGGACTTGGGTGGGTTGCCTCCTCGACGTGCTTTCCAGGGCGCAAGGACCAAGGAAGGACCAAGCACCAAAAACAAAAGGTGCAATTGGATAAGTGAATGTAAGGCGAAAGCCGAACCAGTGCGAAAGCGAAAAGGTGCAGCGGGTACAGCACAGTATATTCAGTGAATGGGCTTGTAGGAATTAAGGAATCGAGGTTAGCACTGCCCACCAAAATTACCTACAAATCCTTAACAATAACATGGAATTCTCCACTAAACCCTGCCTGCGTTAGGTCCTACTTGGGGTGTCTTGTGCCTGCCCATCCCAGTTGTTGTCCCTTGTTCAATGAACCCGGCGGCGCCGCTTGTTGTTGCTTTAGTGGAAGAAAAGTACCTAGGACCTAAGCTAAAGTACATAACCTTAGTAGTTTGCACCCATGTGTACTTGACACTAGCACTGAATTACCTAGGCTACTTACCATACATGGGATGTACCTACATTTTCCAGTCAGTGCCTGCCTGCCTGCCTGCCTGCCTGCCTGCCTTATCCTACCATACCTTGCTGGTGCTACCGCTGAATTGAGCAACAACCTTCCAACCTTTCCTCCTTCTCACATTCTCCATCTCTAATCTCCTCCATCTTCTTCCATCATCAAACATCCAAGGGAGAATCTCGACGAAACCAACTCGCGAGAACCATATTCATCCAAGTCGTAATAAGACTTCTCTTTTTTAACTTTTTTTCTTGCATATTCTCTGACCTCTTAGCAAAAGGCACGACCTTTTCTCTACCCCTAATTCCACGTCTTTTACCCCAACCATGGCTGAGATCCGCCGAAAGCTGGTCATCGTCGGTGACGGTGCCTGTGGTAAAACCTGCTTGTTGATGTAAGTCGTCTTCATTCGAAACCACCATCTCTTGTCGCTATACTAATTTGATACGCAGCGTCTTCTCCAAGGGAACCTTCCCCGAGGTAAGAAAATATCCTGCGTCGTCATCACCATTACCTTTTCCCCCTTGACCTTACCAAATCCGCCCGCGTCATATCGAGACAAAGGGATACCGATCCGCAATTCGCCCATCCTTCGAGCTGCTGCCTTGTCGCCCATTGATTCTATCAATGAATTCCCATCGCGTTCTAGACAGACAAACAAACAACGATGCATCATGCAATTTATTGACAGATTGTTCTTTTTCAATAGGTCTACGTCCCCACCGTCTTCGAGAACTATGTCGCCGATGTCGAGGTAGATGGCAAGCATGTCGAATTAGCCTTATGGGATACGGCTGGTCAGGAAGACTACGATCGTCTCCGACCTCTGTCTTACCCCGACTCCCACGTCATTCTAATCTGCTTTGCTGTCGATTCTCCCGATTCTTTGGACAACGTCCAGGAGAAGGTTAGTATCTTGCATCTCCTACATCGCCTATCTCGTGCATCTGATGATGAACTATTTGCTGACACGTGCCCAATCAACAGTGGATTTCCGAGGTTCTTCACTTCTGCCAAGGCCTGCCCATCATTCTCGTTGGTTGCAAGAAGGATCTGCGCTACGACCCTAAGACCATTGAGGAGCTACGCAAGACCAGCCAGAAGCCTGTGTCCCCTGAGGAGGTAAGCTATTCTCAGCTTAGCATTGACTGCACTTGAGGTGTCTTGAGAATGCAGGATACCCATTCCCCCTTACCTCAGCCTCGTCTACTACTGTGGCACGTGCAAACGCTAACAACCCTGATAGGGTGAGGACATCCGTAAGAAGATTGGTGCGTACAAGTACCTTGAGTGCTCGGCCAAGACGAACGAGGGTGTTCGAGAAGTTTTCGAACACGCCACACGCGCGGCTCTGCTGTCTCGAAAGGGCCCCAAGAAGCACTCCAAGTGCTTGGTCCTTTAAACAGTTTAACACCACCTTTATGATACCTTCGACATACCGTCGTAATCCATCGTCGTCCTTTCTAGCTTCATCTCACGGACGAGATCGTAATAGATGACAAAGGGTTTTTGGACGGGCTGGAAGGGTTGGACCGCCTCTGCGTCGTAGTCTCGGCTGGAGTTGGAATTCGTCTACTCGCAACTCGTACTTCGGCCGGCGTGCAACTCAGATCAGCTTTTCACGTCTCTCCCACATAACAGCCGGGAGTATATTGGTGACAGAGGCTTGCGGGTATCATGGTACTTGAATTCCCATGAATTGAGAAAGGAGGAGAGGGGAGACAGGCATACTGTGCTGCCGTTACAGAGATGTGTAGTGGAAGAAGGTGACGGGCGATTGATGGTGGGTGTGGTATGTGTGTCAAGATTGGCGAGAACAACCCCAGAGAATACGGCTATATCATAAATCTTCTCCTTTTTACTTGCTCTTGATAATTCCCGCGTCAGGCCAACCGGGGAGAGATGGACTATTTGTTGCGCAGGGGAGGGACTACTCTTTCTACCTGTCTTTTTTCCCAATCATACTCATTACTAATCCTCACTGTCCTGCCTTGTCTTTCTCTACCTGCTTACCAGTTTTGTCTTACAACTATCATGTTGCGTGCCCTAGACTGTAACCGATTCTTTTTCTCATCGTAATGGTTGCCTACTTTCTTGGTGCTTCAGCTTGTGTAGGCCTCGGGCACGCAGCCGCCTAGTGACTCATTCTTGAGGCTCCGTAGTTTGTGCTGGTGTAGGTATGTGATGGCGGTCATGTGAGTCAGTCTGTATTGCTGACACCACATTGCCAGGGTAACATGTTTCGTATAATCATTCCTGATAATGTGGTACATGGATGTAGGACCAGTATTGCTTAGGAGGAAATCCGGTTTACGGTTGCTGGCACCAGCAATTTCGAAAGCAAGCGTAAAATGTGCTTTTTGAGAGTTGTCAATGTATGCTCGCGTTTACTTCATTATCTCTCTACCCTACCTTTACTCCTTCATCAGGGATTTAAGAATTCTAAGTAGGTATCTACCTATCCCCATGTATACAAACAAAGAAGCAGGATATCGTCAATGCTAGGAACTAATCATACCGGGACTTAATTCACAGATTCGATGCCAGATAATGTCTAGAAAAGGGGGAGGTTATAGGGGTCAACTCAGGTAAAATATTCAAGTACCTAAGCTAAGTAAGTAAGTAGTGCCGTAGAGGCAATGGTGAATCGCCAGGTGTATCTCTCTCTCTCTCTGTCTTTCTCTCCCACCTCCCTGAAGCCAAGTAAGGAATACAGCAATCAAGATAAAAATAATAAAAAACACACTCCTCATCGAATGACCATGAAGAAGAAAAAACTCCCCATTCGCCCCCTTTCTCGGCCGCCGCCGCCGCCGCCGCCGCCCTTCGCGGGTTTCCCTCCCTGGTGTTTGCGCTTCACCCCAGCCTAGTGGTTCCTATCCATCCATTTTTCCGCGGTTGGAAGAATGGAAGGAGTGATAATGAATGGTCTGGCGGGGGATCTGTTGGAGGTAGAAATGGAATCTCGTGCGTCCTGCGACTACTCTATTACATCCATCCCGAGCTTCACTGCTCAAACTCTCGTTTCACTGTGGGTTTGCTTGGTGATATGGGAAGTTTAGACGGGGCAGGTCTGGGGATTTGTTAGCTGGCATTCATTGCTTTGGGATATTTGGGTGCGGTGGGGATAGAGAGAGAGAGAGAGAGATGTTGAGGATGAAAGCGGATGAAGGATCGTAAATTCAAGTACGAGGAATATGGAAGAAAAGTTCCAAGTATAGGTAAAAGTTGGATAGTGAGTTCCACTTACAGCACCGCAGGAGCCGCATGTCTTGGAGTCGCCGGCGAAGGCGGTTCCGCACTTGGGGCAAGAGGAGTTATGCATCTTGAAGTTATTGAGGATGGTGATGTCTGTTTCTGTAAGGCTCATCTTAGTTAGCTCAAGTACTCAGATGTCGAACTAGATATTCAGACAGAGTAGTCATGGTGGTGTATGTAGGTAGTCTACCCCCTCTTCCTCACTTCTTCTAGTAGTATAAGAACATCTACCTACCTACCTAACCTACACACAAATGGACATGTATATGTGTGAGGCAGACAGTGAGGTATCACAACAGTCGAAGCCGAAGAAGTAGTGGTAGGAGAGTAATCACATAACACGAAAAAAAAAGAGATTTAAGACTTACAGTAGTAGAGACGATAGATCGATAGTTGGATCGAGAAAAGAAAAAAAGGATGTGTAGGGCAGATAGATCTCTGGGTTAATGCTTTCTGTGATGGGTGCAGCCAGGAGGCGCGTCTACGGGAGGCTTTTTATAGCAGTTGAGGAAAATTAGATGAAGTTAGACAAGCGGGGTTTCGGTTGCGGATCGGACGAGTGAGACGAGAGGGAATTCTCGATGTCATGGGGGGGAGACTTCTTTTTCTGGTCTATCTACCTAATAATATTATTACAACAAATCCGTTCTCGTCTATTTGCTATTATTGTAGACGCTTAGTATTAGTTTTTTTCTTTCTGTCTTATCCCGTTCTTTCCCTTCACTCCTCCCCCTGCTTGCTTGCTTGCCTAGCTACATATGTATCTCACCCACCCATCCCCCCTAATCGATCCACACCACATGCATGCATACATACTTCCCACACATGCTGCTCTACGTTCATGCTGTCTGCCTAGCTCGGCCGTTGTTTCGCCTCGTCTTGCCTGCCTGCCCACGTTACCCTACCTAGTCTACATACATACATACATACATACATATATACATACATACACGCCATGCTAGGACCATGCGTATCATACCGAACCTGTCTGGAGACCGGCCGGTAAGAAGGCAAGAAAAGCTAACTAGGTAGCCAACTCACTAGGGTCCCGCTCGGGGGTGCGTGGGAGCCTGCCTAATGGGGAGCGGCATCGATAGGTAGGTAGGTAGGTAGGTAGGTCAGCTGCCAGCGCCCATCATCCAACGGGCTCACTAGAGTTGGGGTAGCGAGCGGGCCTTTCGTCACCTCACAGAGAAGGAGGGCGATGCCGATGTATGTAAAGTTGGAACGAGCGAATCCCCTTTCACGTAGGGACCTACACACGTACGTACGTACATATACACGATAAATCATGATCGATTTGCTCTGCTCTGCTCTGCTACGATTCGCCTTCAAGCCTCACTGTCTGGTACCTATTGAAAGTTGTCGTGTAACGACGAGATGGTGGAGTAGGTTATATGTAGGACTTTCTGGACCAGGGGGGGG